>WBMY01003585.1:320066-365376 GCA_013397315.1 Donacobius atricapilla | reverse complement strand
TTTTTTTTTTTTTTTCATAAGTAGGTAGCTGTGACTAAGCCTGTTAGATCTATGCAGGTCTGTATTCTGTGAATGGTCTCTCAAACTCCATGTGAGATTTGACCTTCCAGAATCCTACTGATCTAATCATCTGCAGCAATTAATTTTTTAATGGACAAAGAAATTCTTAGTTCAATTAGTTATTTTTCATTATCACTGGTTATCAAGAGAAGAGGCCAATGGGTAGGTTTAGTGTCCAAGATGAAATTTTTTTGTGGCAATTTTGTAAGGAGTTACAAAGATGTAGAGATGTTAGCACAGAGGTAAGGGTAACAGATGGGATTTTCCAGAGCACTTTTGCTGGCCTAACAGTGCTCCCATTATCATTAATGGCAAGTGCAGAGCACTTGTGGAAATGCCCCGGTGTATGTGTGTGTGTGTACAGGTACACGGAGCAGGTAGTCACTGTCTTTGACCTGCTTGGACACAGGAAGCTCTGGGAACCCCAACCAGGCTTGTTATTCAGCTTTCTGTGTGTGAGTAACCACATGAAATGACGATGCCAGTGATGTTTTAAACACTAAACTATTCCAAGATTGGAACAGGTATAACTCAATAGAATCCAAGTCCATGATGTGTGCGCCATCTTAAGTCCAATAGAAGATCTAGAACAATAAAAAATTAGATTTCATCCTATTTATATTGCAGTAAATACAAAGTAATGCCAATAACACTAGTGAAAGGACTTCTAATTCATAGTGGTAAATCTGGGACAAAACTGAAGCTCACAAACAGTAATAATGACAAAATATCTTGTTTTAATTTACTGTTTCTTTGAGATAAAAAATCCATTATCCTGAAAACTAAAGATTTAATACCACTTCAGGAGGGCACTACCTCTCAGGACAGTGTCGCTCTCTAGGCACGTTCATTTCTTGCCTCACTGCTGGAGTCTTTAGTAGGATGCTTGCTGTAAAGGTGATTTCTGTGATATATGGAGCTCCCAGCAGCTACACAGAGACCAACCACTCATTTCACATAGGTCTGTGAACAGCCATCACATGGTAGTAATTTTCATTCACTGTCAAACTGTCTTGCTTGAACTGTTGAGTTGGAAGTGAAGGGCTCCATATCCCATTACCCTAGAACAAAAACATCCAGTTCCCTTATCTGATTTAAACATCTGTCTCTACTACATGCTAACAACTTCTATTGCTAAATGTGATGCTTCATCAAACCTCTTTTGAGCTTTTTTTGGTATTTCTTTTCCTGTCACCGCTTTTTCTCTGCTGTTTGCAATGAGCAGTGACATCTCAGAATGAAATGGGGGATGGGAGGGGAAGTGGTACTGTCTGTGCATTTGATGGCTTGACAGATATGCAAACCCTCATTTTGCTGGCGTACACTTGGCAAGCCTTTTGATGTGTGTCCACTGCTATTATTGTTGTTACTATTAATTTAATGGTGCTGAAAGTGCAGGATTTGTATCCTGAGAGTTTGAGGTCATGTGTTACTGTGTGTCACTATCGGATCAATGTGACCAAGGTCAAAAGAGATCAAACCTTCCCAGCAAAATCTCCTTTACTTTCTACTACTCTCTTTTACTAGGTTACATGTACAGATCTCTCTTCATCCATGGTAGATACCATGTCTTTATTCACTATTTAGTCCTACCGAAAGCAAACCTGGTAGCTTTGGTGCGATGCAATGTGTCTGTGATATGAACAAGGAATACAAGCAGGGTACAGAAGTTGTGTATTTTGGGAAAAAAAACCCCACGACAATCTCTGGGGGCTCTGGAGTTATCCAAGTGACTAAGTTATGGAATGGCACATCCTAGGATTAATCTAAAATACACTTTTTTGAGGGCCCAGTCTAATAGATGAGTTTTCATATATTACATACTAGTGCATATTTATGTTATGTATTAATGTGTATTTTAGGTTGTCTATTGTGATTTTAAGTGAACATGCCTTACTGAATGTAGATGAAAATCTGCTTTTCTCTACTGTGTACATTGGAAAGAGTTCTTGCCACCCTGAAGTTTTCTGCACTCCATGTTTCCATTGCTCTAAAATGTTCCTTACCCTTCTGCAGATGGCCTGGTGGATTGCATGGACCCAGACTGCTGCTTGCAGCCACTGTGCCACGTTAATGCGCTGTGCCTGGGCTCCCCGGACCCCCTGGATATCATCCAGGAGACACAAGCCCCCATCTCCCAGCAGAGCTTGCATTCCTTCTATGATCGAATCAAGTTCCTGATTGGCAAGGACAGCACTCATGTCATCCCAGGAGACAATCCATTTGAAGGCGGGTAAGTGAATTTTGGGGTTGATTCAGTAAGTGTTAAAGCATACACCACTTGGCCATTTTAAGACATGGAAGGACAGCAAGATGCAGAATGCAAATTGTTTAAGTGAAGTAGATACCTGAAGAATTTTGTAGCTGATGTAGTTCTGCTGACTGTCTCTTCACCTACAATTTCCTGCCAGCCAGTAAGGCAAGATGCTTCTCTCCCAACACATATGAGGGTTGCATATTTCCTCACTTTCCTTATTTCAAGGAGTGAAAGGCATCCATTCAGCTCTTCTAGATGAAGTGGCTAACACTGTGCACAAGTATCTCCTAAAAAGCAGTGACAGTTCTTGCTTTGACAGAGACAAAAGAGAAGGAAACTAGAATGCTATATGCAATCAATAGTGTGACTATTAGAGACCTCAAAAGAACTGAGGAAAATCATACCATCTATGGACAGCTGTTAGAGTAATTTGCAATATAAGCAATCAGGTTGAATATAGATTGGTTTTAAAACCCAGAAATTCTTTATCGATGCAATCATCATCAAGAAACAGGAACTGGGAAACAAAACATAGCAGTTCACTTCTGTGTCTGCATCTCAGCAATTTTTTTTAAGTATATTCCTGTTAGTCAGGGCTGGTCATCCCTGAAAATCATTTCTTGTAGCAGGGTAACTGGGGTGTCAGATTCCTAGATCATTCAGTGTCTGCCCTGAATGTTGCCTTTCAGAAGTAGTGACCCTGATCCTGGAGGTGGCTCTCAACACTTAAGTTTGAACTCTGTTGAGCTTCACCCAGTCATGAACTGCTTACTTTCAGCTTCTCCACACACATCAGTTAATAGGTTGGCACTGAAAATATACAACCCTCATGTTTGTGTATTTATTTCAGCACCTACATCTCAGGCCCCTCTAAATCTGACCTAATGCTTTTCATGAAGGGACACCACCAGCATCTCTTGGGCAGCACCTCCCATGTATTGCCTTTTTTGGTAGTCTACAGGCTGACACCATCGTCACAGCAATGTCAGGAAAACAGCCTAATGTGATATTTTCCCTGGTACTTCTTGCTTCCGAGGTCTTCAGGGTCCAAGACAGCTGACAACAGTGACTCAGATTATAACCGAACACATACTATGTTACAAATTGTTGTCCTTCATTGGCATTCTGAAACTCACAGGTACTGGATACTGAACAGTCGGCTCTGGACTAGTCGTTGTGATTTGTTGCTGTAAAATCAGGCTTCAAAATATGAAATAGATTATGCTCACAATTGCATTTTTCTGATGTATTTAGTATAGCAATTCCTCGATATTTCCACAGAGGACTCTGTTATCAGGTCCATCTGTATCCTTTCTGACAGGCAGAGTTTTGTTACACACGTGTGTGTGTTTAGTGAACTTTCCATACAACTAATGAACTATAGGAATCTTCACATTTGTGCAATAAAAAAATAAAATTGCAGCTTCTCTTTAAGGGCTGCCTGCATTCAACAGCATACAGAGCTGGGGGAAAATAATGGGAATTTCCAGTATATGCAGTGAATTTGTTTCTGAGTGCCAGCAGAGGACCAACAGAAAGAATGTGTCATTTAAGCTCACATAAATTCCTACAGGAATTACATGTGTTTTATAGGTCTGATGATAGATCTGTAGGTAGGAAGGACCAACTAACCATCTGTAGATGTCCTGCCAAGGAAAGATTAAGGATTCAAAAGGAGCACCTGCTAGCATAAATGTTTGTCTGGTATGTAGGTTACTGGAGTGAGGGAATGCAAAGATTCAGATCGATAGGAAGGGTTTTAATGACTGCTTTTGATTAAATGCAGTGGAAGTAATAAAACTTGTTCTGTTGAAACTGGGATGAAGAATTATACAGCGGTAGCAATGATTTATGAGGTTTCCATTCTCAAATTATCAGCATAGGGTGTGTGCCACTAAATATGGTCTACAGATATGTTACCTCAAGCTGTGATTGTATTGCATCTCTCAAGTTAAGTATCTTGATTCACAAGAATAATTGCAAGTAACATTGAAGAGCCTCGACGGAAGGTGTATTTTCACCTGGTCCAGTCTCATGAGAGTGTTGGTTTGTTGAAAATGCCACTACCCTTTTGGGATTTTAAAAGACATCACATGTTCCTGTTAGCTCTTAAAGATCCTATAGATCTAGATAAACTCAACTATTGCAACTCTTTTCTGCTTATTTGGCTTCTCTTTGTAGTTTCAATTGCCTGTTTTACCACCAAGAAAGCTGGACCTTCGAAAAGGTCGCCTGGTCACCCTGGGAATGACAGTGCTTCAGCAGTGGTCAGTGACTGATATGTGGGGAAGTGTGGTCTGGGACCATCTGGAATCCAGTTAGTCTGGACAGGCAGGACTGCCTGTATTGACATGCGTGGCTGTGCCCTTCAGTAACATTGTCACTTAAACTCCACCAGTTGCTTTTACAACAGAGAGGTGATAATATCCCTGCTATCCATGGAGCTGCTCAATGTCTCGGTAAAAATCACAGCAGCTGCTGGAGGCAAGATGAAGTGTTTCCATCATTCCTTCAAGCTGCTGGCTTAAAAGTTTGTCTAACAGGAGGGGGTTATTCTTATGGAGGGCTCCAGCATCCTGCTTTGGGACAACCCTCTCCCATTGCTGCTGGGATGATTCATGAAGTCGTCTCCTTCTTGGTATAGATCAGGACTGTAGACTGCTGATCATGGAACTTCCTCTGTTTTTTCTGTCCCAACCCCATCATCCTCATGGGGTAGGGTTGGAATTGGATCCGTGTCATTTGCTGTGAGCAGTCCCCCGTGAGCAGGCAATACAGAGGCGACATGGATCTCTGTGTCCTGTGTGTCTGGTATCCTGCATGGGCACCAGTGGCACAGGCACGCTCATTATTCAGGTCAGGAACTACAGCCTGCTCCTCCAGGCTTCACTAGGTCATGGTTGACTGATTATCACCCTGGGGGAACCCAGGCACATTTGCATCCCTGTCTGGCCTGTGCAGAAGCAGCTGCAGTGTGAAGGAAGTGACTGAATATCTCTGCAATATACGTCCTGAGCTTCAAAACCACAGCTTAGCCACTGTTCAGAGAGAACAGCAGTGCAGACCACCTAATGGATACAAATAAATGAATGTCTTGTGACAGCTAGCCTTTGAGTGAATTTATTATTGAATTACACTCTGGCTTTTTAAGAACAAGCTGAGCTGACAAGCTCTCTCACCAGTGCAGAAGAAAAAGAAAGACAATGATAAATTACCCTGATGGATAAAGGCAAAGACCTTGTCTCTTTCCAAATACCAGCAATTATATATTATTCATGTTTGGGAAGAAAAAATAATCATTGCCCATATTGAAATGAGTGATTATGATGATAAACCAAGTAGCTAAATTAAATTCTGAATGCGTAGAATGTCTTTTCACATCATTTTGATGAACAGATAACAAGTACTCCTCTCCTGCTTGGTTGTTCTTGTATTGATTTTGAAACCACTTACTCTTACTGTTTGCTTTGACATTTTTAAGTCGTACTTAGTTGTCCATCACCATAAGGAGCAGCACAAGATGCATTGGTGTCAATAAGTTGACTATAAAGTAGGACACCTGATATATTTGTTCTCTTTTGGGGGTCAGTGTCAGAAAATGGCAAGAACAGGCTACAGTCCTGATCCGCAGACTTTTATAAGTGTTGGTATAGGTTAAAGTGCCTCAGAAAACCATGTGTAGAATTGGCACTTGTGTAAAGAAAATTTGAAATCAGTCAATGTTGAAGTAAAAGTGTTTTATACCCCTCCTTTTTAGGGACAGATTGTATGTATCTACTTGCTGCCAGTAGTATCAACCTGTTCTGATTACCTGGGCAGCTAGAAATAACCATCTGAGTTACATGAAACATAAGAGAGCAGCATCTGTTATTAGCTGCAAGAGTAGTCCCTGATTGCCCTCAGGTCAGTAGTGTACATACAAAAAGTTAATTTTGATGATTTAAAATCTGATCAGAATTAACTTTGCACATTTTTCCCACTACTGAGTGACACGGTATCTGTAAACATGTCACTCAACCTTCCTGTGTCCCCTCTGTGTGCCAGGAAGAACAATGTACCTTACTGATCCGGGTGGAGAGGGTTACACTGCACAGAAACTCAGAGAAACAGGTATGCTGTAAATACCTGTGTGCACTGTTTTACTGTGAGTAAATAAATAAATGGAGTTTATTGTCAAAGAGTTAAGTTGCATTGATCCCAAGTCTCATCAAAACCAAAACTGTGAATGTTGATCATGGCCAAAGAAGAGCTAAGAAAATAGGGAGGGGATTGAAATATGAATGTTTTGGCAGTCCATCTGGTCAGTCCTAAGTGATTTCAAAGAATATTGCTATCTTAGTATCCTTGAGGGAGTTTGCCCAGAGAAGCTGTGGCTGCCCTATCCCTGGCAGTGTTCAAGGCCAGACTGGAGGGGGCTCTGAGCAACCTGCTCAAGTGGAAGGTGTCCCTTCCCATGGCAGAGTGCTGGAACTGGATGGTCTTTAATGTCCCTTCCAATACAAACCGTTCTCTGATTCTATGAATATGTTCACAGCATCTTTTCTTTTCACACGATTCACACAATTTCACACATTTCATTCCATTCATGGAGGGCTGTGGGTTCACCACAGCAGATCTTTCTGAGGTATCTTCCCAAGGAAACCAAGGTGCACTGTCTTTTCTGTATTTTTCCATCAAGAAAAGTGTAACTTTGATACAGCAACATAAGAAACACTTCTTTAGTTGAAGACAAAGTTAGAGGTCAAAGAACTAAAACTTATCAGGTGTAGCTTTAACCTGATGATTCTCCTGAGCTGGCTAGTCCAGTCCATGGCGCTGGCCCAGCTCCAGGCAGAGTTCCAGGCAGTTCCTTTCAGCAGCAGGAAATTCTCTGGGCCACATGCACCCACTGAACGCAGACACCCAGAAGCAATGCAGGAGCTTAGGGAGCACAGCAGCTCCATGGGTTAGGACAGCTCAGAATGCTGCATCTGTTTAAAACTGTGGCATAGAGATAACACAGCATCCAGTGTTCTGAGGGTGAGCACTCATGGCACAGCATGGTACCTACATTAATGGAAGCAAGGTCATATGTTTCCATATTTTAAACCAAGCTAACACAGCAAGTCTTTAAACCCTCTTCTCAACATTATCGTCTTCCAAAGGCATCATTCTTTTGATGCTTTCTACTTAAATGAACTCCCTATTAGGTACAAGTCATGGCTTTTTGAAATACAGAATAACAAGGAATTTTTTTAAAACTCGTTGGTTTTTATTTTGGTAATTAATCCCTTTAAGAGGGATTAAGAACAAAGCATACTTTTAAAACTTACCTTTTCTACATACAGGGCTTTTTTTTTTTTTTCCAATGTTTGCTATCTGATTTTGAGTTTAACACAACATTATTCCCATTTGTAAATTAATGCAATATATGCAGCTACTTACATCAACTTTGTGGCATTTGTACCTGCAGGACTTCATGAAAGGAAAGCTCCTATCCATATTGATGTTCTTTTCCATAACATAGATAGTGTAACCATGATGTTATTATACTCCTCTTTTGTAACTGTCAGTAAAAGGAATTTGGTTGGACTAAATGATCTTCGAGGTCTTGTCCAACCTTAATGATTCTGTAATTCTGTAAGTCCTGTAAACAGTCGTTGGAGAACCTGCTGCAGCTTTTTAAAAATATTTTTAAAACATTAGATATTTATGATCAAGCACAAAGGAAGGAGTAGGATCTTCTTAGTGTGATTCAGACACGCTTCCAGGGCCCAGCGAGGCAGCTGACAGAAACACTGCACCACCCCGCACCTGGAATTAAAAGGTCTCTGGTGATACCTGTGTCCCAAGGAGCTCTTGGAGTGTGCAGAAAATAGCTCAGTAGGAGTTTTTTTCATGCTTGCAAGTTTAGAAGTCTTGCGATTTAAGCACCTCCCAGATTAGAGAGGTACTGAGGGGCACTTTTGGATTTAGGAGTCTAAACTATGGTGTAGATGTTGATGCATTCTCTTCGATTTGCACATAGATATTTGATTAATATTTATTCAATACTGAAGTTACTTTCCTCTGAAAAAGCTACCTTACCAGGAAGAGTCTTTCCTTTGAGTGTGACATTCATTTGCTAAATTGGTTAAAACTTCCTATATAAAAAAGCAGTTTTATAATCCCAGACATAAAATCTTTTATATTTTATTGGGCATTTTTTCCTAATTCCTTTGATCATAACAAATCTATCAGACAGCTTATATGTAGTTAAAGAACTTTCCCTATGATCATCAAAAGAGAGATCATTTTGTAATTAACCTGGAAAAAATGTATTTTTCCTCCTGTCTGCTCAATTTTGTTTTCATGGTGCCTCAGATTCAATGAAAGGCAGTGCTTTTATTCCTGTTCTTCTGCAGAGCTGAATATGTGGCCAGAGCTTACAAAATAAGTACCAGATGTAAAATACTGTAATAATACAGAACTACTAAGTTCTGCAGACATTTTTAGTGAAGACTTGACATAAATATACTATTCAGCTCTGAAAGTTATTGCAGCATAAAGTCTTTATCTCTCATAGAAATAATGGCTATAAAATGACTTCTGAAAAATCATGAAATAAGCACAATTCAGTATTAGGTGGAAAAATTATCTTGCACCTTATGCACTACTGGACACTTGATTTGAATTGTACAGACCTAAAGAAATATGAGTGTGATTCTGTTTCTTTGATATCTTATGCAAAGCAAGAGAGTGTTTCTTTGGCTTTACTGGAGAAAAGGAATCATCAGCTCCTAAAGCATTAGTCAATCACATTGTGAGTAAAAAGACTTGTCACTGAAACTGCAGTAAAGCACAGCCCAGATTTATTATGTGTTGCATTTCCTACAAAACTGTGTTCTAAAATACTTTCATTTAAACAGTTGGAACCAGTTTTACAGTTTCACAGGCATCATCGGCATCTTTTACTTTGCTGAGTAGCCTTCCCATATCCCTTACCCTTCCACCTTACCATTGTAGCTCAACTGAGAAATCTTGAGGTGTAAAAGCAGTGAGTCAATGAGGCATAGAGACACAAGATGCTCTGGATGGCAGGAGTGGCATCTCTTTCCAAGAGTGGCCAGATTGCTTGGCAGATCAGAGAGGAAGATGGTGCTGTCATAAGGAGAAAGGATACACATTGAGAAGGTGAATAATGTTCAATTCCTGGGAGAAGTTTTCAAAGCAGTAAGGGCCTGAGTCTTTTAAGAAACTAATAAGGAACCAATAAGAAATTCTTGTGAGAGCTATGATCATGGAGTTTCTGGAAGTGGTAGGTAGTCCTCAAAGGACATTTTTGTCACCAAGATGTCATGAAATAAAGATACCTCCTTTTCCTTTTGGAGGAGCTACAACCAGCACTCACTAATACTGCTGAAAAAAGATGATGTCCAAGGAGATGTTCAAGAGCCAATTAGCTTGTAAGTCTTCACAGAGCAGAATGGAGTTAGGTGCATGTGATGGGAAACCTGAGAAACTGAACAATTGGTCACAAAACAAACACAAAGTCCTTGCATGTGTACTGAAAATATCAGAAGACTCACTGGTTTGATACTCTCAAGTTAGACCAGATCTAGAGGCAGTAAGAATAAAATCTGCATCTAGAGATGCTACTATAAATACTGATTAATAAGCACTTCTTTTTTGACTTCAAATACAACTTCATTAACCACATTTATAAAAGTATCTGAGCATTATGTGGCTTTTTCCCCTGTCCTTCTTCAGACAGTTTAAGTAACGGGTTTTCACTGGAGCTTTTCATTCACTTGGCTTTGCTTTGTCTTTCATGGAATATCTAAATACTGTAGCAGGCTTCTTGCAAAAGGTTAACAGCTAAGGACCCACATAATCATCAGCATCTCTTCATCCTTAAGAGATGAGACCTTTTAAGTACCTTCACTGAGTAGGTTAAACAAACACGGCAGGTGCAGTTTCTTGCTGCAAACAACTTAGAGTTGACTTTCCTTTACTGATTATGTTCAGAGCTCTTAAAAACTTTGTTCTTTGTGACCCATTCTCCTTCTCCAGGGTCCCTGTTCCATCAGCAGCTCACAAAGCAGAATGGCAGGATCTGTACCAAGCCATATCTGTCAGTGCCATTTAGCAGGTCCCTATCTGGGATATGATCAAACATTAGTGCATTTAGTCCCTTTGTCACATTGACACCAGCATTCTGGCGCCTCCCTTAGTGTAAACTCCTCAGATGAGCCTAATCAGTTATTTAGAATCATAGACTATTTTGGGGTGAAAGGGAGCTTTAAAGGCCATCTAGCCCCTACCAGGAGTAGGGACATCTTCAGCTGTATTGGGTTGCTCAAAGCCCCATCCAACTTGGACTCAAATGTTTCCTGGGATGGGGCAGCCACAACCTCTCCATGCAGCCTGTGCTAGTGTTTTGCCATCCTTATCATAAACTGCTTCTTCCTTAAATATAGTGTGAATCTCCCCTTTTTTTGTTTAGAGCCATTATTCCATTTCCTATTGCATCAAGCCCTGCTAAATCCAGCAGGATTGTATCTCAGCTGCTCAACATGTGCCAAACCCTTTCAGAAACTCACTTGTGCTAACCATGATACCGTGAGGGTCTTTCTAGATGACTGCTCTTTAATTTTCATTTCCTATATGTGTGCTGGTTTTTTCCTTTTAAAAAGGAGACCTTCAGAAGGATCATTTGCATTCTTTTTCCTTACGTTAATTCCTTAATTCAGATGGCAGCTAAGAACAGCATATAGGTTTTGACTTTAAGCTTTTCTTACAACTAAACTGAACTAAAAAAGCCAGACAGACTGACTAAGTTCAAGGAAAGGCTGTCAGGAGGTTTTTCTCCACGGTTACAAGGCAAATGGGCAGGGCTGTTTTTACAGACAGCTTTTGAGGGAAATACTGCCACAAGCAATGAACTTGAACGTCTCTATGTTCTGATCTTTCCTCTTCTTCCTTTGTCCTTCATCTGCCAGCTCAGGCATTTTCTCTGTGTCTGTGTGTTTGATCATGATGCCCTTAGCTTTTACCTGACATTCTACCAAGTGCTCTGTCTACCTTGGTACAAGACTGCCCTGAGGTTGTTTAACATTAGACAGGTGCATTCAACCCAAAATGGACAAGGTACATTTTGCTTTATCCTCTCTTACTCTCAAGCAAAAAGGCCACAGCCAAGGCTAAAGACAAGAGATTGTAGCACATCTGTACTTCTAGGCACTTAACAGACTGAGCAGATCATAGATAAGTGCCAGGAAAACGTAAAAATCCCTATGTAATGGATTATCAGATTACTGCATTTATTCTTCTTATGTCTCTGTAAGGAGGGGATTGTTATTTTGCAGGTGCAGTAAAGAGACATAAACAGACCAGATGACATGACTGATGTCACACAGAAAGGCTGTAGAGATTATTTTTCATTGATAACATTCTTCCTAATGAACTCTAACTTTCTGGATTTTTGTTCTATGGAGCTCTGTTAAAGTTTTATCCTGAGCAGAAGGATAAATCCAATATATATGTGTGTATATTTATATACACCAATAAAATATGAAAGTGGTAAGTTCAAAGAGATTTATAATGTCAAATTAAAATATTTATTATTAATAGTTTGGCTGAGGGTGGCTAAGCAGTCATGATAACCATTTTCACACACTGAAACCTTTAAATGAGAAGGTCCAATGAGGTATATTGGAAGTATTTTGGGGAGCAACAGAAATTAATCAGAGTGAGATTACCCATGGCACCTATCCTCAGTTAGGGAAATCAAGGCAGTACATTTCTTGCAGAAAAAGTGGAATTTAGGATGCGTGGAATTTTCATACAGAGAAAAATGCTTAGCAGAAATGTTATTTTTCCTTTATTTCTAAATGCCAATCACAGTGCCACCAGAAAATATCTGTGAGTTAAGCATGTTGGAAGGACCAATGTCTAGGTTGTGAGACACTGGATCAAAGTTAGTATTAAAGACAAATCTTTAATATGCTCCCATGAGGTGAAATGGCTTTTGTGGAATTTACTTTTCTGGCTTCTGTTCTAAGGCTGGTTTGGTCTGCTTGAATTTTGTTGACAGTCTGCCAAACTTCTATTTGTCTCTGAGCAATAGGAATGTAAAGGCATCAGTGTACCCTTGTCTGTTTTGCCACTGTTGCCCAGATCTTATCAGAAAGATATAATTTAATTTTCTTGGGAATAAAGGATAACTTCACAAAGCAACAGTGTAAAATTGATACCATCTGGCATTGTAAATAGCATTTTGAAATGATTTGGTCTTTCAAGCAAGATTTTATGGACAAATAAAAAAAATAAAAAAAGAAAAGTCTAATTAAAGAAGAGGGAAAATGGAGACTGCTTTTCCTTGTAAAACAAGAATCCATACAGACTCATGTAACAGTAGTGAAGGAAACAGAACAAACAAAAACAAACCAAAAACCAGAGGCAATAGGTGGATTCTATTAATAATTTAATGAAAAGATGAGGCTCAGGCTACAAGAAATTGAATTTTGTTCAACTGCAGAAAACACTCTGAACTAGCATGCCTGAACTGATGGAATAAATCTTTTCTATTAACATGAGAGATAATTTTATGTAAATGTATTTGGAGACCTTCTAGCAGAGCTGAGCATCTTAGCAGTACCACTTAACATCTTTGCAGGGTAATTGCATTTAGACCAAGGTCAACTGAAGGAAATAGCTGACTAAATTAGCATTAACCAGGTTCCTGGGGGGCTTGGGGCATTGTAGATGCTTGATCTTGCCTCCAGAAAGGACATGTTGACACTGGAGAATTCAGCTGCTTCCAATGCACTGTTTTATTCAAGTGGGGCAAATTTTATCACCCAGGGAAGAAGATTTGAGACTCATCAGGGACAGTCTGGGCTTGAGTTTTCCTCCAGTTTCCATCTCTACCTCTTTCAAATGGATTCATGCATCTTGCTCTAGCTTCCTTTTATTGCTGTGGGTTGGGAATGATGTCCCCATAGTGGTAACATCTTTCCTTATGGCATGGAAATAAAGCAATGGTTATAGTCCTCAGGAGGGTTGGGGATGCAGCTGGTTTTGTTGACGACCTGCTTCTCTGAGAAGAGACAGCCTCCAAGTCCATGAGCACATAAGTGTGCTAGCAGAGTTGGATGAGTGCTGGGAAGCATCAGCCAGAATGGGAATTAAGTCTCTTTCCAAAGGAGGGATGTCAAATGCATTTTCTACGGCTGCCAAGGTGAGAGGAAGCTCTTTGTTTGTCTACCTTGTGCTGGTGCTTGTTGTAGAAATAGTTGTAAGTGATATGTAACGGAGCAGATGCTTGTGGATATAAAGCACATCCCCCATTTACGGAGCCAAGGGTTTAGGCCAGTCTGCTTGCACTGCTACTTACAACTTTAAAGCTGGACATGTGTTGTGTGTAGGGCAGCAGGAGAGACACCTGCAACATGTATTTTTTTCTTTCCTTGCTTTGACCTCTTGGAAGAAAAAAAAACCAGGTGGAAGTGTTGTTCTTGGGTTCACAGAAATGTATGGTCTTGTTCTTACTATTTTAAAACGTTTGCAGTTGCAGTGTTTACTTGAATATGTGATGCAGAACACCAATTCCTTTATACTCAGGTCTTAGTATTCATGAAACAGTTTGCAGTGATTCCTTGTCTTCCACAAAATGTGCAGCCCATTTGATGAGAAGCTGAGAGAAGGCAGTTTCACACCTATCACGTGGTCTCTGTGAAGGATGGAAAAGAAGATAGAGCAGAGTCCCTGGAGCAGATCATGAAAAAATCTGGACAGAGAAAGCCTAGGTTCTGCTGTTGGCTCAGAGATGTGCTCAGACACGTTCACTTTATGCAAAAATTGCACTGCAGATGGTGACCTGTTGACTTCATTGGGGTTATTCCAAGAATTGACATTTTTCCAAGCATATTCCATGGCATCCTGATCCTTTTGAGTTATGCTCTACCTGTGTGTTAGAGAGTGATGTGCATAATACTGTACTAGATTATTGTTTTGCAGTTGTTGCGTATAGAAAACTAAGTTAGAGGCCTTAATGGGAGAAGCAATAGAAGTATTAATGATATTATTCCCCACATTAGCCCTATTTCTGAAAATGTTCAAGGCCAAGTTAGATGGAGCTCTGAGTAAACCAGTCTAGTGGAAGGCAGGTGGATTGGAACTAGATGATCTTTAATGTCCCTTCCAGCCCAAACCACTGTAGGATTATAGGATTATTAGCTCCAAATTTATTCCAAGTCTTTTCCTACATGACTCCTAAGAAGTCAGTGATGATACGTTAGAGAAAACTCAGTGACATAAAAATCATTTCCAGTATCTAATTTTCCTGTGACCTATTCCAAAATTATATATGAATATAGTCACATCTTAGATTGCAGATACATTTTGGCATTGCTGCAGTAATTTTTGGTAATATTGGAGCTCTCCATTTAGAGCATCAGGAATTTTGTTTAAGACTCCCTGGCAAATGGTCTGTTTGCTGTACTGTGGAATGTAAAAATTATGCAGCCTTTATTAAATAGAAATCATACTTTATCTCCTTGCATTATACAATCTCAGATTTTTAGGTAGACTGTAAGAAAATAACTGTCTCTTTCCCTAACGATCTGTGTTTATGAAATCATCTTTACTAAACATTGCAGAAATCGTCCCTTGCCTCAGTGAACCAGCAAAGCACCATTACTCTGTTGAAGTGCAGCTGAGATGATTTAGTCTAGCTGAGATCTGGTTCTGCACCTGGAGAAACATTGGCTTTCAATCTCTGCTCTCCAGCAGGACAGCAGTTAGAAAAATTATTCATTGGGTCACGTTAGCACACTGACACTACAATTTGCTGTTGCTGCTCAGAAAAATAGTTACCTTCAGCCAAAAATTGGGTTCAGACACTCTTGCAGACATGTGATGTTTTGTCTTTATGGGAAGCTCCTAAGGTAGCCATGTAGTAATGACTTAGAAGTCTGGAAACAGACTTTGGAATGAGAACCGAGAAAATTTGTCTTTGGCTTTACTGCAGGTTTTCTGACTGACCTTGGACAACTGAAAATCATTCCATGTTTTATTTCTTCTCTCTGTAAAATACCAATCTGGCTGTATTAATCAGTGTTTGTAAAGATCCTTGAAATCCTTAGATAAAAGAGCATATTACAGATCACAGAGTAGTTGGAATAGATGTAGCCTATAAAATGGTGCAATCTACCGAACTTGGGAAGAAAAAGAGGGGAAGAAAAAGCCCATCCTATTAGTGTGCTCAGCTCTCCAGGCAGATTGTAAAGAAGCTCTCTGAACCTGGCAAATTACCTGTCATGGTTTTCCCAAATGGGAAAGAAATGAGCTGCCAAACCTTGGTCAGGATCTTCTGTGACTTTTGGGCCTTAAATATGTCTGTGTACTGCTTGGTAATTTTCTGTTCTCTTTGATTTTAAAATATAACTTGCTTTTAATTAGGGCAATACTCTTAAGACACTACTGGCTGTTAGGAAAAGGTTCTTCCCTCAGAGGGTGGTTGGGCACTGGAACAAGCTCCTAAGAGAGTGTCGTGGCACGAACAGAATTGCAAAAGAGTTTGGGCAACACTTTCAGGAACATGGTGTAATTTGAGGGCTGTTCTGTGCAGGGCCAGGAGCTGGGCTCAGTGATCCTTGTGAGTCCCTTCCATCTCAGGAGATTCTATGATTCTGTTACATTCCAGTGTGATCATGTGAATCCTATAGAAGTTTATACTTAATTAAGTATATGCTGCAGCAATTGCTTTTATATAGTAGGGTAATTGTAAGCCTCACTTTGAGTATCAAAGGGTTTTACACAACACCTGGAAAAGCCTTCAGGGGCAGCATCTCACCATCAAAACACACAGCATGGCCTCCAGCTTTATGGGTTGTAAAGGTCTTGGTTTTCTAATACATAGGAATTCACAGCCACATCAACAGAGGAAAAACTGCATTTTTCCAAAAACTAACTATTTCTTATCATTTTTTTCCTTCTTGCAGACATGCATGTGTGATTCGAGGCCAGGTGATGACAGCAGATGGGACCCCTCTAGTTGGAGTGAACATCAGCTTTGTCAACAATCCTCTGTTTGGATACACAATCAGCAGACAAGATGGCAGGTAGGATGTCTGTACGGGATTTACAGTGTTCAGTCAGCAGTAACAGCATTATTGCCATGACCACTAAAGAGAAACTCCTTTCAAGAGCACATTTATTATGGATGCCTTTTGAATGTGTTGGTGCATTATTGTTGGTTGTTTCAGGGCTATATCTGGCTGGTGACTGGACCCCACCGCTATTCCCTTGTTGTTCAATTGCAGGGCCAGTCTTGTTCAATGTATTTATCAACGGCCTCATGCAGGAGTTGAATGTACCATTAGCAAGATGCTGTTGGTACCAAACTGGGAAGTGTTCTGGATGCTCCTGAGGTACAAGAGAGCTTGCAGAGGGACCTAGATAGATTGGAGCATTAGGCTCTGATGAGTGGGATGAATTTTGAAAAGTCAAAATGTGGATTTTCTGCACCTGCAACTGAGTAACACCAGGCACAAGTGTAAACTGGGAGGGGAGTGGCTGGAGAACAGCCCTGCACACAGGGATCTGGGGGTGCTGGCCAGCAGCAGCTGAATAGAAGCTGTTAGAGAAGTGTCTCTTGGCAGCCAAGAGAGCAAACCCCATCCTGTGGTGTATCAAACACAACATGACCAGCCAGTCAAAAAGGTGGCTGTCCTGCTGTATCCGGTGTTGGTGCGACCTCACCCAGAACACTGCGTGCTGTTCTGGGTCCCACAATTTAAGAAAGGTGTTCAGGTCCCTTAATGTGTCCAGAGGAGGTCAAGAAGGTGGTGACAGGCCTGGAAGGAATATCCTGTGGGCAGCGTCTGAAGACTCTGAGTTTCTCTAGCTCAGAGAAAAGCAGACTTGAAGGTAGGGTGACCTTATTGCTTCCTGCATCTTCCTGAGGAGGAGGTGCAGAGAGGGATGTGCTGAGCTCACCTCCTTGCTATCTGCTGGTAGGACTCATGGGAATGGTTCATCAGTGCACCAGGGGAGGTTTAGACTGGACATGAAGAAATATTTCTTAACTGAGAGAGTGGGTGCTTAAATACTGGTACAGGCTTCCAGTTAATAAAACTTCCCTGTCCAACCATCCAGAAGCCGCTCTGGCAGTCACACTCTCACCACCTGAGCTGGGACTGAGGTCCTTTCGTGGCTACACCCCACACTCACAGTCACACCAGGGTTCCTTAACTGCTCCACCCCAGGTTTCCCATAGCAGTGTCTCAGATATCCAGATCCCTAAAGCAATTTAATCTTGGTGCAATAACTAAATAACATAATAACAGCCGGAGCTGGTGCCCACAAGGAAGGACCCTGGACAAAGGAAACCCTGGGCTTTTATCCCCTCACAGTCTTAAGAGTGGGAAAGTCTGGAGTTGTCGGCTCCTGTCGTGTCTCCATGTGGGCACTCGGCAGTTTCCTGCCTCTTGCCTCAGTCTTTGGCTTGGCCTCCTGGCCCCCAAGGTGTTCAGCCTGCAGCTCACACTGCAGTTGCACTCCGAGCTACCTGCACCAAATGTAACCTCAGCATTCCTAGAGATGTTCAATGCCCCCAAGCCTGTCAGTGTTTAAGAGGCATTTGGACAATGCCCTTAATAATATGGTTTGTTTTGATCATCCCTGAATTGATAAGGCAGCTGGACTTCGTGATCCTTGTACTTCCCTAGCAAATGAATAGCCTCTTTTCTCTTCTCTTCTTTTCTCTTCTTTTCTCTTCTTTTCTCTTCTTTTCTCTTCTTTTCTCTTCTCTTCTCTTCTCTTCTCTTCTCTTCTCTTCTCTTCTCTTCTCTTCTCTTCTCTTCTCTTCTCTTCTCTTCTCTTCTCTTCTCTTCTCTTCTCTTCTCTTCCTATTATTTATTATTATTAACTTTGTAATATCACCTATAATCTTTAGCCAGCAATTTGGTAACGCAGTGCCCATGCATATAAAAAAAAAAAAAAGATGTCTCCTGCTCCCAGCAGCTCTGTTCTTGCTAATTCATGTTGAAATTATTAGGAAGAAGTCATTAAGATTACGGTTGTGTTAGAGGCAAAATCTGAGCAATCATGCTCAACCAAAACAAAAGCAGTGCAAATTAGGAATGTCTTTCATCTTATCTTTTGTTTGTCAGTGCTAATTGGCTTCCTTTCTTTTAAGAACAAAAACGTAACAGAAGGGGCTCCAGCTGCATGTGCTCTGTGTATTGACTACTAACCACTAGCACTTGGGAGAGGATTTATGGATTTTAGCACCTCTCCAATCCACAACTTTCATTTGAGTTGGCCAGAGAAACAGATAGAATTGTAATGAAAAATAGGAACATGTGCTAGCAACGTATGCTTGATGCTGTCCTGTTCCCACTCAGGGGTGTTTGCACCTACTGTAACACTGATGGGGACTGGGATGCCTTCCAAGAGATGCTCCAACTCTTCGATGTTATGACAATAAAATGCAGATGATAGAGGCATTCCAGGAAAAGGACACCCCTGGAGATGGTGTCTCTTACTGCCAGTAGCTTAGGCATTACTGCAAAAAGGTGAAAATTTGAACATTTGTGCTTGAGGGTATCTCTGGCAACCTTACTGAACCTACTGTGTGGGAAAGTGGGATCCAAACCACACTCTCATGATCAGCTTGCTATGTATGGACCAGCACAAAGTCTATGTCCAGTAGAACAGATAAATATGACTAAATGATTCCTGGACAACAATGCCCATCATAACCTTTTGTTCTGTCTGTTTCCTTTTATGGGTACAACACCCAACTACGGTGTGTAATCATTCATTTAGATTACAAGTACTGTGAGGAAAGGAAGTATCTCTTTGCCTTGCAGTTGTGCTGTACCTAGCACAGAGGGGATTTATTGTAAACTGGACCTCTAGCCAGCAAACATGTAAGCTACAGGGACAGAGCACTGACGTGACTGCTGCTATCCAGGCTCCGGACCTTTGTAATATTCAAGCAACTATTTCTTCTTGATTATTGGATGGTGAAAGGTAAATCTGCCCTGCCATAAATCTACTTGTACTGGCAGTTCAAGCTAGGGCTGCTCCCTCCATGCTATGTCCTTCCCAAGGTCCAGCTGAGCAGGGGCACAGGGCAGAAAGCCATGCAGCCAGAGCATCAATATGCTCTACAAGGCTTTGGTGGACTCCTGGTTCCTTGGAGTGGCTGCCAGCCTCCAGAAGCTAAATTAGTTTCAAGGAGTTGAGGGCTGCAGTTTGCTGACTCAGCCCCCAGCAGACACTAAGCTCTAAGTGATAAAAATGACAGAGATCAGCTATCTCAGAGCGAGGAATCTGTGACCAAGTGGGATTCATCCTAAAGCTGTGATTTCTGTAGGCAGCTGGTGGGGGTCAGTGTAAGCCCAAACTCTGTGGTATCAGCTCTTCTGATTTCACTTTCTTCACCCTCCTCTATAATCAACCTGCTTCTGCAGAAACCTGGTGCACAAACACCAAACAAATTGTCCAATTGCAGTGGTGAACCTCTAGAATAATGAATATACCTTCCAACTTGGCTAAGGGATACATGCGGGTATTTTTTCAAGTGAACAGGCACATCACTGCATCTGTGTACTCTCTAGGTACTCTATGGACAAAAACCGCTAGTCCATAAATGGACAAGTTGAAGAACACCAAAATCCGTAGAACCATGGAGTGGTTTGGGTTGGAAGTGACCTTGATGATCATCAAGTTCCACCTCCCCTGCCATGAGCAGGAGCAACTCCCAGTAGACCAGGTTGTTCAAAGTCCCATGAAACCTGTCCTTGAGTCCAGTGACTTCCTCAGTGGTCTATAAGTTATCTTGAACTATTTAAGACCATTCAAGCTAAAACTCGTCAGGCCAGAAAATGTTGTCAGACATCCCTAATTTCTTATCCCAGCCTCACTGCTGATTTAGTGGGTACCATTAGATGCATCTCTTGACTTTCCCAGGCCAGTGAACCAGCCTGTGAGAGGGAGTTAATATTTACTTGCCTTCCTTACTGATTGTTATAGTATTTATTTAATACTATTTGCAGAACACTTTCAAAACAAGGTAAAGAATTCATGCTATTCCAGTTTCTATTATCTTTTTTAAGTTTGAGTAATTTTTTTTAATAGAGCATGACATCTTATCAGCCTTTGTACATCAAAGTTTTCATGTGATTGAGTCAACTTTGTTTTAAGAAATTGATGCTCTTAGACAAGAAGCAGGTTCTCCTGACCTACAGTAGCAGGCTGCATGCATTCCCAGTCCAGAGCAGTGCACAGTCATAGAGGGTCATCTCTCCCATCTTCAGTGTCATTCTGGTTTGGAGAATAAATGGGAGCACACATGCAAGCAGTTACCTTGTTCCAGGGGTCATGAGATAACTGCATGAAACTTGGCAGGGTTATTATTTCGCATATTCACCATAGGAATATCTATTCTTGAAAATGTGCACTGAGTTGCCTTGAATTGGTTTAGTAAATCAGTTTACTGATAGCAGGGAAATAACCAGGGTTTTAAAGTAAGGGAATTTAAAGATACAATTGCATCAGTTTAACTAGTTTGGTTCCTAAGCTGATTTTGTTGCTTCAGGTTTGGGGGTTTCTTTTTGGCATGATAAAGTTTCCAAATGAGGCAGTAAAATTTCAGTTTTAGAATTATAGTGAACTAAATTTTTCACCTCTGTAAGGGGACTCACTTTATTCCAGGTGTCTCCTACTACATTGCACAGATACTGCCTGAAATAGTGAAATCCTGGTTCTGTTTAAATCACATGCCTTAGACTGAG
Organism: Donacobius atricapilla; assembly: GCA_013397315.1. Classification (NCBI taxonomy): domain Eukaryota; kingdom Metazoa; phylum Chordata; class Aves; order Passeriformes; family Mimidae; genus Donacobius; species Donacobius atricapilla. The sequence goes on along the minus strand of WBMY01003585.1, from coordinate 344,292 downwards.
CAAAACTTCAAGGCTTGCATGTGTTTTTAGCCTAATTACTGCAACAGAGACTTTGTTTATATAACAAGGCATGAATGTAAAATGACAACTCTCAAACTACTCTGTTGTACGTATTTCTCTGTAAAGCAAAGTTAGCAGGCAGTTCAAAGTATTGGTATTGGATTATACATCATGTTTTTAAATAAAGCTTTAAATTTGATTAAAGCAGTAGTCTAGAGAGGTTGCAAGTCCTCAGTATCCCTGGATTGTAGAAACAGTGTTAATAAAACAGCAAGAAAGTCTCCAGCCTTTTTCCACATTGCACTCAGCAGCTTTGGCATGGCTTTCTCAGAAATACCAAAAACATGAACTTTCAGAGAAAAGAGATGAGAAAGGGTTATACTTTACTGTGTGTTTTTGATTTTTTGAGCCTGCTTTGGATAAATAGATAATTTCATCCTTCAGCTCATCTCTCCAGAGTCTTTAAAGAAAAACAACAAAATGACTGTACCACAAGTATGATTTTTACAGAGTGATAAAAAATACATTGAGATATGAGCAGCAAAAACGGAAATAAAATTATCTCGTTCCTTCAATCCCAGGACAGTTTTCCTTTTGTTACATTTAATTTCGCTGAGGGAAGCTGGGAGGTGTTTTCAGTTTGGTTTATTTCTGTTCAGTTTTGGGTTTACCTTTTGTTCAGTTCATCAAGGTAACTTGAAATCTGCACCCTGGGACTCTGGGAAAACCAGTTTGTGAGCAACACCACTTGCAAAAATATAGTGCATGGTTCTGTTTTCACAGCTGCTGGAGCCTGACATGGAGGTGGTGCTTGCCCTTCTGCATCCTGTTTTGGGGGTGCAGGAGAGGCCAGGACATTTCCCCCCAGCAGATTCCCAAGCCTGATCCAGAGTCATTGGAGCCAAAGGGATGAAACAGAGGTGTTTGCAAGTAAAACCTCTTCCAACTTGCCTAAAAACTTGTTGAGCATAATATGTCATGTTTATTTCTTCCCTCTTGTTGGCCTGTTTGGTGCCTGGATCCATGCAGAGCAAGCATCTCCCTCCCAGCTGAAGGACTTGCCAAATGCTAATTGACTGTTAAAAACATTCACATCAGGGTACAAACGTTGTGCAGCTTTGCTGGCAGGGACCAGCAAGTCACTCCTCAGGCTGCTGCAAGCCAAGCTCCATAGGTCTGGGAACATGATGCCCCAACTCGAGTGGTAGAATAAACATGGCCTTGGCTTTCCACTTCCTCTCATGGATTCAATTCAACATTCTTTAATGAAAAACCTTCTTTTCATAATTCTGTTTCCTAAATGGCACCTCAGTCCATCAGCCATGATATAAAAAAGGTTCCCCAAAAAAATTGCTTGATGAAGACTTTTTTTTAGAAATAGTTCATGCCCATTGTTGCTCCTCTAGTATTTTTGCACCCAGTCTGAAAGCCTCACAATTGATTTTGAAAATAATTTTTAGATACTTTCTTCACCTTCTTTCTTACCATGGTAAGGTGCATCAAGTCTGGCTTTGGGCAATCAGAGTGTTTCAGATCCCAGTTCTCATGCAGAGAAACACTTCAGCTCATAGCTCTTGAAGCACATGAGCAGCTCTGCTGAAACCAGTGAGCCTGATCACATGCATAAACTCTCAGTGAGAGTGTCATACAGCAGTACCAAGCATGAAAGTGAGAAGCAGGGATGAGAGAACTTTCTTTGCCTGAAGCACATGTTTGGCATTGCAACCAAAGAGACAGTGAGAAAAACACAAAGGAGCAAAAATAAGAGGTCATCAATTTCTGTTGAAATCCTTTCCTTTCTTACTTAATGCCTCTTTTTTGGGTCTATGTATAGTAGATATATCCCCGTGGTACTTGATAATGTCTCCATCTGTAACAAGATTTGAAGTTTAAATACAAAACTAAAAAAAACACCTGAACCTTATCCCAACATTTTACATCCATAGGATGAATATTTTCCTTATCAAGGTAACATTTTTTCACACAACTCTGTAAGGCTGTCTGTAATCCAACAGTAACACAGGCAGAAAAGACACTTGGGTGGAGGTAGCTTAAGGTGAAGTCAGAGACCACAAGCAGTGGTTCATCTGCCCTGCTCTAAATGCTTAAGAGTCAAAAAATATGATGTGCTGAGTGCTGTGGCACACAGACACCCTGCACTGTATGTATTTCTATTAGACTAGACTCAGTGCATGACTGGGCTCTCTGTGTTCCCTGAGTTGCATTAGGCATTAGTCAGGTTAGCAGACATGCCAAGACAATTTATATGGGGATGTGTCAGAGAAACCTCTTTCCAAACAGTTTATTTCATCGTGTGAATTGATCCAATCTGTGCATTTGTTCAGATAATAACTACTTTAAAAAGAAAAAGAAAATGAGTATGTATGGCCAAAATATGTTGGTGCTAGGAAAGCGCCAACAAAGATAAACATGTCTCAAAAAAGGGATGGGTATGATTTCAATATACATGAGGACAAGGTGCAAAGAGGCTGAGCTTGGACCCCTGCCTCCAACAGTTGCTGTTACTGAGGTAAAGCCTATTTGGGCTGCAGATTTGAGGTTCATAAAATGAGACTGATGATATTTCTTGCAGTAATTTTCCTAGGTCCTTGCTAGGTAGTTGATACAAACAGATGGGGTAGTGCTTGCACTAATTTTGTATTCCATCTCTTAAAACAGCTTTGATCTTGTTACCATTGGTGGAATCTCCATTATCCTGCACTTTGAGCGGGCTCCCTTCATCACCCAGGAGCACACGCTGTGGTTGCCGTGGGATCGCTTTTTTGTGATGGAAACCATAGTCATGAGGCACGAAGAGAATGAGATCCCAAGCTGTGACCTCAGTAACTTCGCCCGGCCCAACCCTGTGGTCTCTCCATCTCCACTCACTGCTTTTGCAACTTCCTGCTCAGAGAAAGGTCCTATTGTTCCTGAAATCCAGGTATGAACCATCTGAGCTGAGGGAAAATAACACATAAAATCAAAAAATGGTTTGGGTTGGCAGGGACCCCCTTGCCATAAGCAGGGACACCTTCCATTAGACCAGATTGATCAGAGTCCCATCCAACCTGGCATTGAATTGGGATTGGAGCATCCACAATTTCTCTGGGCATCCTCTGCCAGTGCTTCCTCACCCCCATTTTCTTTCTGTGCTTCTTTTGAGAGCTTTGAGCAACACAAATGAAACCATTCCCCTGTTTTCCTAACAATAACAATTCCCTGTTTGCTACCCCATTTTTCAGACATTTGACAGGAGCAGTCACGCCCAAGCATTCGCTTTACCAGATTTCTTTTCCCTTATCCCTGAGAGATGGAGGCAAAGCACTTGTGACTGACAGCACATGAGCTGAGACCCTTGTGTGACTGACCTTGGTCAGGTCTTTGGCATTCAACATGCTCAGCACAGGGCTGATACCCTTCCTCTGCTCTCATGCCTGTCTTTTGTTCAGGAGCCAATTCCACCCGCTGGGCACTATGAACCTTGGTAGTGGAGTGTTGGAATGAACTTTCTCATGGTTTGAAGTCACAACCCTCCACTCAACACAGCTGCTGAGACATACTGTCAGCCAGCAGATGGCTGAGAAGGGGCTAGCCTGCAGAGCACCTCAGTTTTATTGCATTTCATGACATTTGGAATAGATGAGCAGAGTAAGAGGGTTACCTTTAGTTTCTCATCCCCATTTTCCTTTTTTTTTGAGGAAGTGTTAGTAAGATAAAGAACTTTAACAGTCTGCTGTGGCTTCAAAGTATTTTGTCAAATAGAAAGTTGTGTTTTAAACTGAATAGTCCATAAAAACAAATTATTAATTTTCCTTAAAAACACTAATTCTATTGAAACCTATAGATGTAGCAGCATTCAACCTTTGCTATCTTGGACATGCTGTTCTCTGGATTTTATATGCCTGTGTTCAGCATGTCCTGAGTATGGCTTTTAGTGACAATAATCTGCCAAGGTGGAAATAATAACAAGTGTAGAGACAAATTGTGTGCTTCCAGTGTGACTCCACTGGGGTTGCCTTTCCATTAATGAGGAAAGAAGTAACTTTATACCTTCTAATTTTAATAAAGCAGGTGCTAAGCCCAGCAACAAATAAAGCTAGTGGTCTCTTTAGCTTTCCCTCTGGACCAAGTTTTATAATCCTTTCTCACACTAATTTCCAATTACAGTCACCATGTTTGTCCCTGCATAATTACTAATTAAGTCCTGTATCTTGTAAAGTCCATCATGTTATAAATTCTTGGTTCAGAATCTTGGTTTCCACATCTTTTTATTAAATAAACAAACACTATGAAAGGTAATGGTCAGTACTGCCTGGGAAAAAGCAAATATCTGACACAGTGCAACTATAATCATAACCTCAGTCATTATTTGGTACCACAAACACCTTCCAATAGACCAGGCTGCTCAGAGCCCCATCCAGCCTGACTTTGAATGTTTCCAGGGATGGGGCATCTACCACCTCTCTGGGTAATTGATGTCAGTATTTTACCACCCTCATTAAAGGTATTTAGTGCTATTTGAGATGTCCTGATGATATCCTGCTTGGCCTCCAACTGCCAATCCAGAATGATCCCCCTATCAGTGTCCTACATTATGTCTTCTGAATCCTTGTGAACGGCAGATCACTTGGACATCCCAAATCCCACTAGACACCTGTAGTTATGGAATCTAATACATAAGAAAGATTAATTTTGAGATTATAAGGAGTTCAGTTGTCTGGATATGTGCCAAATATCCAAGCTCCCATTTAAGTGGACAGAAATCTAATCAGTATATCAGTGGAGCCTGAACATTACTTACGCTGACCACCCTGAACCTTTCTGGTTCTTACTGATGGTATCAGTTAGATTCCACTGAGTAAAATTGATGTTTACATGCCTGCCTCACATGAGCACGTTTATAAGTTGACATCTAGATTTAGATGCCGTAAAGTGGAATTGAATCCCACTCTTAAGTCTATAAGGCAACACCAACCTTCTAAAGAGTCTGTCAGTATCTGCTGTTAGCTGTAGGGAAAACCTAAAAGAGCAGCTCAGAGGAGACAGCTAACTTAGGCTCCTAAGTTGAGATAAGATGAATCCCATACATGAAGAACACAGTGCTTTTCCTGTGTGCCGTATGTCTGAGCTAAAACTTGTAAATCAATATTCCACCTCAAATATTGACTGGTGAAGGTTAGCAGAGTTTGTGGTGCAGGAGTTTACAAGAGAATCTGATTTGTGGCAGAGTCCTGACTGTTCAGAAATAGACTGCTTTTCATTTCTGTACTGGATATACATACAATAAAAAGCAACCTAGCTGTCCGTTCCTGCAGCTGCATTTTATAATACACAGTTCTCAGTAGGGAAATGTTAAATATAAAAGGTGTGAGCACATAGCTGGGAGGAGGTGACAAGTAGATAGCAGGGCTGGGAAAACGATTTTGACAGTGTGTAGATAAGAACCTCATGATCTCCAACAAATAATGCAGAAATGAATGCAGTGCTCTCTACCTGGATGCATTCAAAAAACTTAGTAATGCATTTTTAATATTTGGTTCAGGTGCCTATAGGCAGATTTGGGGCCATTCAGGATGCCCTGAAGTGTCCCTTCAGGCCTCCAGCTGTAGTTTAAGAAAGGTGGAGATGTCAGAAAGACCCATGTCAGAGTTATCATGCCCTTGCAGAAGTTGTGGATACCATAGGAAGTTTCAAAAGCACTACATGTCTATGTTAAGGCCCATGAATCAGACTCTAAATGGGTTTCCTTTTTAAAATTCTCTCTGACCATCTTACAGGAAAAAAAAAAAAAAAAAATTGACTGTTCCTTGCCTGTCTGCTGGCAGAATGAAGAGTAGCTGCAGAAGACATGTAACGCAGCACACAGAAACAAGATTTCCTACCTTGTCTCATGCAAAGAGTAGGAAAATTACTACCAAGACAAGAACAGATCAACACCACAGAGCCAAGAGAACATGACAATGAAAATTGCTGCCCTGTGTAAATCCCTAGTAAGCCTGAAGAAATGTCTCTTCTGCCTGCCCACCCTCGTGGCTAGACCTCTTTAAAAGAGCAGATTATATTGGTTAGTCTGGGATAAACTCTAAGAGTGTTTCTCAAGGCCTGCAGTCACAGCATATGAATGTGTCTGGGCCAAACAGCTATTATCAAATAGAAATAAAGGCACAATTTAGCTTGTTACTTCTAGCACATTCAGATTATTTTAGAGCTTGTTTTCCCCCTTTTCTACCACTGATATCCGACTGAATTATACATCCCCCTGCCAGTGCCATGTTTTGTTTCTAGTTTGTCACCACTTACAAGCTACAAATATACTTTGAATCACCTGAATTATTATTTGAACCCTCTCTTCAAACAGACACCAGACACCTTGTGCTGCTCAGCGCCTTGGCAGCATTAGGCTGACCTTTTCTTTGGAATGGTAGACAGCAGAGATAGATCACTACAGAGAGAAATAATTACTTTTGACAAGGATCTGAAACAGACTTTCCAAATAGTATCTCCATGACAATTATTTTTGCCTGTATTTGTCCTAATGGGGTTACTTATGAAGACAGATTTGATACAAGGGACCACCTTTACTGCAGCTTGGCTCAGCTCGTCTCTGGTTCAGCCTGGTCCCTGTCCAGCTTGTTGCTGATCTCATAAAATATATTTTTAAGATCCAAGGTTTTCCCAAATCTGTCATATCTCAGCCTCCTAAGCACTCAGATATGTAAATTAAAAAGACTGCATTAGAGAAGGTAAATATTTATGAGCAAAGTGGAATGGGGCTTTAACTGCTGGATGTGTCTGTTTTCAAGTGCTGCAACACTCAGAGCCTTTTAGCTATCACTTTGAAAAGTGTTGGGCCTCGGATAACATCTCAGAAGAGGTGTTTTTGGGGGGCAGATTACAAGATTTGTCATTTTTGAAAACACTAACCAGAAAACTTGTAAGAGTTGAACAACTCACTATGCCAGGGAAGTTTGCCGCTCCCACATAGAAGGAGCTGGGTATAAGAGTGACATAACTTGGAAGGCACGAAGGTCATGGATCCTAGAATCTCCTGAGTGGGAAGGGATCCACAAGGATCATTAAGTCCAGCTTCTGGCCCTGCACAGGACACCCCAAGAATCACACTATGATGTGATCCCCTCCTGATGGGTGGATTTCTTGACCCACCTGCATTCAAGCTTCCCTGCCCTTAATATTCAGAAAGATGATTATTGCTAGGGAAGTATTTTCCAAGCTTTATTTTGGTTCCAGCACACTGAAGAACTTCAGAAGTGGCACAGGAGAGAACTGTGCCAGCTGTGACCTAACATCCCATTAGCATACCAGGCTTTCCAGCTCACTGATAAGCTTCTATTTTCATTTTTCAATCTTTGCCAGAGGTTGCTGACTTGTGCCAAAAATGTCCAAGTTGGGTGCTTACCCAAGATTGAAGTTTTCTTCAAAGTGACAATTTTTTTCTCCTAAGATATTTTTATCAGCATTTTGCATGGAAAGATCAGCACAGTGTCAAGGATATACTTGTATCACTTTCCATAAACTTTCCAAGCATTTCTCCATTTAAAAAAAAAAAAAAACAAAACAAAACAAAAACAACTAAATTTTCAGCTATGGTGATACTTTAGCAGATAAATTAGCTGAAAATCCCATCTTTATTGAGACTTCTCTGTTCTCAAAGCAGAAGAAGCTTTCCCTGATGTTTCTTCAGTCTTTTCTAAAGTTTTGTACTGTAATGGGTACCTGTTAGATAACTGTCCCAGTCAGTCAGAAAAACCCACACTTACGGCTGGAGGAGAAAATGAAGCAACTCACTTGTAATACAGAAGAGTTTGGAAAAGAAAGAGAAGGAAGAATTCAAGGGAAGGGAAAGGCGTTGTAGGTGTTAGGTCAGGCCAACAATTTTATCACTTAAGTAAGAAGGAAAGGAATTTTAAGCAAGTACTAGAATAAATATGAACAAATGTGCGGTCAGAAAATAAGGGCAAGAACACAGATTAAATAAAAAAGGCTAGAGGTAGATGGTAGACCAGGTACAGAGAGTCAGAGAGGAGGTAGAAGAGGAGCAGTTTCAAAGAAGAAGAGATGGGTAAGTCAGAGAAAAGAAGGATGGAATCAGGATTCACTAATGTCTTGGAGAGAATTGCATGTTATGATCAGGATCAGGAAACATCCTTAAGGCCAAGTAGGGCGTGATATTTTACTGGGAAAAGGGAGCCAGGAGGCAAAAATTAGAGACCTCTAAAACCTATCATGATAAAAGACAGAAAATGGAAGCTAAACTGATGGGCTGTAATTGTCTGAGATCCCAGACTCTTTTCTCTATGGGAGAGTGGGTCCCTTTGTAAACACTGACTTAATGTGACACTTTGTTCTCCTGTTCTCCCATGTAACAGAGATGGAGAAGGCAGGAGGCATTCCTTAGCTTCCAGAAATAAGTTACGTATATGATTTCATACTTGATGCCTACTAGATGCCTTTTTAGACATGCCTGCCAGAGCTTTCATACAGGTGTGTTTGATAAATTACAGGTTCACTGCCTTTTCCTGTCTGCTCACTGCTGATTTAACACCTTGTGGATTGCTTTTCCACAGGCTCTACAAGAGGAGATTAACGTTTCTGGCAGTAAAATAAAAGTGAGTTACCTGAGCAGCCGCACAGCTGGCTACAAATCAGTGCTGCGGATCAGCATGACCCACCCCACCATCCCCTTCAACCTCATGAAAGTCCACCTTATGGTGGCCGTCGAGGGACGCCTCTTCAGAAAGTGGTTTGCAGCAGCTCCAGACCTGTCCTACTATTTCATCTGGGACAAGACAGATGTCTACAGCCAGAAGGTGTATGGGCTCTCAGAAGCCTTCGGTAAGTGACCCCAGGGTTTGTGCCTGCTTTTAGAAGTAGCTAAGTGACAGTGATAGACCTTGTCCTAGATCAGTGTGGTCTGACTGCAGACACATGAAATGGTCCCTGCAGATTCGCTGCAGCATACATTCCCCAGCAGATGAACCACAGAATGGTCTGGGTTGAAAGGAATCTTAAAAACCATTTAGTTCCAATGTGCCAGTCATGGGCAGAGATGCCACCCATTAGATCGGGTTGCCCAAAGCCCCCTCCAACCTGACGTTGAACACTTTTAAGGACGGAGTACAAATATTTAATCTGTTCTCTGGCCTATGGCCCAGCTTGTACATCCTGAGCTGCTCCCATCATATTCATACAGAAGGAATTAACTGGTACTAGAAGCGTTTGGCTGCCTCTCACCTATAGCCAGAAACTGTCAACACTGCTTTGAAAGGAATCCCTAGGATAGAGCCCTGATTGCCACTGCTCCTTGTGCCTGACCTTCAGGATTGGTCTAATCTTAGTTTCCCCTTTGTTACCCATTCAAGAATGCCATCCCATACTGGGTGTTTAGTGAGCAGAGTTAATGCAGTTCTGCAGTGATTGCTTCCCATCTGTCAACACTCAGTGGACATTCAGTTACAGGTCTTCAACTGAGTCTAGACTAGACCTTTCAGGCTGCCAGGAAATGATATCAGCAGAATGGGAGAGATCCCAAATTAGCAAATACAGCTCCTGTTGACAGAAGGAGGGTTCACTGATGCCTCATAGCTCAACTGAAGATAAGTTTTTTTAGAGGAGTTGCAGGATGCCTGGTTTTCCAGGAGTAAGAATAGGTGTCTTCCTCCTCTCACTCAGGCTTGGCTGTCTTGAGCAGGCTGGATGATACACCCTGCTGAGCCTTACCCAGTTCAGAGTTCGCACTGAGAAATGTGTCCAGGTAGCATATCCTGAAGGACTCTGTGTGCATACTCTTTAAGATGCTAGACCATCAGTGGATCCTGGAGTGCTCCATGAAACAACTCTGCAGCTTCAGAGTACCCAAGCAGGTCTGAGGACATCAACATTCGTGCTTTCAATGATTCCCACCTCCAGAACAGTGGAAAAATATTGACCTTTCATATCCTAACTTACATCTTTTTCTGACACAATCTGCAAAAGACTTTGTTTGATGGTGAATCCTGAGTTCTCTCAGTGCTCAGCACTTTTCAAAGATTCTGGTAAACTTGTAAAATCAGACTTTTTTTCTATCTAGTAAAAAAAACAAAAATCTATGTAATTGCTTGTCATTTGTGTGGAACTTGCAGTTCTGATCTGCTTCAGCTGTAAAGATTAGAAGAAGAAAAGCAGACCAATGAAAATGGTCCTGCTTCTTCTAAGAAAATCGTTAAGGAATCATTATTCTGTCAAAAACATGATTTTCCCTCTGCTGACACAACTTTAAGCAACTCCAGCGTGTTCAGTAGAGTTACTCTGATTAGATACCATGGCAAGCAAACTTTTGACATTAACAATGACCACAAGTCAACCTTGTTGAGACTGCTGCCTCTGAGGGACTCAGTGGCCCATGGCTGAATTGCACAAGTCTTTACCTTCCGAGAAGGATCATGATCAGGATCAAGTTCCTGGCATGCACTCTTTGATCAAAGAAAGTAGATAGGAATAAAATTCTCTCATCTGAGAGTCCAGCAGTGGTTTACACTCTCAAATCATAGAATATCCTGAGTTGGAAGGAACTCACAGAGATCAAGTCCCAATCCTAATATCAGTTGTTTTAAAATATATCATTAAAACAGTGTCTTTTTTAGCACATTTGCTCAACACCTACAACAGCATTGAACTTTTTAAATGAAAAATAAACTTTTAAGAGAAAAAATATGTGCATTATGATTGCACATCATGTTGATGACATTTTCAATTAAATTAGCAATTTTCTGTAGGAATGCTCTTACCCCTGCTCAACTGCAATTCTGTGTGTGCTGGCACTGCATTTCTGGGTTGCTAATCTAAGGAGTCTTTTGTTCCTCTCTTGTTCACAGTTTCAGTAGGTTATGAGTATGAATCCTGTCCAGACTTAATCCTGTGGGAGAAGAGGACAGCTGTGCTTCAGGGTTATGAAATCGATGCTTCCAAACTTGGAGGATGGTCCCTGGACAAACACCATGCCCTCAACATACAAAGTGGTACGTTGTCTGTGACACATAACAAGAATAATACAGTATTGCAAGACCCAGTTGCTCCTTATCACTAAGAATTCAAGAAAAAGAAAGGAAAGAAACTTGACCAACACATGTGATCTCTCATGTTTTTACGAACAAGTTATTTCTAATAACCTACATTTAGAAGGTTTGCAAATTTGCAATTTGGTGTGCAAAATGTAAAAGGTGCTGGCCATCATGAAGTAGTTGAATGCCAGCCCAACTTTGTAGTGTTGTAAAAGAAGGGTATTAACAAGGGAAACATTCCTAAAATAACAAAGGGGAACCTGTTCAGATTGGAGCTGTCACTAAGCATAAATTCATCCAGAGGCATCCTCCAATGTGCCAAGTGTACTTGCAAAACGAGAGGCTTCATGGGTCCTAAGGGAGAATGGAAGGTTCCAGAGTCCTTGAAGACTGCTGAGGACTGCAGTAGGGAGACTTAAAAGCTGATCAGAACATGTTCAAAGGTAGAAGCACTGTGTCCCTTTGGATAATAGTGGTATGGGAGCAAACATCTAATTCAGCCCACATCACTGCTTGAGAGGACTACACTTAGAGGGAAAATAGGCAGAGCTCCTCTAAAACTTTGCAGATGAAACATTTCTCTAGAGAATATCCCATGGTCTTCCCACACCTTACTTTTCCATGAGTTATATAATTTCTTTTTTTTTTTAACCTGGTAGGCTGTGAATTACAGGGAAAGGAGGAACAGACAGGGCAGGTAAAAATTCATAAGATGCTAAAGGTGTATTTCATTCAAAGGTAAAGACAGTCTTAATCTTGCTACATATTTACTTCTGCAGGAAATGTAACAGGTCTGAAAAAAAAAACTTAATTCAGAAAAGAGGCTCCTCCTTTGAAACTATAACAAAACTATACTGTGAAAGATGATAAACCTTCTTGCTACTTAACAGATTCCCCAGCTGGCATGCAGCATTGCCAGTTTGTGCTCCCTTTGGCCTCAGTCTCCCTGTTTCTTTAATTTCCGTAATGCTGTTTTCTGTCTCTCTAGGCATCTTGCATAAAGGAAACGGGGAAAACCAGTTCATTTCCCAGCAGCCACCTGTAATTGGAAGCATTATGGGCAACGGCCGCAGACGAAGCATTTCTTGTCCAAGCTGCAATGGTCTGGCAGACGGAAACAAACTCCTGGCTCCTGTTGCCCTAACATGTGGGTCTGATGGAAGTCTTTATGTTGGAGATTTCAACTACATCCGAAGGATCTTTCCCTCTGGCAATGTCACCAACATACTGGAGCTGAGGTACTCTGTACTGAATGTGGCCATTAGAGTAATGCTCTTAAGTTCTGCAGGAATCCTATGTACCCAAAAAAAATTGAGCAAAGCTCTCTCAAAAAAAAAAAAAAAAAAAANAAAAAGAAAGAAAGAAAAAAAAAAGAAAAACACAGCAAAACAGAGAAAAAGCTGTCTGGATCTGCCTCTTCTGCAACTCTGCTGACTTTGATTTACACCAGAGAAACACAGGCCTAGCAAGTTCCTCCAGAACTGAAACACACGCCAAAAATATTGACACATTTCTGTGCTGCTAAATCAGATTGTGCTGATGTCTGCCTTTTCCTGTAGTTGGAAACCAGTAGGAATGCTGAAAATTAACAAGCAGCCTCTGAGATAACCTAAACTTGGAAGGACACAGCACTGATGATGATATGTAGAGGTGAATCAGGACTGATAATCACTCATAATTTAGACAAGATGATCACCCTATGCAGTCACAGACTGGGATTTTTTAGTTGTTTTTGGAGGGGACATCTGTAGCAGCCCCCTTCAGTTCCCAACTGAGCAGCAGTGTCAGGCTGATCATGCAGATGGGGAGCATCTGGAAGTAAGTGGAGAGTTTCCTTCTAACGCCAGAAAGCAAAGGAAAATAATATACCCAGAGAAATAGCAAAGAAGGGGCAGGAACATCCATTAAAAACAATGAAGCCGAGGGAAATGTATGATTTGTCAAAAGTTCTGAGAAAATTGAATAAATTGTGACTGAAGCAAATTTCAAATTGACCTCACTGGGGATTTTTTTCCTATCTAAAATTTCCACAACAAATACAAGCATCCACTTCAAAGCAATGGGGCCTGATTCTGGTCTTTGCCTGGCCAGACAAGCCTCACTCCAGGAAAGTCATATAGAGTTATGGGAGTATTTCTGAATGAGTCTTTCATGCTTGACAGGCCTGAACTCAGGTCCTGAGAAGTCAGTAGGAGGATAGCCTGGTAGGAAGGTTCAATATTTCTATTTACCTCTCAAGATCTGGCCTGAAAGTGAGAATCTACCCAAAAGTAAGACCCTCCCTCCTCAGATTTAATATCCCCTGCTGCTGAGGACAAACATAGTACTGCATTTCTGCAACGATTGCAGCCAAATTTGCACAAGATCCCCTTTGTCCCTCATGCACAAACATGCCATAGTCATTAGACCTTGCCGAAAGTCTTATTTGGCACTCAGAACGATCCTTGTAGATCATGGTGTATGGAAAAAAAAATCCAGACAGCAACCAGAAGGCTGGCACTTATAGAACAGCTGCCTTGGTATGTGCACCACAGAGGGCTGGGGCACCTTTCACGTAAGGGAGCAAGAACCTCATTTTTGCTATTCTGCTCCATGATACATGAGAATATAATATCTCTCATGTTTGTAAGGTGGGAAGCTGGGATAAACCTTCAGACCTGGTCCTCGTTAGAGTGCAATATCTTTCCAGTGCCAGAAAGTTATTTTAATGACCAAAGGTGAGATTTCCAGAAGAGCCTAGGTGAACCCAAATCCCATTGCAATGGAGTAGGATTATTATCTCTTTCCCAGAAGTACAATTTTGAATACCCAATCCCTGTTTCATTGTCAGTGAAAATACCAGACCAAACAGAGGTTTTGCAAAGTATTTCCTCATTGGGGAAGAGAAAATTAGAAGCCTTGACAGAGTAGCCTTGCTGGCTGTTGTGTAGAGCCACAGAGTTAAATTTACTCCGGAGTTAAATCTGCTGCAATGATTGCTGCTTCATCTGTGCAAACACTCAGGTTACTGGATCTAATGAACATTTCTTCACTCTGGTGTGCTATAAAGTAAGTGGGTTCAGATGTTGGCTGCCTAAAAGCTGTGGAGGAAAGCCATTGCTTTTGGACTAAATGGAGTTTGCTTGTGTCTTTTCAAATCAGCATCTCCTCTGAGATTAACACCCTCACTATTTGGCTCTGAGGTTTGTTTGCAGGGGTGGCTTTAGAGTGTAGTGTTCTGGGAAGCAAATGCATTGTGGGTCGCAGAGAGCTGCAGCTGGGTGTGTAACTTAGACCAATGAAAAATGTCCAGCTCGACATAATTTCAGCCCTCTGGGCTGGAGTTCATGAGGTTACAGCAATGAACTGCCACCCATAACTGTGCCACTCTTAAGTTACCTTTGTAAATCACAAGGTGTTGCTTTGACTGAGGGTGAAAAAAACTGTAAAGATACCTGCATCTACATCTATTTAGCTCAGTGCTGCACTGAATGATAGATAAAGTCTGATGGTCCTATCTCTTGTGCGAGTGAATAACTCCAAGCAGGTGAGATCACACTTCCTTTGTAATATGCAGCAGTACATAAGTGAGCTCACTGCCAAGTAATATCCAATATAAAATACATCACTGTCATTCCAGCTAAGTCTTTATTTATTATTGCATTGTATGATACAGTTACTGTCAAGTTTTCAATCTGCTAATAATGCATCGAACTGAGCTGCTAACACCTCATTCTTTCTTCTATTCCCTGCTTTCCTGTCTTCTGTCAGAAATAAAGATTTCAGACATAGGTAAGCCAACCAGTGGAGAATTCTTATGCTGCTCCCTGTCTTGTTGCATGTTGTTACACAGTGAGCCACAAGTGCCATTTCCAGATGATTCAATAGCAAATGAAGCTGGCGTGATTAAAACTGGCGTAGGCAATCAGTCATCAGAACTGGGAGCCATTAATCACAATGTGAGCCATGCAAGCTTCTGCATGAGCTGTTATAGCTGGAGACAGGGGAAGTACAGGCAGGAGAAGCAGGATAACAGGAGGAGGAGGGGGGAAGAAAAATGGATGGGAATTAACTGAGAAAGTAGAATGGGAACAGCATCAGGATATAGATCACTGGAACAGCTAGGATGGAAAAATAATTCTGGTGCAGTGAAAAGCCTTCATTTGAGTTTGGGGGGTTTAACAGGCATAATGAAGCTCCCTGTCTGCCCTAGCATCACCCACCCAGGGAAGTTAGTTTTTGTAACATTTTTCAGTCTGAGCTTTCATAGAGCTTTGACACGTGAAAGTCTGTCAGGCTCAAATAGAAGGTAGTGCAACTCAGAACGTTAGCCAGGAAATGCAATAAAAGAGTAATGACAAGAAAACAAGATAAAAGAGAGACTCCTAAATTGGAGCTTTGTCACTAAGGATATTTGTCACTTGGGTTCACTGGAGTTTCAGTGGGTTTGATCCAATCAGTTGCATTCCAGAGGATGTCAAGTTCCTGTCACTGCCTGTGTTTACAAGGACTTCTCTGACTGACAAGTTTCCCATCCTTCTCCCTGGTTGCTTTTCTAAATCAGAAGCTTAGACTGTGTGGAATTGGGGTTTTTGTGTGTGTGTGTTTAGTTTTCTTTTGCATTTGGAATTGGGTATTTTTCTCGCTACATGCTTTTCATTTACTATTTTTTTGACTTTATAGAGGCTATGCTAAACCAGAAATGTTCTTTTATCTGCATGCCTGGAAATGAAATAAAGTAGAAACTGATTTTTTTATCCTATTGCAGAACAATAACTAAGGGCTGAGCTTCACAGTATAATGGACTGGCCCAAAGCATCTATTAGCAGGGCTAGGAGGTTGGTACCCAAGACCTTTTCACTGATTGTCCTCATCAGGCTGAGTTCCAGCCTCCAGCTACTCTTTCAAATCACTTGAAGGCTATAGAAAATTTCACTTCTCTTTGGAATAGCCAGGTTGTATCCCTAATGCCCAAGAAATACACAGCCACTAAAGTGCATCTGCTTTGACAGTGAAGGGCAGCAGTTGGCTACCTCTTATTAGAAGAGGTCTTGTGTATAAAAGCAGTAACTGAAGAAAGATCTGTGGACTGGCCCCAAACACTGCAGATTGGCAAGAAGAGTTGGCAGGGCTTCAGCCTTTAGGCAGTTCCTAAAAATTAAGAAAGAGGAAGAGATCCAAGACATGCCTCCTTAAGTGTAGCCCAAAGAGGATCAAGGGAGGGAGGAAGCAGGTGAAGAGCTCCAGATCAAATACTCACATCTGTGACTGCATTGAAGGAGTCACTCACCTGTTAGTGCCTGTTCTGTGACATTTGGTTTAATACTTCTCCCTAGATAGTCTCTGCTCCTGACCCTCAGGGAAATGAGTGGGTGTAGTCTCAGCTAAAGCTCCAGTGCTTTGAACTCCAGAAGGTCTTAAGCTTGACACAATGACCAGTAATGGTGCAAATGGTGAGATCCACAGGGCTGAATCTTAGTGGTTTGGAAAAGCTGAAATCCATATGCTAAAGCTGCCTCAGTTCAGGGGAAAGGAACTCCTCCCCAATATGTAGGCTGTGGTGAGCTTGATCTCCAGAGGTTCTGGAGCTACCCACTGAGAGGCTTAGCTTTACAGCTCTGTGTGGGTAGCCAAGGTAACTCTGCAAAGGCCTAAATGAGGGATATTAGTTAAGCCAAAAAGCATCACCAAGTCATGATGAATTCTCTGCAGGAACATGGAGGGCAGTGAGGCATTTCTGTCTTGCAAATATATGAAAAGTGGCCACACTTAAATTTATTCTTCCTTTCTTGTTTCCATTCATACTGTAGAGAGAAGTCTACAGTTAGTGACAAAGAGTGGTATCTCAGCAAACAGCCCTAGGATCAGATAAAAAGTCCCTTGCAGTCTCTGGCTTGGCTTATGGCATTGTTATAAAGTATTATTGTCCAGCGTGTCACACTAGAAGAGCTTTGGGCGTCACACACCAACTGCAAACACTAAAAGACCAAGTGTAAATTCAGCTCACTGCACTGTGTGGCCCCCTTAGGTATTAATCTATCGAGTGTCACCCAGGGAAAAAAGACCAGTACCTCACACAAGCTACAATTAAATTCTCTGGTTCTGAGCTGCAGGGTGCTTAGCATGGAGCCATGGAAACACAGCCCCACTGAACAAAAACCTCCTGGCTGCAGGAATTTGGTAGTTCTTTAGTCACCAGCAGATGTACTTGGCCAGCAAGGCTCAAAGGGGAAGTGGTGAGCTGGCACTGAAGAAAAGGTGGTTTTGTGTCCTTAAACAGAGACAGATCCAAAGAAGCCCCAGGGGTTTATTCAGGTCAGTGGTTGTGGGTAACTAATTTTAGTGGTGGTGTGACTGCTCCTGTCTGTTGACTACAGTGGAAGCCAGAGCTGTACAGTTATCAGTAACAGAATGTTGTCCTTTGGGGAGGTGGTAGATGCCCTTGCATTTGAGAAATTAAGATACAGTTCATCTTGTAAGATGAATGTTAAAAATAGTCAGACAAGTCCTATCCCAAAAGGTGATATTTCTCTCTGCTGCTTGTAAAGGGAATTAAGGCAGCTAGCTCTGATGTAAGCATCCACTTTGTAACCATCTAAAGCTTGGTGATATGAATTCCTTGGCATTTTACAGAAACCAATAAAAAGGTGCAGTCTTCTGTGCTGATGTTTTATAGGGAACTGCTGAAAAGAGGGGACCATCTCCCTTTTCTCTTCTCTATTTCTTAGAGACAGGCTTCCCACTCTGGAGCAGGAGGTTCCTTCCTAGGACTCCTCCAAAATGTGGGCTCTGGGCCCAAAGAGAGAATACCAGCCTTTGTTCAAAGCTTGTGCATACATCATAGTACACTGAAGCAATACCCAATCCAAGCCTCATGCCTCTGCCAACTCACCCAACTTTGCATCCCATTTCCTCCCTATACCTGTGTGTAAGGAATCAGGTAAAGCACAAACACTTTAAAATGGACTCTGAATCTCTTAACATACCTGCAGAGGTCCCTAAATGGTACTGTCACTATCCTGTCCAAACAATGAGAATGATAAAAGGGTGAAGGCAGATGTGTGGAAGAGACTATACACAATCCCAAACAAGTGGGATCACTGTGGACTTGGAAGATTTCCCTGTGCTTTCCCAGCACATCAAAAGTATACATGGAAGCAGTATCACCTCCATTTCACTCTGGATTGCAGAACCATGAAACTGTTCTCATTCCCAGTGACTACACCATCATGCCCACTAATACCCATCAGTGTCAGTTCTTGGCTAAGGAGCAGCCCATGCCATCACTGCAATTTCAGTGTTACTGCTTCAGGGGGTTTAAAATATCAATGCATTGCTCAGGTTTTCTTCTAAAAACTCTAATAGCTCAAGGACTACTCTGAATGGAAAATCAGCTCTTCCTCCACAGTCATTTTCTAGTGCCAGTTCCAGTATGGGGGATAAATATTCTAAGACTACAAATACAAATCTGATCAAGTCTTTTAAATCATAAAAAGTCTTGTCTTTTGTTTTGGACTGTTACCTAGCTGAGAAATAAGAGAGGATGAAAGGGGGGAAGAGTCCTCTCTGCTTCACCCCAGCCATATTTATTTCTGTTGTTGTTCAGCCCACTCTAATTTACCACTTGGATTTGCCTATGATTGTGGCTTTAAATAAAAAGTGAATCTCCAATGTTCCTGGCTCCACTGCTCCTGCACTATCAGAGATAAAGGGAAGCAGTTTGGTGAATTTTATATGACCAACATATGTTTATTTAAGTATCTTTTACCCTGAAGGATCTCAAAGTGACAAAAAACACCTCCAGTGTATAACACTGCGCAATTCATGCCAGGGCAGAGCATGATAGTATCTTTCTGCAGTGCTGAAAATAGTTGGCAGAGTCCAGGAGGGTATATTCCAGCTTGACCATTTTCAACATATTGTTTCAGCATCTATTCTATACAAGAGCTGGGAGTAGAAAATAGTTTTTAGAGCTCTCTTTTTTACAAAAGGTTGTAATCAATAATAAAATCCACCAAAGTGAGGCTGTGCAATCCAAAACTAAGTCACAACAATAGTACTGGGAGAAGGGAGCAGGAATTTCTCTCTGTCTCCATTTTTCTCCAACTCTGGGTAAGTCATTTGTCTTTGCCCATCTGCACATAGCCTGCTCTAAAACTCAGGGAAAGTTATCTGTGTTTGCCAGTCAAAGATGGTAAAGGATTGCAAAGTGCCATTAAAAATCTCCTACTCTTGTCCACCTCCCATGCAAAATGGAGATTATGAACAGCTCAAAAGCTTACTGACATTCAGCAGGGCTTTGTTAGGAAAGTCAGCAGAAAATGCAAGGCCCTGATCAAAATGGATGATGGATTCCCACAGGGAACTTTTTCCACCAGGGCTGAAGCCACTTGCTTAGTGTGAGTGACATGCAGGTAAATGAAATAATACCCTCCCAGCCTGCTGTCATTGGGAAGGAATACAGCTGGAGACTGAAGTGTCAGGCTGGAGCTGTCTTGAAGGTCAGAGCATTTTATTTAGCAAGAATCAGTGTCACTTTTGGAGATGAAATCTGTTCAGACTTTAATAGGATAAATCACAAGAGATATTCCAGAATAAATCAGAAAGGTGCTTTTCCCCCACCCCCATAGTATTAAATAACTTGAATGAAGAACCAGTTTACTGCTTTTAAAGGAAAAGAATAACTCAGTAATTTTTATGTGTCTGAAGAGGAGGTAATTTTCCTAACATAAAGTTTGAGAGGATTTTTCTATATGCAGAATAGAGTCAACTGTGATCAACACTCAGGTTTCTAGTCAACTTCTCCTGGAACAATTCCATTAAGTGCAAAATTGTGAACTGTGGCCTAGATTTTTATTATGAATTCTTTGGACTTGATGAGTTTGGACAGCTTGACAGTGTTCTGGAGAAAAGTAGATGCTTTTCATACTTCTTCTAATTACTACTTAAGCTTTCTTAGAAGGAAAATAAATCTATTCACAACAGATATTAAAAGTCTAACCTGTTGGTTTCAGGCTTAGAAGAGATACAGCTCAATACACACTAGTAGTCAACAATTAAATAAAAGATATTAATAACTTCAGGAACTATATTAAAATACAGGTAAAGTCCTTGCAAGACAGCTGTTGAAATTTTGTCTAAACCCATCTGGTTGGTTTTTTCCTGGCCAGTTCTATTGGATACTTTCTATAAAGTGAATTCTATTTTATTAATTTTTTCAGTCTCAGGATCATTTAATGTTGCAGTCATGGAGCTAAAAATATTATCATTCTGTCTGCTCATCCCATTTTCTCAGCCACCCTTTCTTGTGTCCAAGGAAACAGTGAGCAGAGGGTGTTCAACAGGAGACTGATGTTCAGGTTCCTCAGCCTAATACCAGTTCTTGCTTTACTTAGGGCAAAATGTGCCACTCAGGGAATTATTTTGTTTCTCTCATTATTGAGATCCAGCTGAATTCAGCAGCAGGATTCCCTTAATCTCCCAGACGGCAGGACAGAACTTTGGAGTCTTTGCTGGAGTCAGCAAGAGCGCCAGATGAGCCTTGATGCAGTGATCTTGCAGGGTTTTATCTTCAAGTGCTTTATACAGGGAGTCTCTTTTTGGAGTTTATACTAGTCTTTGTTGGGAGGGCAGATTCTTTTTCACTATTATTTGTATTATTTCCCTACTGTCCTGTGTTTTCCCTTCACTTCCTGGCACTGCACAAACACCAGTTTCAGGACTATGTCTGTAACAAGTAAATTAAGCAAACACAGGCACTGAGACTCAACCTGCAGTAGTTCCTGGCATGGTTTTTGCTCAGACCAGAGAGCCCTTTCCTTCAGTTGCTTCCCTCCGTGCCAGAGAGCACCCCAGGCACAGTGATTGCTAATGGATTCAGCTTGGGATCCTGTGCTGTAACACACTGTGTACTAACCTTGTCCAAAACAGCACTCCTTCACTTTCCCAGTCCTTCTGCCCTGTGTGTTTTTATTCTCTAAAGTGTTTGCATTGCCTGTTGACTTAAGGAAACACATCATCCAAAAAAATTAATAATATCATACCCTTGTTTTTCAGCCACAGCCCAGCTCATAAGTATTACTTGACCACAGATCCCATCACCGGCTCCATCTACCTCTCGGACACCAACAGCCGACGTATCTATAAAATTAAGTCAACCACATCAGTGAAAGACATTGTGAAGAACTCGGAGGTCTTGGCTGGAACTGGGGATCAGTGCCTCCCATTCGATGATACCCGCTGTGGAGATGGAGGCAAAGGCACTGAGGCCACCCTTACAAATCCCAGGGGTGAGACTTCTTCTTCTCCACTGGCTTTCTTAAGGGGGTTTTTTTGAAACTAGCTTGTTTAGTCATACTGGAGGTTGCTCTCCATTTCCAATTCTGAAACCTATGGGCTTGCTGCTGGAAATAAGTGAGTATGTCTCACCCTCAGCTAGTTGTGTCATGGTTCTTCAAATTCACATGGCTGGGAGGAATGCCAAACCAGAGGGGTTCAGTGATGGGCACATGTCCAGAGGGCAGTGGAATGAATCCACCCATCACTTTTATACCCATTGAGCCACTACTCCTCCCTACCAGCAGTGCTTGGTCCCTCCCAGCTTGGGCACGATTCACTAACATTCAGTTCGCTGAGGCTTTCTTGGCATTCAAAAAAAGCCCTATAAGCATTGCTGTATATATATATATATGTATATATGTATATAAAAGGGCAGCAAAACTAGCCTACAGCTCAAAGATACACCAATGATGCTTTAGACATTGACATTATATATCACAGCATCCAGCTTAAATTCTGTAGGGAGTGGATACAAACTTTGATATGGGAGTGGTCTAATTCAGCTTAATTTCACCTGGTTCCAACATACTGAAATGTGATGAAAGCACAGTCTAATCAGAATAAAAGCATCACATAGCCGTCATGGCTGTGAACTAAATTGTTCAAAACAGGTTTAGCCAAACATATGCAGTCCTGTGTGTAGCCAAGACTTCAGTCTGGCTATCTCAAGGTAACAAGCTCTGCAGATGGAGGATGTCGCTCCTCCCAGCTGTCCACAGCTCCTCACACAAAAAAAAAAAAAAAGTCACATGGAGGGATAGAGATGATGTGGGGGTGATAGAGATGAGGTGGAAGGCCCTGTTTGTACACAGATTTTCGATAGTGTTTGTGAAGAGGACTCAGATGGGCAGCCATGCAGGAATGTTTTTTGAGATGTGGCATTTTTGCCTGTTATGTGTCATCCTCTGCACAGCTGTTCAGAATGCAAGAAGTTATTTATAGTTTCTTTGCTTTGACATCAATGTGCTGCAGGTTTTCTTTTTCATTGCATCAGGGAGTGGTAGATCCCTTCTTCCTCACCACAACAATAGCCAAGCCTATCCCAATCTCTTTGTAAAGCAACCTCTCAGCAAAACCTGGGGATACTTTAACAAGTGCTCTTGCCATTGGAAGCGGATTTGGACTAGTTGACTTTCAAAGGCCTCTTCCAACCTAAACCAATCTGTGATTTTATGGAAAGTTATTTCACTAAGAGCAGATAAAATTCCCAAAGAAGTTGTGGCTCTCCCATCCCTGGAAGTGTCCAAGTACAGGTTGGATGGGGCTTTGATCTACCTGGTCTAGTGAAAGGAGTCCCAGCCCATGGCAGGGGAGCTGGAACTAAATGACCTTTAATGTCCCCTCCAACCCAAACCCTTCAATGATTCTATGATTCTCAGGAAGTTGTTTTTCATGACATAGAGATGACGTTGTTACTGAAACAACAAAGAAACCCAAACTAATTTAATGAGCTTTTGTGTCAGGTCTGGCTGTGATGATTTTTTTCTTTTTTTTTTAGTATGTTTAGCTAGCTGTTTCCTGGCAAGGATGCAGAAAAATATACTTTAGAGGGCCTATTTTTTTGCCAAAAAGCATCAAAACCAGACTTCTATCCTTGTAATATTCAAAGAGTCCAGCATGGTTTCCAGGCATTCCAGAATCCCATGAGTTAACCATTATACTGGGCTAAAGTATTGCCAGAAGCACAGGTATAGTAAAGAAACAGCTACTAGTGGTCAGTTTGCAGTGCAGAATTTATCTCACTGGAATGAGAAGGCCGACTGAAAAGAAAATGAAGTGACTTAGGCAGAGAGATTCAGGCAGTCCAGCAGATGAATCATGAGATCAGGGAATCCAGAAATCTGTAATCCAATTTTCTGCACCTCTTTGAAGTTCAATCAGTGCAAAAAAACAAATACCCCACCACTTTTGTTGGTCCTATGTTCTCCCTTGTACAAGGTAAGAGGGATATTATTCATTTCCATCCATGGCTGAATGGTACACGATTTAGATGACTTATGTTTCTGCTTTGCTATAGCAAACAGCTCTGGAGTTCAAAGTTTTCAGCACTGAAATCCTTCTTCTTGGCAACTGAACCTCTCTGGAGGCCATTCTTCCACCTCAGTCATATAACAGCAAAATTCATGCATTCATTCCTCACAGCTCCAAAATTTCACAAAACAGGAGTAAATTGAGGGTAAAAGAGGAAATGACATGAAGCAAAATGACAAGAAAATAATAATGCAGAAGGCCCGCATCGCCAATAGAAAGTTCCTAAACAGTGTTCCCTGATCCGATTCTGACCTGACTTTGCAAATTCTGCCAAGGCAACGGCTGTGGCAGGTGTGACTCACTCCTCAGTCTCCTCAGTAAATGATGAACAGTGAAAACTCATGCTGACAATGTAATGTCATCATTGTTTATACCTTTGCAGTGGTTGATTCTAGCAGAAAAATCCAGCAAATTCTCTTCCCTTATGTATTTCATAACAATTCAAAATATTCAATATCTTTATTGTATAAGTAACCAGTAGATCTCAAGTGACCCTCTGCTTCTGTGTCTTGGCAGACAGATAAGCACTCATGAGTGAATGGTCAGAGGAAATTAGAAAACTATTCTGTAGCTATAGAGATATTAGATGGCCAGGGAAAGGCTTGGAAAGTCAGTTTTCCACGAATCATTGCTCTTCACACAACTCTACTCTTTTAAGCTTAAAGCTGTGGGCTCGATATTTTTGAGCCTGAATTTTGGCTTGCTAACTACTGCTAGCTCTTTTCTTAAGGGAAAGCCATCAACAGTTTTCTCTTGGAAAGGAGATAGCAATAGTTAGCAAGCTAAAATTCAAGCTCAGAAATATCGAGCCCACATAAAGG
>WBMY01003585.1:257363-320025 GCA_013397315.1 Donacobius atricapilla | reverse complement strand
TTTGTTTGTTTTTTTTTCTCTGAACAGATTTGGTTCATGCCAAGTAGGATTTCTGTATCTTCACTTTTTCAAAAATCATAAGGAATAAAAGTCTTGCTTTTCATGATGTTTTAATTAGCTGGTATTTGCAACTTGATGGAAAATATTGAGGGATACCTTCCTGCCAGATGAAAACCAGCAATTCATTAAGACTGGAGAAATAGTCATGAGCTGTCAACATATGCCTTTGCATATACCTTTAGCCTCTTGGACCAGTCAAGCATCTGGTCTAAGCAGGTTTTTTTGGGGTCTATTCTCAGTGGAAAGAAACTAGTACCCTGAAGGTGGTTCATTCTGTGACAATGCATATGTTCAAGGTGGGATGAACCGTGTTCTTGGGGTGCTGGTCTTCTCCTGGATCTGATAGCCTGAAGAATGAGGTCCCCACTGCAGCAAACACTGTTCAGAATGGTTCTGCATATTCTGAGCAGCAGACTTTTCCCCATTGTTTTGATCAGTTCCTCCAGTTCTCACCAGCTCCCTTGAATTCAGAGGGCATCATTTGATAGAATTATAGAATGCTTTGGGTTGGAAGGGACCTTCAAAGACCATCCAGTTCCAACCCTACTGCCATGGGCAGCGACGCCTTTCACTAAATCAGGTTGCTCTGACCCCCATCCAGCCTGCCCTTGAACATTTCCAGGAATGGGGCATCCACAGCTTCTCTGGGCAACCTGTGTCAATGGCTAACCACCTTCACAGGACAGGATTTCTTTCTAGTATATAATCTAAATCCACCCTGGTTTGTTCAGAACCATTATCTCTTGTCCTGTCAATACATTTCTCTGAAGAACTTTCTGGACAGAGGTTCTTGTCTCACTCCAGTGAAGGAAGAACTCCTTTTAGACCATCAGCTTAGAAAAGACATTAGGAGGGGTAAAACCCTCCAGGAATTTCACACTTTACCCATGATTGGGTTGTTTAATAAAGGCAGGCTACAGAAACACAGGACAGGTAGATCCACAGATGAAAAGGGGTGGCAGTGGTTTGGTCAGTGTATTTATCATAGCTATTAGGAACCAGTCTGATCCGTCCATTTCATTTGCCACAGAGCATAGCAAAGCTTTCAGATGCTAATGAATTTCAATATATCCTTGCAAATTAAAGTGTTACCACTTCCTAATTATCATCTGCTAATAATGATCCTCTTCTACAAGCAATCTAAAGAAAAATTAAAACTCCAGCTTGTCAGAGCATTTATTTTCATCTGAGTACTCACCATTGGTTCTTCTCGGGAAAATGTTGTGGCAGAGAAATTACCAAGGAGCCTGCAATTAAGAGAGATTGCAGTGACAAGTCTGACACAATAGGAAGAAGGTTTCAGAAGGCACATGGGGAGAGAGGGGGCATCTCATTCATTCAGCACCGTAACACCAATGCAAAATGAAGTAATTAATTTGGGGACAGATTGGTTCTTTCATTCTGCCCTGCTGAATGTGTAAACAAAATCTCAGTTGTTCACTAAGTGCTGAAGAGTTTGAAAGAATTAATTGAGGAAACCAACCCTCCACAATCTGTTAACATTTTTATGGTCAGATAGTAATAGGACCATTTTGGGAAAGACCAGAGGCTGACAGAACAAAATTTCCTGTTCCTTACTCTAGCCAGAAAAGATGCTTAGGGACAGGGGCAATGCGGTCTTCCTGTGCTAGCACTCCAGATGCTAGTCATCAGAATTTAGGGGACTTTCTGAAGAGATTGCAGCAGACCTGTGCTTATATACCAGCATCAGTTGGCTTAGAAACCTTCCTGAGCACCTAATTTTGTTCTTCCAGGCACCTTGTGCTAATAATTTCCACAATGTCTTTAGACAGGTCATGAAAAAGCATGGTCCTTTTGAGGCCAAACCACTATTTTCTTTTCTTTTTTCTGTGTCTTTGCTAATTCTTTGCTGTCTCGTAGATCCCTTCTTCGCCACTGCATAGCACAAAACTGATCATAGCAGAAAACTTTTCACAGGAATTCCAGAATCTTTTTCCTGTGTGCACTTTTTCAGATTGTCAATGTAAATGGGTAGTTAGGCTTTCTCCTTTCCCAGTGAATTCCTCTGTACTTATTGACATTGATTTTTATCTGCCATTTTATTACTCAGTCATTCAGCATCCAGTCAGACAAGAAAGGTCCAAATTCGGATTTCTTTTAAGCACCATGTTTTTCAGTTAGAAGGGGTTCTTCCCCTTTTTCTTTTCCTAACTGGAGCTATGTGCACCATGCAATCACTTTTAGTGGTTTATCTTCTAGAAGAAACTCACCATGATCCGGTAGCTATTTGCAGCATAGTGTGCTGTCACCTCTTCATGCTACAAGGTCCTGACATTTCAAGCAAATGTCATCACGTCACAACTTCCTATCAGCACAGCTCACTGGTGTGATGCACATGGTGCTACAAGCCCTTGTTTTGTAAGAGATCTCTGCTTATGCAAGGGGAGCCAGCATGATTTCACAGCATATGTATTTCATATCTCAGAACTTAAGGTTTGGATCTGCAGCGCTACCTGGGTAGTGGCAGCAGCTGTTTCCCCTCAGTAACTGTGAGGCTGAACTTTGAGCTATATGCTGAAAGCCTGTAATTCCCTTATGTTCCTACAGAAACATGAGAGGAGCCCTCCACCAAAGCAAGCCAAGGCCTTGGGCTTAACACACATAACATGTGAATTACCCATTTCTGTGCCTATTTGCAGGAGCCAGCTCCCAGCACTGGAACTGTGCCTATATCAGAAAGGAAACAGAAAGGTCCAACCTAACCTCTACAATCTGCTGCAAGGCATCCATGAGATGCTTCTTTCCCTTTTCACAGAAGTCATCCATCCAAAGACACTTGTCTGTGGGATAGCAGGTCTCTTCTCCAGAATTAGTTTCGGTTCCAAGGCAATCAGCAAAATCAGGAAGGGATTGGAGCAGCTGCCACTTAAGCAATGTGTGCAAGTGGGAATTTGGGGCTTTGACGGACTGCAAACTGTGCTGCCCCACGGAACATCTCAGGAAATGTGAGGCACTTGAGATTGCTTAGCCTCCATGAAAGAGGGATAAGCAGAGAAGTGCTCAGTGATAAGTGATAAGAATTATTGCCCTGGAGCAGAGTGATAAGTGGTAACTTATCTATAAGTGGTAACTTTGCTATCCCACTTCAACTTACTTGGGTATGCAAGCTCTTTGTCTAAGCTGGAATGCAAAATAAAGTTGTGCCCTATCAGCTGATCAGAGCTGGTTTGAGGGCTGAAGTGCATCCAGGTTATTATTACTGTAACTGGGTAATCAGACCAGCCGTCAAACCCCAGCACTGCACACAGCAAGCCACTGCCAGCAGACACTGCTGATAAGTCCAATCCAATACATATGGAACTAGCTAAGGGAGAAAATTCTGCCTCATTGAAAATCACATTATCCAGCCTGCCACCCTTCACTGGCTTTTGGCTTGTCACACAGACTAATGGACAGGCAAAATACTTGTTGTGAACCAAGGAACGTGTAAGAGACTCTTGTGTTTGACAAAAACCAATTAAGATCAACTAAACCTTCTATCATGCCTCTTCCAAAAAAATGCATATCTACCATAATGCTTAAAGAGCTCAGTTGTGTTCCTGGCTTTTAAGCAAATGCCAGCAAACATAAAAGAACTTGACACTCAGTAGGCAAAATAATTAGTAGGAGCAGAGACCTTCAACAGCAGATGCCAGTGACAGGTGACATGTGCCAGTATCCTGGATGACTCACTGAAGAGGGCATAGTGCTGACAAATCTCACGGCAGGTGAAGATAGCTTCCTAAAAGCCATGTATGCCAGAGAGATATTGATGCTTATCGCATCAGATCCTGCTGCAAGCATTTCCCAAACTGCTAAAATACAAATGATGTGTTTATATTGTATAGTGAGAATAAATGGCCACCACTACTGTGGCTTCTCCCATAGCATTCATCAAATCATATAATGGTTTGGATTGACAGGGACAGTAAAGACCATCTAGTTCCTACCCACCCTGGAGGGCACACCTTCCACGAGACCAGGTTGCTCAAATTCCATCCAACCTATCCTTGAACACTTCCAGGGATGGCACAGCCACAATTTCTTTGGGAAACCTTTGCCAGTGCCTCACCACCCTCCGTAAACTCAGATGTTCAAAGTTACCATGTGGTCCTCTTGGAGGCTCTTGTTTCATGGTCCTGAAAAGATGAGTCCTTGGCATGAATTGAACACAAGTATTAAAGTGTAGGACTAGAACAATCTTGTAGGTCATTCAGTCCTGTCATCCATTATCTCAGCAATCCTGCTATATAATTCCCTCCAAAATTAATGAACTTCATCTTGAAAGCAGCAAGTAATTTTTTTCCTCACTGCAGGAAGAGGCTGTTCTGAAACCACACTGGTCTGATGGTCAAATATCTAATCCAGGTCAAAGTGATGCCCTTCAAACAGGATGATGCTGTGAAGAAGTAACAAAAATGCTGGTTTTGCCTCCTGGCAATAACACGCAGCTCCCATTCAGCTCAGTGATCTGAAAGACCATTTTCTGACTCCTAATTAACTTCGAATCAACAGGTTGCAACCATGTCTGAATCCCTTCCTTTTCCTCAGCTCAATGGAGAAGTTTGTTCTTTCTCTCAAACAATGACTTAGTCCTGATGTTTTTCTGCCTGGCCAGATTATCTTCCATGGATTTCCTTATAACCAAATCTGCTATGTTTTTCCACATATCGCCTACATCTGTGGCTTCCAGTCCATACAATACTTACAGTGCTGGCTGAAGGCCATGATTTTAGTTGCCAAAGCAATCAGAGGATTAGTCCCTGCTCTGTGAAAAGCAAGAATTCTTGATCTGTGAACTGCTGCATCTGCACTTCGCAGCAGAGCTCACAGTGGATGGAGACTGAGGATAAGTGTTTCAAATAAGGGGATCTGGCTGCAAAACAGCACTTAGGAGGAACACAAGATGTGATCACTCCTCAAACATTCTCAAAGCTTCCTATCTGAAACAGAATTTCCATCATTTCTGTCACCAAGATGACAGCCAAAGAGACAGTCTTGTAAGGATTCAGCCCACTAATTTAATCTACCTACAATATAAATGTTTTCTTTAGAGATATTTGCTGTAGCCTCCTTTTATAGTCAAATGGGAGGAAAAGGTATTTTAACAGGATTTGTATAATCTCTTGGGGATATGGGCTTTAGGGTGATACAAATTGCACTCTCAAAGTAGATTTCTCTCTCCACTGACTGGAATAGCTTGAGATACTTGCTTAGATGCACAGTGCAGATGTCTGCTTTTTGCCAAGTGATTGTTAACCCTGAAAGCAGAAGAAATCAAATAGGAAGATCCTAATATTCATATATTTAAAGCAGAATTTACACTTGCATAGAAAAGATATTGCAGGCCTCTACATTCTTCTTCTGTTTCTTTACAAGCTTTTAATTGATATTTGTGAGCCCGGGAGAATTTTTAGCTTACTAATCATTACTAGCTCTTTTCCCAAGGGAAAGCCATCAACAGTTTCCTCTCTTTTCAAAACATCTCTCTCCGTTTCTCAAAACAGGTTAAGTAAACAGTGTTCCCTTTCCCATAACAGCTGTGCCCAGGTGTTGTTTCCTATTACTTAACCAGTGGAGAGAAGTGTCAGTCCCATGGACCAATAATATACCTTTCTAACACAGCATGTTATAAAAGAAACCGTTGGAATTGTAAATAAAGCCTTCTTTCTCTTCTGACAACTGTATGGAGTCAATCTATTTCGTGTCCTACCGTGACATTTAGTGTCTTTAACATACTCAAATATTATGCTAAGTGACATTCTGCCTCTGTAGTGTAGATGAGGGAATGACTTTATCAATATCTGTGGAGTTATTTTAATTTATATTTGCACAAAGGAGAGGTGAGTAGAGCCCCTAACTTCTTATTCCTGCCTCAGTCATGACCTTTCTCTGTGACCTTGTGAGATTTGCATTATCTGTTAATTTTCTGATACGTAAAATTAGAATGATCACACTCATAGACTGTTATGAGGTCTAATTAGAAAGTGTAAAGCACTATGAAATCCTCTGATGGAAGATGCAGAGGGTAGCTAGCCTAGGATAAAGAGGATTAAAGGAGGTTGTGCTAACATAACAAATACTTGAGAAATTACGCTTAGGGGGAGGTGAAATGGCACATATCTGCAGGGCAAGAAATGAGATCAGCAGCCTGTAACTGCTGTCAGCAGACCTCAAATCCACTGACAGGAGTATGTCTACAAAGGAGGTTTGGACAATGAAACTGATCACTAGCAGAGTTCAGAATCAGGTGAAACACTGTATATTAGTAGGATTATCCTAGGGAAAACCCTTTCTCATTTTTCTGTCTGGAATTTGATTGACCTGATGGACTTTTCACAGCCTTTTTTAATTGCCATTTTTGAAAGATTCATTGGTGTAACACTTGTATGTGCATGGCTTACCGTTCATACCATGAGCAATAAAACCAGATTTCTGAACATGCAAGACATGCAGTTATTAGAAAACCTTTTCATTTCAGCAGTTCACCACATGCCATACCCTTTTCCAGGAGCGAGCAGGGATTTCTGAACTGCATTGTGTACCACTTAAAAGTGCCTTACGTGGAATGGTGCCAGTTCAAAGCTCTTGATAACCTGGATTCCCACATGCCCAAATCTCCTCTCATCCCTTTGGAATGCCATAAAATATATTACTCCTCATGTCAGGCTGCCATCACTTTCTGACTGTCTTTCTTTGTTCCTCCACAGGCATCACCGTGGACAAGTTTGGTCTGATTTACTTTGTGGATGGCACCATGATCAGGCGGATTGATCAGAATGGGATCATCTCAACTGTGTTGGGTTCCAATGACTTGACATCTGCTCGGCCTCTCAGCTGTGACTCTGTTATGGACATTTCTCAGGTAAGACAGTGGGTTGGTCTGGTCTTTACAGAATGCAAGCCTACACCTTCACTCTTATCTGCATGTCTGTGGGCTTCCCCAGCAGGACAAAGAGGTAAGGGCTCAAGGAGAGTTGCGTTTCTACATAGTTTATGGTATAACATTGACCGGATCATAAAAGAATTACCCTATAAAGACAGAAGGAAACACTTGACTGCCCTAACTCATAGATTTCCGTGGGTGAGATTTTCAAAGATGTCCCAGCCACAGAACTGACTTCTTTCAGAGTTCCCAGTCAGTGGGAAGGCACAGATTCCTGGGAAGGCAGGTTTTGTTATGCTCATGTCTCACTGTGCCATGGACTATATGCCATGATCCATTACAACATCTTAGCTAATCACAGGTTTTTTTTCTTTTCTTCCCCTCATCCTAATTTGGCCCAGTACAATTTTAGACCTGAATCAAATTAACATAGGAAATACTGATTTGAGGATGTGGTGCCAAAATTAGCAACAGCAGGAAAACAAGAATCTTGAATTGCATCAAATTGCAAATTGGTTGCAGCTACCATCATGCTGGGCTTTTAAGTCCTGCTGCTTCAAGGTGGAAAGAAAAAAGAAGAGAGGAAAAGAAATATCACGTTGATGATTGCTTTACTGTTGGATGATGCAGAAGAGAAGTCTTACAGTCCAACACTCAGTTTTGTGTGGCACTGGCCAACTTGTCAAATTGTGCCAGTTTAGGACAGTGTCCTTTCAAACCTTTGTGCCACCTGTTTGCCTGATTGCAGGAATGTTGTCCTCTCCTATGAAAATATAGATCATAGCTGGAGGGCTAAGTACTGTTATTCAGCCACAATAGATGTCAATGGGGTTTCCTTTTTGTAACTACCTAGATAATTTCCATGCTCCCATATGGAATCTGTTCTTGTTTTTCCCCTCTAATTTGAAAAGATTATTCTTGCTTCCTTGCAACTGGCTCCCACTGTCTGTAATTTATGAACAAGCTGAAATTATGACTTTAAAAGTTGTTCTGCCTTCTAAAGAGACAAAATTTTGATGGTTAAAGGCTACCTTGTAATATGTTTCTCATCTTACTGACATAGTTTCTTCTTGATGTGAATTTCAGGGTCAGTTAGCACAAGACCGTTGTGTAATCAGGCTTTAAAAATTATTTACTTCCAGGTTATGTAGCTCCTATGTAAACCAATGTCATGTTCAAACACATCTGAGATGAACATGTATCAGCTTAAGACTCTTTTTTTTCTGTTCATAAAATGACAGGAACCATTTTTAGATTAACCTGTACCGGCATTGGCAGATTAACCACTCCTGTTCTAAAGAAACATACTGAATACAAGCTTAATTAAAAAATAAAATCCAGCTTGGAAAACAGCTTTTCATCATTTACAGCGGATAGAAGGGTCTTTTCTGCCAGGTCCCTGAGGCTCCCTGGGACATGAAGACATGAAATATTTAGCTGCCACTGTTGACAAGGAATGGTTTTTAAGAAATTGAAAATTCCCTTGTCAGTTCAGAATAAACTCAGCTCTTGATGCTAACTGAAGACTGCAGAGCTTAAAGACCACTGGAAGGGATGGAGGCATAAATTATTAAAGAGAAAACCACAGGCTATAATGTTTTACTACAAGAAGGGTTAAAATAGGCCAGGAGCTGAGAAAAGGAAGGGGATTTTGCAAGCAGAGAACCAGAATAGACAGAGCTCAGCAAACGGCTGAGCCATGAAAATAAGCCTCACGCAACCAGGCGTTAGAAGACACAATGAACTAAATACCTTATATCTGATCCCTTAAAAAAATGCTGAAAAGGCATATAGAAGCATCAAAATAAAGCATGGCTGTAGCAGACATGTTTAACTATAGGCCTTAAAAATAGGAATGTCCTGTGTTCCTGTAGATTTTATCTGGTCTATTCTTACTCAGTTTTAAATAAAATCACTGTGAAATATGGTTTCCTGGACCTGACTCTGCTGGCATCCACTCCTCCTCTCTCCAATAAGGTTACAAAATACTCCTCTAAACTTAGTCACATCAGACAAATGAGAAGAAGCAGCAACTGAGATGAATGGTGGGAAAAGAAGGTTCAAAACAAAGAAACTGTCCTGGAACTGATAGGTTCCCATCAGCACAAGACTGATATTCTTTTTTTTTGTATAAACCCAAAATAAAACAAAATAATCAAAAAAAATGCACAACTTTGAGTTCTTTACAAAAAAAAAGTTCTGAATTCTATTGGCAAATGTTTTTTTAGGTTTGGCAACTAAAAGAGAAGACTCACTTAAAAAGGGTGTATGCAGAAGCAGAGCTAGAAATTAAGTCATTCTAGTGCTCACTCACTTGTGGTGTTGCCAGTCACTGTTTTAGTGGACTATCAGTGTAAAGCTGGGAAGTGTCACTCCTGAACCCATTTTTCCATTATGCTAAAGGAAAATGTGAAAATCACTGTGAAGGGACAAGTATTCTACTCCATGAACGGAAATTGCCTGAATTTCCTGTGAATTGCTATTCTGCATTTTTGCAGCATAAAGCAGAAAACCATAGGTTATAACTTAGATATTCACACATGCTGGCACAGCTGCCAGTTTTGTGTCCACCCCTCCTTGTCATCTACCAAGAGGAGTTCAGCCACTCATGTGAAAAATCCTTTAGTAAAAGAATCACTGTTTTGTGTTTCTGATTTCATAGCATTTCACGCAGCAAAATTTACAGTCTAAGGTCTTTGCTATGACGTCCAGCTTCCGTCAATTCAAAAAGCACAGGAGAGGGAAATTCATAAAATGGTTTGCCTCTGTCCATCATCCTGTTCCCACCACTGTTCCAGTGCAGAGTGTGGGTGTCCCCATGTAACTGCTTCACGACCAGGAGCTAAGCCTCCACCCTCACAGCAAGTTATATCCTCTATGGCCACCTATCAAGTAATAATTAGTTGTTGGATTTTGCACCCATTCCCCCTTTAATCCATGTTGATTCCATCCTCATTGTGATTGATTTCTAGCAATCATGCAGTAGAAAAATTGCTATAAAAATTCCCTCGTATTTTTTTACCATGAAGGTTCGACTAGAATGGCCCACAGATCTGGCAGTGAATCCCATGGATAATTCGCTGTATGTCCTCGACAATAACGTCGTGCTGCAGATCTCTGAGAACCACCAAGTGCGCATCGTGGCAGGCAGGCCCATGCACTGCCAGGTGCCAGGCATGGATCACTTTCTCCTCAGCAAGGTGGCAATCCATGCCACCCTGGAGTCTGCCACCGCCCTGGCCGTGTCCCATAACGGGGTCCTGTACATCGCTGAGACCGATGAGAAGAAGATCAACCGCATCAGGCAGGTCACCACCAACGGGGAGATCTCCCTGGTGGCCGGCGCCCCGAGCAGCTGCGACTGCAAGAACGATGCCAACTGCGACTGCTTCTCGGGGGACGACGGCTATGCCAAGGACGCCAAGCTCAACGCGCCGTCCTCCCTTGCCGTGTGTGCCGATGGGGAGCTGTATGTCGCTGATCTGGGGAATATCCGAATCCGCTTCATTCGGAAAAACAAACCGTTCCTCAACACACAAAATCTCTATGAGCTGTCCTCACCCATAGACCAGGAACTCTACTTGTTTGACACCAGTGGGAAGCACCTTTATACTCAGAGCCTTACCACTGGAGATTATCTTTACAATTTTACTTATTCTGGAGATGGAGATATAACCCTGATCACTGACAATAATGGCAACTTAGTCAATATCCGAAGAGATTCCACAGGGATGCCCCTCTGGCTGGTGGTGCCTGACGGCCAAGTCTACTGGGTGACAATTGGTACCAACAGCGCGCTCAAGAGTGTAACAACACAGGGGCATGAAGTAGCCATGATGACTTACCATGGCAACTCTGGTCTCCTTGCCACTAAAAGCAATGAAAATGGTTGGACAACATTTTATGAGTAAGTATTTTATAAATATTGGGGCTGCTGACTTCATTCTGTGTTCTCTGAACCGTGCAAGGTTGGTAGAATTTAATTCCCTGATCAAAATTATTGTCCAAATAAAATGGCCAGAACAGAGAGTATTAGATTTCACTCAAACACTAGATACTGGCAGTAAGTGCATTAGAGCTTGAATAAGCTCCCTCTACCAAGTCAAGAGTCAGACAGAATTTCTGCTGAGTTTTTCTAAGTAATTTGGACACCTGGTTCTCCTTAACTGTAGTCAGGACTGGAGATTTAGGTTGCGTGTCAGAGAATTTTTCTTGGCTTTGAAAGTGTTGGAAGTATGAAAGTTCCATCAGAGCCTCTTTTTTCACAGCTTTTCACCTATTTCCTATGCTGCAGTGTCTTTTTTGTGCCTGTTTGAAATGTCTGATGTAGAATGACAATTGGCAATGACTAATGAGAGCTTGCTCTGGAAGCAATTCTGTAATTAATGGACTGCTCAATTCCTACTGTTGCAATTTGCCTCACTAAGCTTTTAAAGTCTTGGAAGTGTTCAAGACAAAGAATTTTTAAGCAGAGAAAAGACAGGATGCATTGAAAACCCCAGGGATGACAGTATCTGGAATATTTGTGCTTCTTTTCTGTACTGCTGTTAGCAATTCCCTGCTTATAAATATTTTGAAGACAATCATTTCTGATATAGAAAAGGAGTGAAGAGCACCTAGAAGGATTCATCCTGCTGTCAAGAGCCCTTTCCCCTCCCTCTTCCTTAGTTTAATTTTTATTCACAAGTGTAACCTCTTTGAAATGCTCCTTTAAGTGCATCATTTCCCATGTTTTGAATAGTTATATGGAAGTGTTCAGCTGCCATAATAATAGAGCCATTTTAAGAATCCAATTTGGCTAGAACAGACAGTTCTGAAGATGACAAACAAAAAAGTTGTTTAAAAAAAAGAATTCAGGAAAGGAAAGCTGGCTAAACCCACGTACCTGTGTGTTGTTATGTGGTTGCTTTGGTTCTCTCCTTAAAATGTTCTAGGCCCAGTTTCAGATTTCTTTGCTTAATACTCATTGCTCCTGCCCTTGCCTTGAAAAGAACTGATGGAAACTCTGTGATTAATCTTTTGAAATTTTATTAGCATTTCATCAATGTTCTGCTTGCAATTACTACAGCAATATTCCTCAGTGAATCCAAGTTAATACTCTCCATCTCTTACATTGAATTTACTTGAGGAAGGCCTTAGGGAGGAAAAATAGGGTGTTTTTCTCCACAGGAGTGAAAGCCAGCTATATTGTCAGGACTGTTGTGCTAAATCAAGGAGGTATTTTCCTGTTGCACAGAACCCGATAGTTCCTGTGCTTGAAAACAGATGCAGCCACAGACTGTGAAGCAAACTAAACATTACAGCTAATAATGGTCAGATTTATACCTCAAACATAATCTTCTATTTTTAAGTGCAGCTGAAAATATAAAGAAGATAAAATGAGACAGAGGCTCAAAACCAACTTGCTCTGTGGATATATTTATAAGTGATCCATTATTTCTTGCTGTCCAAGAAAATAGAGCATTTGTGAAAGTCATCATTCTGGTCCTTTTATGCGCTTCAGAAGAGTCATAAGAAAGCCTTTTAGAGCTAATGGAAGACAGTATTCTCCAGTGGCTGGACTATGGAAATCTTACTAGAGCAAGCCAGCACTGTATGATGGCACAGCATCACTGAATTGTGACTGTGCCTTCAGAAATACCTCATCCAAACCTGTGATCACTTATCTCTATTTAACTGTTCGTGACAGATTCTGATGCAACCAAATAAAACTACAGGGTAAAAGTCTATATCTGAATTAGTTACTTCAGCCTCCCTTTACAGGCAGATAGAGAAAAACAGGCCTGTTCAAGGTGAGTTTCTTATGTCAGGTATTTCCTTTAGGATGAGAAGAGTTGTATTCTGAAAGTTTATCTTTGCAAAGGTAGTATTGAATGATGAGTTCAGATACAGATATTTACATTGCAAATGTCTACAGCTTGGTCAAATGGATCCTATCAGTCATCTGAGTTATTTATAAATGTTGTTAGTGATAACTATGTATTTACCTATATTATTGTTACTGTTAGAAAGCTATTGTGTGCTCAGCCTAAATCTTCTCTGCTTGAATTAGAGACTATTCTTTTTCATTCCATCCTACCCTATCCTATCCTGTCCTATCCTATCCTGTCCTGTCCTGTCCTGCCCTGTCCACTAGGGACTTGGAAGGCAGATCAGTAAATTACAGGGATTGATTCTGTCCAAGTTTTGCATGTGTAACCAGGGAAAGAATATAAAGTCAGACTGATAAAATTAGAATAGGAAATAAGGGTCAAATATTTCAATTGCTCAGTAAAGCAGGTTTCATTTAAACAAAATATATTCTTGCACAGTCTGATGCCAGGGTACCCATGTAAATGGGCTGAGCCCTGACTCTTGGAGTTGTAGCAAGGCATT
Source organism: Donacobius atricapilla (assembly GCA_013397315.1). Classification (NCBI taxonomy): domain Eukaryota; kingdom Metazoa; phylum Chordata; class Aves; order Passeriformes; family Mimidae; genus Donacobius; species Donacobius atricapilla. Next base: position 306,704 of record WBMY01003585.1, on the reverse strand, counting down.
AAGTCTTCAGTGTGATCCTGACATGATTCCATGGCAAATTGTCTAACTTGTTACTTGGATGGACAAACTAAGTGAATACATTTACTCATCACACTCTACTTGTAGTGGCTAGTAAGAAGCTGATTTTTATCCTGTGCAGCATTAGTGTGACTAATATTGTCAGCTCCAATGCTGTTTATGAAGAGCAGTGGAAATGGAAGGCTGGACAGAAAAATGCTACAAAAATGCATTCATGGGAAGAGCAAGAAAGATTTGATCTGTTTGTCTCAACATGAATGGGACTGGAAAGTGTCCAGATCACAGCATATCAGCCAAAGCTCTCACCTAGAGAGGGACTCTCAGTCTGGCAGAGAAAGGCTTGAGAAGGGTATGGGGCTGGAAAGCAAAGCTAGAGAAATTCAAGTTGACAAGAAGGGGTGATTTTGTAAGGCTGAGGTGACCTAACTGGTAGAGTGACCAACCATGAAAGCATTATATTCTCCATTTCATGGTATCTTACATCAGGACTCTGATGCCTTTCTTAAAAGATGATCTCACCAGACAGAGGATTTGCATGACTCAAACACAAGCTGCAGGGATGAGTGCAGGTATGGCAGAATGAAGTCTAAATTCCTTGCTATCAAAGAAGCTGAAGATGGTGTAAACCAAATAAAATCAACATTCACTACCTTCATGTTATTGGTTTCTCTCTCAGAACATCAGGAAATGTACATTGGGAAGGTTTAAGTGATTTAGAGAATTCCTGTGAAAATGAGTGGCTGGAAGGTGCTCTAAAGTAGTTTTCAGTCCTGACTGAGGGGAAGAGTGAAGTTCATATTAATATTCTGCTCATGGCACTAGAAATAAAGGCATCAAGTCTGACTCTGAGGAAAAGTTTCGTGTTTCTCACAGCACACAATAGTTGTTTGTGGGCCAGGGCAAGCTGGACACTGCTGCCTAAAAACTTAAGAGTAAAGTAAATGCAGCTGGCAAGATTACACTGCACCAGTGGCCCCAGGAAGAACATCCTCAAGAGATTTGCCTTCACCTGGCTGTCTCCAAAGGACCATAAATCAGAAACCAAACATGACAGATCAGTGGTGTTGTGAAAGTGGCATCATTACATGTGTTCATCATGGAATCACAGTATCATAGTATGGCTTGGGTTGGAAGGGACCGTAAAGAACATCTAGTTCCAGCCAACATAGCCAGCATCACTGGTTCTCCTCCAGGTGCTGTTCTTACCAGGACATTTCTTAGCCTTTACCATAAGGCTGCAAAGAGCTCTGACACATGGGCACATTGGTGTGACTCTGGAAAGGAGGGAAGGAGGCAGGATACACTGATGCAGTACTGGAGGTCTGTCTCTAGGGCACACCAGGGAATCCAGGTCCTCCAAGGCTTCATGCTGGCCTGGCACATTGTCCCTTCATGTCTGTGGGGAAAGAGACTGGAGCTGGTTTCAGGCAGTGGCAGACTCGCTCACAGCACTTACAGCTCTTCCTTTCACACATCCTACACCGAAGCCTGCTCTAACAATCCAGTTTTACCAGGTTTAGCTCTGAGTAAGACAGTGTATAATGGTGCGCAGTTTCCCTTTTTGTGAAACTTAGCTCCCTACAGTAATTTGCCTGTCCCCAAAGACCTGTCTATGGCTACTTCGAGGGTTTTAGCATTTTATAGACCTTTCCTGCCTCTGCAGTGGGCTTGACATTAGCTGTCAGTTAATGCAATGCAGCTCAGCTTGTCCAGTAACTGGATTAAAGACTTTTCTTCCCATTGAACTGATGACGGTGACAGTGATAATCAGCAGCAAAGGAAGTTGATCTGGAAACTCAGCCAGGGAAATGACTTCTTGTTCAACTCCTCCAGTCAAAGACAAAGGATGCTGTGTGACTACTTGCTGCTTTGTTGTTGCTGCTTTTCAACTTGACCTGAAAAAAATTGCTACCAGCCTTTACAAAGTTTCTTAGCAGTTGCTGTTTGTCTGCTTCAGAATCCGGAAATTCTCATTAATGGATTTGTTTAAATCAAGAATATGGCAATTATCTTGATTAGTTCACTGAGATGTTATCACTGTACATTAATTCAATTTCCCTCTGAGCCAAAGTCAAACCTTCTATGCATTATTTAGCCCAGATGAGGCTCTTTTACTTAGGTCCTTTGTGTGTCCAATTAGTTTTGAAGGTCACCTCCTCCCATACAGACTCAAATGCTTACACATTGCTCCAGCCAAGCCCAGAAATTCAAAACCTTTTCACAGACTCCCCAAGAAGTAGCTCACAGCTGCCTGGAGGGCAAAGGGTCTCATGGAGCCAGATCTTCAGATGATTGGTAAGGGGAGCTTTGACCCATAACACTGGAGGCTATTTTACAGAGAACCAAACACTGCCAAACCTCACACACTGTAATGGATGGAAAGTAGGAGCCAGCTGGGTAGAGCATGCAGGAGGGCCTTGAATGGCTTCCCAGTCACCCCCAGGGCTCAGCAGAGGTCCCACCCCAGCACCAGCAGCTTTTGGTGCCAAAGCCAATGCCCTGGTCTGTGTGACTGTGATTTTTCAGGTCATACACAGAGTTTTACAGATTTGATGTAGTGTAGTTCAAGTGAGGGTCTTGTTCTACTCCTGAAGCAGACTGGAGTATAAGAAACACCTTTACCTTTTGTCCTCCCTCCTCTTTTAGCAAGATTTCTTGGTTCCACTTGTTCCACAATTTCTACATGACAAAATTATGAGATTCTCATTATTGTTCCTGTAACAAAGTTGCAGTGATACTCCACTAAGTGCCATGATAAAATAGCAGTTCTCCAGTGCCCTCAGTAAGTTGTGAGGTCACATTTTGAGCCACTGCCCTGCTCTGAAATGAATGCCTGATAGAAAGTTTAGTTGAGAACTAAGGGAATTATGAGTATCATAAAAGCTAGAAAAAGATCTTCCTCTTCTTTTTTCGGCAGTCGGAAAATTCAGCAGACTGTGACCACAACCTGGCCTTTGGTCATTAGGGAGAGGACTTGCCTTCGTGCATTTTTGAGTATTATCAGTCTGTCTGTTACAGATTTATTTTTAATGTTGTGTTTAATGTTGTTTGAAAAATTGGGATGAGGCGAGCTTGTTAAGAGACACTGGGTACACATTGGTATAATCACATGCAAAATATAGTTTGCAAGGTCCATTTAGACCCTTTGGCACTAAATGCAATATTATTGTAGTGATTTTTTTCTGATCTATTTGACTTGTGTTTTAAAAGGCTGATGAAATGTGAAGAAGCTCAAATGAGGAAATGCAGAAACTCAGGCAAGAAATTGATTTCTGAATAGATGGTACTTAAGATGCTCTTTAATTCCCAAGGTCCAGGTCTCTACACAATGGTAATGTGATAAATGAAAGCTCTGAATGTTTACAAGCCAACAATTAGACCTCATAAGCACCAAATACCATTTTAATTCTGTGCATTGAACCTTAGCTAAATACATTTCCAATTGGGAATGGATGGCAACGGCTTCCTTTGCTGGCCTAATAATTGCCGCTGTAATTGTAAGTGCTGAGGCTTTGCAGCAGGTTTGAATGGGAGGCAGCAGCTGTGTTAGCAGGTGATGGATTCATTGCTCCAAGTGGCTGCTGTGTGCGCTCCCATGCTTCAGTATTTCTTTAATTCTGGGCTTTCAGAGCGTTTGGAGAGCACAGAAGTCTCAGGCTGTGATGAAAACTGGCCCAGCCCTAAATCCCGATGCTGTGGAAACAGGCTAGGCAGCTTAGCTGCAAAATGAGGTGACTAGGAGAGATTTATGTTACTGCAAATTCCAGGGCACACCTGCAGCTACATAAGAGCCAGTTGCTTGGCCTTCTTCTCCAAGCTGAGGTGTGTCCTGCAAGGGCCTTTATAGGGCTGAAAGCAGAGGGGGAAGGAACTGGCACATTTAACTTGTTAAATATATTATCTCTTTGAGATGTGCAAGTCTTCACATTCCTGGCAGACTGTGAGTATGTGATAGATGATATCAGGTATGTGTTGTGTGAGCTAAATCGGGGAAAAGGGGGAAAATGCTCCAGTTCTGAGTAAAAACAGGAAAGAGAAAAAGAACTGCTTGCCAAGAATAAAACACTGTGTGTGTGCATGCTAATGGGCTTCCCACACCTCCTTTGTTATTGCCACCACAGTGCTAAAAGGAGCTTTAGTCTGGACTAGTGAGCATTTTACACTTCATCTGTCACCAGTTAAAAATAATAATAAAAATGGGAACAGTCTAATTGTCCTACCTTCTCATTTTTCTGCCTGTGTAAGGCAGGACCTCCTTGCAGCTGCAAATTGGTGAGCTGCCCCCCCAAAAGCCAGTCCTTGGCAGATCCTTGCCTGGCTGATGGGCAGAGAGAGGTGCAGCATCTCCTGCACATGCAGAAAACACAGATGGTCCTAGTTCCTTCTGAAGGAGGTTAATGGGGTGACTAAGGATGTGCCAAAAGTCTAATGTACTTCTAAAGACATCTTAAACCAGTTCCAGCAGATCATTCCAGACTGTTCTGGCCCAAAAGGGGCCTTGCTCCTCAGGATCCAATGAAAGTCCTTCCTCTTGATGAAGTACTGTGCGTTTTGTACAGCTGTGAAAATGTAACCATGTAAATTAAGTGTATTGTACTTAGTCATTTTGACTTTACAAGAAAAATGTGTGCACAGAGGTCTAGGCGCCATCACACTCTTTCATTCTTTTTTTTTCTTGCCATTTTAACCTAATTTGCACAAGCAGAGGTTACTGGCAGATTTCTCCAGTTGCATATTTGCAAATATTATTTATTTGCCCAACAGAGTTGGAGAACCATTTGTGAAGGTGCTATAAGCTTGAGGTCCAGGAATATTATAAAAATATTATTTAAAAGGCACTACATAAATACTATATAAATAATACTTATTTTACACTACATAATATTATATTAAAAAATACTACTTGTCTTTCAGTAAGAGCATGCTGCATTCAGACAAGGGGCTTTAAACTGAACTGTAGGGTAGGTTTTAGAGTAGATGATAGAAAGAAATTCTTTACTGTGAGTGTGGTGAGGCACTGGCACAGGTTGCCCAGAGGAGGTCTGGCTGTCCCATCACTAGATGTATTCAAAGCCAGGTTTGACGGGGCTCGGAACAGTGTGGTCTTGTGGAAGGTGTCCTGGCCCATGGCGAAGTGGGTGAAACAAGATGATCTGTAAGGTCCCTTTCACCCAAACCAATTTGTGTTTCTGTGATTTGATGAATATAAGGAGTTGGCTGTCTGCTGCTGCTGGGGACTGTTAAGCTGAGTATCCACAGGGTTTGGAGACTTTCTTTGGAGCACATAAGTAGGACTGGCATGGAGTAAAGGTTTTGTGCTGACTATCAGCATTTTTCTGAGTGCCATTCAATTAGGATAAAAAGCTGTGACTCACAGGACATTGCTCAGCACTTAGCACATGAACAAGCTCTTTGCCTGCATCCTGGCTTTTGCACTCCTTATTTACCTAACCTGCAGTCCTGCTTCCTTTTATACTCCTCTTACACCAAACTCACCTGTTAGATTTCAGTGCAACACATCCAGATTTGTGGCATTATTTTTAGGAGGCAAATCAGGCTTACTTTTAGGAGCAGCTCATTTTTAAAATCTAAATGACGCGACAGAAATAAATCACACCTACTAATCCACCAAGTCAGAGATGCCAAATTCAGATTCATCTTACTGAAATTACAGAACATTTGCAAACTTAATTCTGCCCTTACCAGTTCAGACTGGTTTATGTATATAGGACTACTGATGTTGTGGTAGAAGGAATTTGGGGTGTTACACAATACACCCTCAGTGATAACAATGTTTTCTCTGCTCATGGGAGAGACTAAATCATATCCCTTGTGTCTTGTCTCAGGCAATGGAATTAAGACACTGCCTGTGATGTTTTCTGTTTAAGATTCACAGGTTGGTTTGGGAGGAGATGTACAGGTGACTGGAGACAGTACAAGCAAAATACATTTGTCTCAGTGCAAATAGGGCAGCCACAAATCTGGAGTAAATTGTTTGGTACTGGGAGCACTTTAGTTCTGGCTCTTGCATGGAGATGCAGCTCAGATCCAGGTTGTGTGCTGCTAGCTGTTTGGAAAAGCTTCAACTGATCTCTGCCAAACTCCTGCAATGCAGTTCTGTTTTCATCCTTTTCTTGGTTTTGTTTTTGTTTTCTTCTTTCTTTTCCATTTTACAAGTGGCTGATTGATTGCCAGGATATCAGAGGGAAAGGGCAAGGCTTGGATAATCTGTGACTGATAGGTTGACTGTAGAGGGCGTATGCTTTCCTCTATCTTACTACCTCCCCTTCTGCTCAGTGGGCAAGAAAAGCCTCACGTGATGGTGTCTCCAAACCTGAGGGCTGGGAAGATTTGCCATAAGGTCACCCACTTAGTCACTATGACCTAAATATTAAACTTGGGCAAAAATCATCTTTTCAACCAGCCCTTCTTCACATTAAATCACTGCCACCGTATTTCAAAACTGTAGTACCAGCGCTGTGTTTGAATCTGGAAAAAATGAGAGTGGAAGAGGAGACATTTTTTCTGTATAGTGCGGAGCCAGTCCAGTGGCTGCTCATAGGTCTCTAATCGGTTGCAGTTCAAGAGTACTTTGTGTTTGCCTTGCTTTGCTTTGCCTTGCCTTGCCTTGCCCTCCTTCCCCTCCCCTCCTCCCATCACCCCCTTCCCCTCTGCTCCCCTTTTCTCCTTAGGTTTTTGTTTGGTTTCTGGGTTTTGTTACTAGCTGGGGTGTATTTTCTTATTCCCCAGATCAGAGTAGTCCCAAAGAAAAGCATCAGGAGCTCCTCAACCATCTGCTCCCTCCAGGGTCTGATTGTCTGTATCCAGATCCCCTCTAAGACATTTCTCTAACTTATTCTTAAAAGAGTTGGGCAGTGGAGTTCCCAGTGCTCCATCTGTTCCTCTGCTTGGAGCAACCATAGGCCTTGAAAATGCTCTGCAGCTTCTAACCTAAATTTTCATTGTTTCCATTTACTTTCTATCACATCCTCAGTAGACATGATAAGCAATTTATTATAATCCTCTTCAGAACACACATTGTTAGGATGGCATCTTCCCACTTCCTTGTTTCCCCTTTTCTGAATTAACTCTTTTATTTTGGCTTTGCCTCTTACAACCGGTTTTCTTAGCTTGTTATCCTTAATGTATCATTTACATTACCTCATCATTCTGAGGAATAGTGCCCTTCACTGGACGTTACATTCCTTCAAAGGCTCACCACTGGGTAGCACAGGAGAACAAGACCTCTCTACTCACCCACCATATACTTTGCATCCCCAAGTAATACATTTTCATAATATAATCTGCTTAGTTTCATATAAATCATTCTTAAAAGAGTTGTGGGCAGGACTTGAAAAAAGTCAAGCATTTATCCTTGGTTGATTTTCTGGAATTTTTCTGTTTCTCCCTAACTATTTAAATACCCCTTCCCTGAAAGGTCCATCTCATCAGAAGGTCCAACAGCCCTCCAGAGATTAACCAGCAGAGCTCCCTATTGCTCTCCATGTCAACTACAATAACTCACTGCAAAGGTCCCTTGCCAGCCTTCTGGGTCTGTGAACCCTTTTGTAATGCCACAGATGGGAGGCATAATGGTGTGTTTGCTCTCTTAGTTTAGGAGGGGTGTAGACACAAGTGTCTGTTTCTCTTTTTATCAAAAAATAATTCCCCTGGCTTGTAAACTGCTGTGGGGCCTGTGTGTATGAAGCTTATTTTACCTGGTCCCTGGTACATAGGTGTCCACATCACAGAAACCTTTCCAGATGGTGCTTATGTTGATTCCTCATTGGAAAAGCCAAGGACACAGTAGGGGTGAAAACTGTTGTGCTTTTTTACACTTTTAAATCGGTCCTTCCATATGGTCCTAGAACAGTAAAAGGTAGACACAGGGGTTCAGCTGTGCTCAGGACTCTACACCATGTTCACAAAGGACAGTTCTCTACCTGATGTGACCAATCTGGTCCTTGCTGCTACATTAATATTTAGCTTTTTAAAATTAGATAGGGGAAAAAAAATTAAATTACTGAGCTCAGGACACAACCAGACAAATCAGTTGGTGGCCTTCAGGAATTCCTAGTTATTCTAGACAGGATGCAAAGGCTAGTGCTTTTCTGTAAGTCACAGCATAGTAGATGGGAAATAAAGTTACTCCTGTAAACAAGAAGCATGGTGCAGGTGAGTAGTGTTGGGAAAATATTGTTAAAATACAAGCTAATTTGTATTTAGTAATCTTCTATTCTTTGCTTCATTTTGTCCAGCTAAAAGCTGTGATTTTCTTCTCATGAGGCCAAAAAAAGTCAAGATTGTCTGAAAGAGTGATAGTGCATTTTCCTCTGTGAAAAATCTGGATGATGACTTGAAGAATTGGTCTCAGCTTTATAGGATGATTCATCCTCTGTTGATGCTGTTGACTTCATTACACTCTCTCTTCCAGATACGACAGCTTTGGCCGCCTTACCAACGTGACCTTCCCTACTGGCCAAGTGAGCAGCTTCCGCAGTGATACCGACAGCTCCGTGCATGTCCAGGTGGAAACCTCCAGCAAGGATGATGTTACAATAACAACCAATTTGTCAGCGTCGGGGGCCTTCTACACCTTGCTCCAAGGTGAGTTGGACCATCCCTCTCCTGACCAAGCTGCACACAATGGATTATCCATCAGGAAATAGGCATCGTCTTGATAATCCCAGCACCAAAATTCACCTGCATTCTCAGGGCCCCAGAGCTCCCCACATGCTGGTACAGACACACTCTCACACCTGCTTAACCTCATTCCCTAGCACAGTGGATGCTCTGCAGCTGTTTTTCTGCTCCTTTCCCAGCCAGTCCCCTTGCCACGCAGGCTCATGCAGTACGTCATCATCATTGCCATTACTGTTGTAACTAAAAGGGTTGCATAAATCAAGCCACACTTCCAGCCAACCCCTTTGCTTCAGTCTCTCAACGGCTTCTGACTTAACAGTTGCTCTCCTCCTGGAACAGGCTTCCAGCTGGTTGCTGGAGATCTGATTCTTTGTTCACTGGCATTTCATTCACAAGAAAGCATGCAGAAGACTGACCATCCCAAAAGGTCTGTGTTTGAGCTAAGAGGTGGTGTGGAGAGGCACAATGGAGAAGTGGACAGGTGGGGAAGGACTGGTGGGACGAGTGTGTGGCCGTGGGAAATGAGCACAGTTGTGCCTGTGGTAGGAAGGTGGGAAGCAGAGGACTGATTAGGTAGAGGAAAAGGAAATGAAGTGGGAAATTAAAGAGGAATAAATAGCAGGAGAACACCGTGCTGACAGGCTGGTAGTGGCAGAACCTGTACTGCACAAACAATGCCAGCCTGGATCTCTGGGATCTGAAAGCTGACGCTTCCTTAGTATCAGGATGAACTGTCACACCTGTTCCCTGAGACTTGGGGAAAGGGAAAACTTTCAAACTCTGCTTTCTTTACTCCCCAGATCTCCTTCACTCTGTCTGTGACTGATTACAATGGGGTGTGAAACATCTTTTCTCCTTGTGAGGAACAAACTGCTCCAAGTGGGGCAAGCATGTTCCAGAGTGACATTTTTTCCCACATCTCGGGGATACCATTTCCTTCCCCCTCCCTGTAACAAGATCAACCTTTCCTAAAAGAAAGTGCCTGCTGTGCCTGAAACACTGCTTTTACCCTTCTGGAGAGGGCAGCTGAGAGGGTTCCAGCCCCCTCAAGCTGTCCCCATATTCCTGTAGGGAAACACTTTCTTATTCTTTATGTGAGCCTGTAAGACAGATGCAACCTATCCCACCCCATCTCACTCACTCACATTAAGATGTGTGGCAACTGCACACACGAGTTTGGCTTCACCTCAAGAGCCTAATTAAGCAATAGAGCCCACTGTTGGGGGCCCTTTAGTGACAAAATTTACTGTGGTGTGTTTTGTATACTCAGTGCTGAAGGCAGTTACATAATGGTGCCACAGTCAATTCTGTCATTGTCCTGCCCTCCGGCACAGGGACATTCTGGCCATTAGAACATGCAGAATTACAAACAGCTTAACTATGTTCTGAAGTACAAAATTATGAAACTGTTTGCATCTGAAGAAACTCACTTAAAACAAAGATCTGGATAATGTTGCAGAAGAGGTGGCTTGGTGAATCAAATTCTTGGTGAACCTTTCAGGAAACCTGGATCATACTGTGAACAGGTGAGATCTGAGAAGGCATTTTCAGAAGATTGCAAATTCCTGTAGGATGGATTTAGGAGCTTCTACAACAGGCACATCAACACTCCAGTAGGATTTTGTCTTCTGGACTAATGACAAAGTGAGCATTTGTTCAATGCCAAAATAAGGCAGTAGTGCCCTAGTGCCAAAGCAGCCTAAAATACACCTTCCAACAGCCCATGGCTTTCATGTAGCCCTTGAGAAATGCCTTCCAGATCCAGGGAAGAGTCTCCTCTTGGGAAAATGTTGAAAGTAGAAGATTTACATTCCCCACACTGTACCACAGCACTGGTGACAATAACCCTTCTGTGGTGCTTACGTAACACGAAGGGAACATCATGTGTCTGATTAATTTCATGTTAACCTTCAAGCCTTCCTCTGCTTCCTGGTGAAGGAAAAAAGAGAGAGGAATATATTCACTATTCAGGGATATTTCACTGATTTGATTTAAAGTACATCTCCTAATACTTTAGCATCAAATTAAGCATCTAAGAAAGGTGTGGCAGCCAGCTGGCTGGCCCCTCTCTCCCTTGTCTCCATTTGCAGATTCAGGCACGGAGGGGGTTTCATCTGGCTGAGGTCTGTGTCAAAGACCATCAACTTAAAGTATTCAGTGGTAGAGCTAAAATACTTGGATCTGCACTGTGGATCACTGCTGTATGTTTTTGGCAAAATCCTGTGCCCCAGCGGTTTCACTGTCACTGCTGTGTAAAGTTAAGCAGCCATTCTGCTGAGGTATCTGTGGCAGAACTACAGCTGGCTACCACAGGAGCAGGCTAAGACCCACATAAAAAAGGACCAGTTCGTGTCACGTTTCCTTCCAAACTGTGCTCTTTGCTGATCCATTTCTTAGGGACAAAAAATGGTAATTTCACTGTGATCTTGTTTCCTGCTGAGCAATGGCAGAGCAACTAGTGAACAAAACCCATCTTGCCTCAGAAAGGAAAAACACTTAATGGGAATTTTCAATGGGTGTTTTTATTCACAATTAAGAGTTTATAGCAGAAATGATAATATTTTCTAGCTTTTGAGGAGCTTCAGATAAGGCAGTGTTTGTATAATATGTTTTTAATGCCATTCTGCACTAAGTCTTATGCTTGCTTACCCTTCATGAGCTACTCTCTGCAGAGATAAATGCCAGCTGGAGATTCAAAGGATGGGTTTTCAGCCTGCCTGATTCCTGAAGGATGTAGAAGAGAGATTGCTCTTCTGTTCAACTCCTCCTGAATTCCCAAATACTGGCCTCAAAATCTGAACTTTCAAGAGCTAGTGGAGGCCAGATGTATAGAGACATGTGGGAGCTTAATGCCTCTGCTTTCTCTCCAAACATGAGAACTTCAGTTGCCTCCTGAAAGTTTTCTCAAGGGAAAGGATTTGGCTGTTGTTTGGGGAACTGGTTAGCATTAACTTGCTGTGCAATTTCCTGTCACTTGTGAGACAATGAATGAGCTGAGGAAAGTAGGTGGCCCCACTTTCTCATACACTCTTGTGAAATTAAGATCTTTAGGATATAAAAGCATGGAAGGTTTTCAGTCAGACTGATTTAAAACAAATATCTCACCACACAGTGTTTTAGCCTAGAGGAAGAGGTTTGAACCTGCATCCTTTGGTAAGGTATTACACATTTTTTTCACTTTTTTAACCTATGCAAGACTTTCTGCAAGAATATGAGGAGCCAAACCTCATCAGAATAAAAAAGCAATTTTCCGTGTTTACTTTCCCTGATGAAACTAGGTGGGCTCAAGATTTCTGAGTCTGAATTTTAGCTTGCTAGCTCCTTTCCCCAAGGGAAAGCCATCAACAGTTTTCTCTTTTCAAAACATCTCTCTCTGTTTCTCAAAACAGATTAAGTAAACAGTGTTCCTTTTCCCATAACAACTGTCCCCAGGTGTTGTTTCCTATTACTTAACCAATGGAAAGAAGTGTCAGTTCCATGGACCAATAATATACCTTTTTAGCACAACATGTTATAAAAGAAACTGTTGGAATTGTAAATAAAGCCTTCTTTCTCTTCTGACAACTGTATGGACTCAATCTATTTCGTGTCCTACCATAACAAAATGGGTATTTCCCACTCCTGTTGAGTGGGACAGGTGAGTAACAGTGCATTTGGTTACAACCATCCAAAATGGTGATGCAGCCTAGGTGAGGGAGCAAATTAAGGGCTGGAGGTGTTATCATCAAAGATCGGTAAAGAACTCTTTTCTGTCTTCAGACCAAGTCCGAAACAGCTACTACATTGGTGCTGACGGCTCCCTCAGACTGATGCTCGCCAATGGCATGGAGGTGGCCCTGCAGACCGAGCCGCATCTGCTGGCTGGCACTGTCAACCCCACGGTGGGGAAGAGGAATGTCACACTGCCCATTGACAACGGCCTCAACCTCGTGGAGTGGAGGCAGAGGAAGGAGCAAGCGAGAGGGCAGGTCACTGTCTTTGGACGTCGGCTGAGAGTAAGTGAGAACCACGAGCACTTTTGGCCTCCACTTCCCATCTCATCAGTCCCCCGTCTCATGGCAGAAAGGGATGGGTATGATTTGTATTGTCTGCAGTAGGGATGGAGCTGCAGGGCAGAGAATTGGCTGTTCACCCTCAGTGAACATAACCTTTATGACTGGAGTATATAATTATGTCTCCTTATATGCTGATGTCCCCTTAGCCATCAAAGGTGGTACTGCTGATCTCCCTACCAGTCCTCCGCATCACTGGGAATGCATGACCTCCCATCAGATACCACAGGTTTAACCATCATCTCAGGCTGTTTAAGCAAGCCAGGGACAGTCATAACTATAAAATACCACACCAGTTAGTGTGTTAGTGCAGGTGTTTTCCACCTGTGCCGCTGGCAGTGATAGAGCAGAGCGTTGAAAGCCTTCTAAGCATATAAGAACAGGCTGAGAGAGCTAGAGTTGTTTAGCCTGAAGAAAAGAAGGCTCCAGGGAGATCTTAAAGCACCTTCCATTACCTAAAGGGGCTCCAAGAGAGCTGAAGAGGGACTTAGGACGAGGGCGTAGAGTTATAGGGCAAGGGGGAATGAATTCAAACTGAAAAAGAGGGTTTGGATTAGATATTAGGAAGAAATTCTTTACTGGGAGGATGGTGAGACACTGGCACAGGCCGCCCAGGGATAGTGTGGCTGCCCCATCCCTAGAAGTGTTGAAGGACATGTTGGATGTGGCTCTGAGGAATCTGGTCTTGTGAAAGGTGTCCCTGCCCATGGTAGGGGGGTTGGAACGAGATCTTTAAGAACCCCTCCTACCCAAACCATTCAATGATTCTATTAATACTGTTCATTAGGAAACCTCAGAAAAAACTCTGGATTCCTGAAATTGCAAGCCTGTTGAACCTGTTGAAGAACCGGGCTGGCAAAGCATTGCACTACAATTGCTGTTGTTCCCTGAAGTGTTACAAGCAGCTCCAGCCTAACAGTACTCTCCCTCCAGGAGTGCCCAGACCTTTCTGTGCTGGAGACTGATGTGTTTTGAAAACATTGTTCCGCACTATGCACCTCATACTTGTCAGGGCTGTTTAAAGATCTTGCCCAATAAGCTGTAATTCATCTGCTAACTGCTGGCAAAGCTGGGAACTTGTAATAGCAAGTCCTGCGCATTCACCCTGTACCTTGCTAGTCTCAGAGTCACAGGCTGATGAACGGTTCCTGGAAAGCTGCTCAGCACCTGGCAAATTCAGACCCACTGAGAAAAATGCTTAGTGTTGTGTAATGCCACCACAGCAAAAGGACTGCAGCTATTTATTCACAATTAATCTTGGTAGTAAATATCAATGCTCTGGTTTCAGGATGTGTGTTTCCCAGTCCTTGCTCTTCACCTCTCCCTATTCCCTGCTGCATGACCCCTGCCACTTTGGTGTGATTTCTCCCATCTCTCCTCGCTCGCACTTGTCAAGTATTTCACTTCATCCTCTCCACCCCAGCCTCTGTGCTTTTCCCATGGGTCAACAGCCTCATATTTTGTTACCAGGAGAAAAAATGCAAACAGTAATGAAAGCTGAAGCTGCTCTTTCAGTGTGAGCTGCTGTGTATCTGCAGATCAGTTGTCATCACACTTTTTTGTTGGGTTTGTCTTGGGGGGCTTATTTTATTTCCTTTTATTTCCTTTCATTTTATTTTATTTTATTTTAATAACTGATGAAATTTGCAGAAAGGTCTTTTTCTGAAAAGGGAGGGGCTTCTGAAATCTGCAGGTGGGTCACAGCTATTTGGTGTTCAAAACAGTTTCCACTCATTTGGCCACAGCTCAGCTGCCCATATCAGCTTTATCTCCCAAAACTTTTGCAGTAGATTCAAACACAGAATGTGTCTGTGTTTTATATTGTACTACAGTTGGAAAAACACTTGCAAAATGAATTTTCAGGCTAATTGCTGGTATCCCTATAAATCTGCCAGCATTTATTCACATTTTGAGCCTATCAGGACCCTTCTAGTGAAGCAGAAGTGCATCTTACATGGTTGAAGGACTCAGACAGGGCTGTGTTCAGGGGTTCAAAGTAGTTGAGGGTGTACAAGATGTTTTAAGCTGTGTGCATGGCAGCATCTGCACCCCTTATACAAAAAGGTGCTAATTGTCTCCCTGGGGATTGCACGACATTTAACATATTCTCTGTGTGATGTTCCCCTCTTCCATCACACCAATAATTGCTGCTTTCCCTGGCAGGAGAGAAACTTGGGAAAGTTAAATTCAACATGTTTTTGTTCATTTTGGGAACTGTTACCATTTTCTGCTATATGTGACAAAATTACTACTTTCCCTCTCCCCTCACCACGCTGCTCACATGAGACAGCAGCAAAGTGCTCCATGGGGAAGGAGCATCCCAAGGAGGCTCCAGCATAATTCCATGAAGCCTTTGAAGTGAGGACAACAGGATCTGGACACTGTAAAAGAGTGATCCTTTCTGGTGCCATCACAAGGATCCATTTTCATGAGTTGTGCCTCTTGCTCCCACAGTGTGCTTTGGGACTGGCAACCTGTTGCCATGAGCTCGGCCAGCTCCCAGCACGGTGAGGCCACTTTCACAGCTTCCTCCCTGACCCTCCCTAGGAAATAATGCAATACACAGTTCCTTATTGAATGGATAAGGCACACAGCAGGGACTTCTGCATGGGTGAAGGCGAAGGGGACAGCCCTGATACCTTTTTCCCTGTTCCACCAGTGCTGACCTGGCTCTGTACTTGGCCAGGCAGCTGTAAAGCAGCACAAATGTGTTGAGGCAGCCCCTTTCACTTTTTCTGTCCCACACACCCTATGAAAAGTTGTGATGCTTTATCCACCCACCTGGCAGTGAGATATCTTTGCAGATCTGCTGGCTGTGAGTTCCACCCATCCCTGGCCAACAGCAGCAACAGTCCACATTTGCAGAGAAAGCATTAGGTAAACCCTGCTTCAAGGAACAGGACTCCTCCTCTTTTTTTTTTTTAATTAAACAAACTTGAATTTTTCAATAAAGAAGAATGGAAAGTAATCTCTGACAACAGAACAAATAGGACAACAAAAAGAGACAGATCTGCTGGCTCAGTTCTTCTATTTATTTAACCATGGTAACTCCTGTCATAAGTCACTTTTTTTCCCCAAGACCTTGGCTGCAGGTTAATGCTGGCATCAAGGCCTAATATCCCAGAAATCCCTGGAGCTATCATGACCAGAGAGCGATATGGTGTTAACCATTCGTGGTATGCTGACCAATAAAGATGGTCCAGAATGATCTCCACAATTTCTGCAAGACATTGAGGTCTGGCAGTGGCCATTCCAACAGTTTCAGCAATTTGCTGGAGAAGTTCCTTTGTAGGCAGCTGTTCATCACATGAATGTTGTTGGCTCCTGGAGTTCTCATTGCAGGAGTATTTTTTGCCCTCTCCTGCTGAAGGTTGCCAGGCTGTTTCTTGAGAATCCTCTCCCTTTTTGTGCTCTTGTGTTCTCAGGATGATCAATGCATGTTGTTTACTCATCATTTAAGCTAAAGGAATGCCAAAGGAAGCATTGGAGAAATCAGAGATGATGGTGTGTTTATGCTCTCTTTTTTTTTGCAAAGGAAACTAATGGATTGAATAAAGTACTGTGGAACGTGAATTTGGGGTTAAATTTAGTCTCCCACACATTTTAAAATCCACTGTGAACGGTGGATTTAAATATACCCTGTCTTGATCCTGTGCTGACACAAGCCTTGCAAAATACTCTGAGGGGCAAAACCTTTTTGCAGGAGGTTTTCAAACTCCATTCCAGGGTAAGGTCTGGGATGGAGGATGGCACTTTATTTAGCTGCTCACCATAAAACACAGTTATTGGACTGCAGCCTGCAGCCTTGTCAGTTCTTCTGCAGAAAATTCACTTCTGTACAAAGCATGCCCTTGAACAAGTATGAAAAAGATTTAGACCCTCTTCAGAGGCTACTGGCAGGGTAGGGTTCACTCTGCTCATCACCTTGAGAAGTTACTGTTAGCACTGCAACACTTCTCAGATAAAAGAGACAGTACACCAAGAGAGCAGAAGAAAACAAATCATTAAAAAATAAAATACAGGAAAAGGGAGATTGGTTCCAACTAGTCACACAGACATTGCTTGCCAGAGCATAGGGAGGGTAAAATAATTTATGGCACCAGTCAGGGGATACAGACATTTGGACTGAGGTTAAAGAGCTACCCAGGGACCTGCTGTTTGCTCCTTCCAGCCCAGAGAATGCCACTGCTGCTAGCATACTTCTCAGGAAGACCTCATTCAGCCTGGATTACTGTTCCAGCCCTAGAAGAGCTCTTTCTAGCTTTCTTGGCAAAGACCTGGAGCAGAAGAAGCAGCAGCTGCCAGGATGGAGCTTCTCTGTGAATATATGGGAGGCAGAGATTCTATTACTTCCTGCTTTGCTATTCTTTTTTTGCAAGGAATTTCCACTCGTGTTTCTCTCTCTATAGCAGCAAGCACCTAGGAGATACCAAATTCCTTTTAGCTACACATGTGTATCTGTACTTAAGAGTTTTTATACCTTTTTAATTATTTTCCAGCTTCCCTGTTATTTCCCTGTGGCTGATTTCTTCTCTCCCATTGCATATTTACACTCTATTTCACACATATTTAATTAGAGCATTGTCTACCTTTATACAAAGTTTCTCCCTCAAGTCATACCCACCTTTTACCCATAAAATTGTTGTTGTTACTCATAAATTGAAAATTGTTGTTGCACTTGCCTCTTCTCTTACATCATCCTCACACTTAGATCATGGCAACAATTCCTTCTCTCCCCAGGTCCTGGGATACCTTCTTTTGAATTCTGGCTTTCTGGTGTCCCCGTTCTCTAGGCTTTGGCATAGATGTCTACCCATGCAAGACAAAGGCACTGCAGTGATTGAGCCTTTCCCTCTCCTGTTCTTCCAGGGTTGAGGAACCTCTTCTCAGTTGATTCAACCCCATCCTTTCTCTTGTTGTTTAGCTCTCAAATACTCCCACATCCCTAAAAATACAGCAGGAATTCAATCATACATCCTTGACCATTGAGCGATGGCCAAGCTCAAAGCTGGAAGGGGCAGAGAATGGTGCTCAGGTCACAGAATTATAAAATCAGATATGGTTCAAATTGAAAAAGACCTCTAAGATCATCAAGTCCAAACAGGCAAAGTCGTACAAGTCAAACTAAAATAAGGACCACCACCATATTCACCACTAAACCATGTCCTCAGATGCCATATCTGCATGGTTTTGAACACTTCTAGTCAGTGTTCAGAGTGCCAGTGTTACACAGAGCAGGATAGGGCAGTGTTTCTAACTTGATCTAAAAACCTCATAGCAAGCAGCAAACTCTGGTTTACTGACTGTAGCTGAAGGGCTGCAAAGGGAACTGAAAACCAAGTCAGGTCTTTGGAGTATGAGATTCATCCAAGGAGAATCTACAACCTTCCAGAAGAAAGACGTTCACTAGCTGAAAGAGATTTGGAAGTGGTGGGGTGGAGAAAGAGCTATCTTTACTGGCAAGCTCAAACTGGGTACTGGTTTTCCTTCTTGCTTTCAAACCGGTACTTTGCTGCTGTGGTGATGTGGGTTTGTAAGTCTCCTTGCACACGTGGCTAAACATGAGTTGTATTATCATCTCCTTTTTGTATTGCTGTGCACTGCAATCCCTGAGTCAAAATGTATTCCTGCTCCTGCTTTTGAAGTAGATACATTTGCTTACCTCCAGTGCCTCTACATTTCCAAGGATCAGAGGCTAATTATGCTACTCCGAATAACCCCAGGACAATGAAGTTTAAGCACCAGCTCTTACAGGAAAGTTCCTGCTCTGTGTAACAACTACAGTGGTTAAAGCCTCCATATTTCATCTCAGGGGACACACTTAACCTCCAATGCCTGCATTATATTCAGTAAACTCAGAGAAAAGCACTGATTTCTGCTATGGTGGCACAGCATTGGTTTCTTTTCTACAAGTGTTTTTTGATACACATGAAAGCAAAAGACTCGATATTCTAGGTTTGATAAGTAGAATATCATGGAAATACTCCTAGCAACAGGTTGTCATTCTGTGTTCTGTAGGTCACTTCTGCTGTAGCAGTCCTAAACCTAGATTTGGGATATGAGCGACATTCCTTCACTGTAGTGTTTCAAAAGTACCATACTTCTGCCTCTCTCCTCACTGAAGTCGGTAAAAGCAATGTTCAGACAACTCTTTGCTTTAAAAGTCGTGTCTTATCCAGTGGCAATAAACAGCTAGATACTCTCCAGTGCAGGGTAAATAGGCATTTGGTGAAACAAGGCTAGTCTTTCTAACTTAAAACCATTTCCAGCTTCCTAATTCTCCCTCTTTTTCCTGTAGGTTCACAACAGGAACCTGCTGTCCCTTGACTTTGATCGTGTGACAAGGACTGAGAAAATCTATGATGACCACCGCAAGTTCACACTCCGCATCCTCTACGACCAGGCAGGGAGGCCCAGTCTCTGGTCACCCAGCAGCAGACTGAACGGGGTCAATGTCACCTATTCCCCAGGAGGACACATTGCAGGGATTCAGAGGGGCACAATGTCACAAAGGATGGAGTATGATCAGTCTGGCAGAATTACATCCAGAATCTTTGCTGATGGTAAATCATGGAGCTACACCTACTTGGAGAAGGTAAGAATGCTCTTACCACTCAGAGATGGTGCATTTGAGGCACATGGGCTTTACTCCTTTGACATCAGTACAGCTGCACTTCTTCACCTCAGGTAATTGCTGGTCCTTATGGTCCAGTCCTCCTCTTCTGGTCCACTAAGGTGCACATTGTGGTTTTGGTGCCAGACCACCACAGAGCAGTTGAAAATTGTCTGATATTTTTTTTTCCAGTCATGCTGACAGTATGTGAACTGTGAAGCTTTGACATGTGATTTTTTAAGCACGATCTTGCATTATTGAGTTGACGGCAATATAAAATATGCTCAGATAAAGTCAGCAGAGTGAACAGTAGGGATTTCAAGTAGGATTTTCCACGTGAAAACGACCTATACAGTCTGATATCCTGCCTTCTTCAAGTGGCCCATTTCTTCTTACAAAAATACATGTAATTAATAAGTGAGGCATTTATTCAGCCACACTGTTGTAGCACACTTTGCAGGGTTTTCTAGGGCCTGTACTCTGTAGGTTAACATGGAACTTATATTTTGTGGGTACTACCATTCAGCATTATGCTGCCCAGTGACCCACAGAACCATATACCATGTACCTGGGACTGGAATTTTTTATTCCTGGTTTTTGAATAGCACCTATCCCTAAAACAGTTTAAGGAAACTGTAGTTGTGCCATCTTTTAAAAAGGAAGAAGTATTGACTTATTCCTTGTATTATACAATCTATGTGGATTTTTTGTTATATGAAAAAAAGAAAATCCCAGAACAAATAAGCATGCTGGCAGAAATTTGGAGGAAGAAGATAAT
Organism: Donacobius atricapilla; assembly: GCA_013397315.1. Classification (NCBI taxonomy): domain Eukaryota; kingdom Metazoa; phylum Chordata; class Aves; order Passeriformes; family Mimidae; genus Donacobius; species Donacobius atricapilla. The sequence continues at coordinate 286,600 of WBMY01003585.1, read as the reverse complement.
AGAAAATGGATTGATAGAATGAATTAATTCAGCATTGGAAGGTGTTGGGGGATACTTTTTCAAGCACTGTTTAAGTAGCTCTGCCAATTTTATTTAGTTAACTTTCAAAGGCTATTGGCACACGGAATTTGTTAAGACAGCTATTGGGTAGTGATTCGTAAAACTGAGCATTCTGAACTTGGACCTTCCTCACTGCATTAACTGCTTTTTCCACTGACCCACTCCTGTTTGAGGATACTTGATGTGTTCCTTACCTCTCACTGTAGAATTCTATGGGTGCAGAGCTTTGTCCTACTTGCCCTGCTCTTTGGACTGAGGAATTTTACAGGTTTTGTGGGAGTATAGTTTTGCTCAAAAAACAGGGGTATAATGTGTATTTTTCTTCTTCCCATCCAGTCCATGGTGCTGCTTCTCCATAGCCAGAGACAGTACATCTTTGAGTTTGACAAGAATGACCGACTGTCCTCAGTGACCATGCCCAACGTTGCCCGTCAGACTTTGGAAACCATTCGTTCCATTGGTTACTACAGGAACATCTACCGGCCACCAGAAGGCAATGCCTCAGTAATTCAGGACTTCACAGAGGATGATCAGCTCCTCCACACTTTGTACTTGGGCACAGGGAGACGTGTCATCTACAAGTATGGGAAGCTGTCCAAGTTAGCCGAGATGCTCTACGATACCACAAAGATCAGTTTCACGTATGACGAAACTGCGGGCATGCTGAAGACCATAAACTTGCAGAATGAAGGGTTCACCTGCACTATCAGGTACAGACAGATAGGACCCCTCATTGACCGACAGATTTTCCGCTTCACTGAGGAGGGCATGGTGAATGCACGCTTTGACTATAACTATGACAACAGCTTCCGGGTGACCAGCATGCAAGCGGTCATCAACGAGACACCTTTGCCTATTGATCTCTACAGGTACGATGATGTGTCAGGCAAAACCGAGCAATTTGGTAAATTTGGGGTCATTTACTACGATATCAACCAGATTATCACCACTGCTGTCATGACCCACACTAAACATTTTGATGCCTATGGCAGGATGAAGGAGGTCCAGTATGAGATATTTCGGTCTCTCATGTACTGGATGACTGTGCAGTACGACAACATGGGCAGAGTGGTTAAGAAAGAGCTGAAGGTTGGCCCTTACGCAAACACAACTCGTTATTCATATGAATATGATGCTGATGGCCAGTTGCAGACTGTGTCTATCAATGACAAACCTCTCTGGCGTTACAGCTATGACCTAAATGGAAACCTCCATCTATTGAGTCCGGGGAATAGTGCCCGCCTTACACCACTCAGGTATGACCTCAGGGATAGGATTACTAGACTGGGGGATGTGCAGTACAAAATGGATGAAGATGGCTTCCTGAAGCAAAGGGGCAATGATATTTTTGAGTACAATTCAGCTGGCCTGCTCATCAAAGCCTACAATAAAGCAAGTGGGTGGAGTGTGAAGTACCGCTATGATGGCCTAGGAAGGAGAGTCTCCAGCAAAACCAGCCATGGCCATCACCTGCAGTTCTTCTACGCAGATCTGACCAACCCGACCAAGGTCACCCATTTGTACAACCACTCAAGCTCTGAGATCACTTCCCTGTACTATGACCTCCAAGGCCACCTTTTCGCAATGGAGCTCAGCAGTGGCGATGAATTTTACATAGCATGCGATAACATTGGCACTCCTTTGGCTGTCTTCAGTGGGACTGGCTTAATGATCAAGCAGATACTGTACACAGCATATGGGGAGATCTATATGGACACTAATCCCAACTTCCAGATCATCATCGGCTACCATGGAGGGTTGTATGACCCCCTCACAAAGCTTATCCACATGGGGCGGAGAGACTACGATGTGCTAGCAGGTCGCTGGACAAGTCCAGACCATGATATGTGGAAGCATCTGAGTAGCAATAACATAATGCCTTTCAACCTGTATATGTTCAAAAACAACAACCCCATTAGCAATTCTCAGGATATCAAATGTTACATGACAGGTAAGACATTTAAATTAATAAACATTTTCACAACCTTACCATCAGCAAATAGGTGTCATGGTCTAACACCAGATGGAATTAAGCCCCACACCACAGCTGCTCAATCACTCATCCCAGGTGGGATGGGAAACTGAAAAAAGTGAGAAAACGCATAGACAGAGATTGAGATAAAGACAGTTTAATAAGAAAAGCAAAAACTGCCTGTGCAAGAAAAGCAAAACCAGAAATTCATTCTCTACTTCCCATCAGCAGGCAGCCATCCCCAGGACAGCAGGGCTCCATCCCACAGGAGAGTGGCTTGGGAAGACAAACACCATCACTCCAAATGTCCTCTTCTCCCCAGCTTTACATGACCCCCTATGGTCTGGGATATCCTTTGGGTCAGTCAGGGTCAGCTGTCCCAGCTGTGTCCCCTCCCAACTCCTTGTGCACCCCCAGCCCCCTCACTGGTGGTGTGGGGTGAGAAGCAGAAAAGGCCTTGGCTCTGTGTGAGCACTGCTCAGCAGTAGCAAATTCATCCCTGTGTTACCCAACACTTTCCAGAACAAATCCAAAGCACAACCCTGTACCAGCTACTGTAAAGAAATTTATCCTCACCAAACCAATAGGTAATTGCTCTCTCAATGTCCTGATAACCATAAGGTTTTCCATTCTTTAATTAATGGACGTAAGTTTTAGTTTGCTATTTAGACTCCCATGTACAGGACATGTTTCATTCATTAGCATAGATGGAGATTGTAATTCCCAAACCTGTTTCCTTTTCTCTTCTTAGGCGTTTGTTCCTTTTATTTTGCTTACAGTTTTTTGTCCCCTCAGATATATGAAGTTTAGCTACCAATTAATGTCCTCATAACCTTTCTCTTTGAAGAGGGGCAGCTCTGTTTACGCAGTTTTGCCTAGAGATTTATTTGCAACTAAACAAACGGCATACAGATTTGTTTTAGCAGAATGGCAAAGCAATTTAAACCTTTCATTACACCCAACCATTTCAGAGCATCTACATGACTACTACACGACTAGCTATGTAGTTCAAAGTTAATCTGCCCCACAGAATTAACAGTGTCTACAAAAGTCAGGAAAAGAAAGTGCATTAGATTTAATGGACAGATTTTGGGGCACACCTACCCCAAAGCTTGACACTATCTCTGAACTGCTTCCCCTGAAATTTTGTAAAATCACTGTAATATGAGCTCTGGGATATTTTTATAGAAAATCTTTTTGTATGTTAAGTGTCCTTCCTATATTCATAGAATCATTTAGTTTGGAAAAGACCTTTAAGATGATAAAGTCCAACTATTAACCCAGCACTACCACATACACCACTAAACAGTGCCCCTAAGTGCCTCAACTACATGTCTTATAAATCCCTTATGGGATGATGTCTCCCCCCTTATGGGAAGATGTCTCCACCACTGCCCTGGGCAGCCTCTTCCAGTGCTTGACAACCCATTTTGTGAAGAAATTTTTCCTAAAATCTAATCTAAATGCCCCTGGTGCAACTTGAGGTTGTTTCCTCTTGTCCTATTGTTTGTTACCTGGGAGAAAAGACCAACCCCCACCATACTGCAACCTTCTTCAGGCAGTTGTAGAGAGTGATAAGGCCCCCCCGAGCCTCCTTTTCTCCAGGCTAAACACCCCCACCTTCCCCAGTCACTCCTCATCAGACTTGTGCTCCAGACCCTTCCCCAGCTTCACTGCCCTTCTCTGGACATGCTCCAGCCCCTCAATGTCCTTTTTGTAGTGAGAGGCCCAAAAGTGAACAGCATTTGAGGCGTGGCCTCGCCAGTACCATGTACAGAGGGGCAATCACTGCCTGGGTCCTGCTGGCCTCACCCTTGCTGATACAGGCCAGGATGGCACTGGCCTTCATGGCCATCTGATCACACTTGCATGTGTGCCATCCCCTGCCTGTACTGAGACAGCAGCATGAAGGGCCTCATTAGCAAACTCTCCCTCTACTATTGGTGTGTTGCCCCCAGGTTTATCTCCAAACAGCTTTGTTTTATCCCTTTCCCCCTTCAAACCTAGTTTCATACTGCATGCAACCATGGTTAGCAATGAGAAGAGTTTGAGAAGTTTGAGAAGACTTTTTGGTGGGACTTTTTTCTAGCCACTTTGCATTAAAAGCCAAGTCCCACAATCACACATCGAGTGTACAAACTTCTTAAGGAGATAGAATTTGTTTTTAAATGCTCCTGCTGCATCTATCACAACCTTCACATATGCAACAATAATTGCATTCCCCTGAGTTCTAAGATTTGCTTAATAGCAAATAAAAGTTACAAAGTAAAAATCTTGGGTTTTCTCTCCTGCTTGTTTTTCCAGCCATTAGGATTTGTGCTTTCAGGTTCTTCTGCAGTAATCATAAGGATTAGATCGTGGGGTTTTTTTCATGAAAAGTTGTTTTCTCCAGAGCTGAGAAGATGATGCCACAAGGAAAATAAATATGTCAGGAGATGCAGGCTAAGATCCTGTTCTCACTCTGATAATTAAGGCTGGGAGGGAATACCTCAAGATAACTTTTCCTATTAGAAAATGCTTATTTGTCAAAACTGAATTTGTTTAAGGGGGAGGGTTGAGCTTGAGAGATTTCTCAGCAGAAACGTAAACAGCTCTCAAAATTGTCTAAATGACAAATTACAAAATTAAAGAAAAATTTGTTAAGGATTCTCAACGTTTTCAAATAAAGCGTTAACTAATGATTGAAAACAGGAAAAGTAAAAATAAGGAGTCAAAACCAAAATAGAATTTAATTCAGAAGTTAATTGGAAATTTTTGGTTTGAACTGATCTAGGTTTTGAACTGATTCTTTGTGACACATTAGCAGATTTTTGTTTTCCAGCTCACGTTAAGACAGGACAAAACATTTCTTCTAGCCCTGTGCCAGAACAGGTGTACAGCCTCCCACATAGCCCTGACAATAACACCAAGATGTCAAAACCTGATACACTAATATTTTATATGCACTAACAATTTTTTTTCCATGGTCTTGTAAGTTCTATTTTTAGTTTTTCAAGAATACAGACCCCAAATACATTTTTCAAGTTTCTCCTTCCCCAGTGCATGGAAGAAGCAGGCCATGCTATGGAATGAGTGGTGGGACACTGGGCTGCTGCCCCAGCACTTCTTTCTGCTCAGGCTTTCAGGCATCTCATGGGCAGGACCCATGATAAGACTGTCCTTGTCATCACAACTAAATCTGCCCAGATCTGGACACAGGGAACCGCTTTCTGTCCCTCCATTCCCACACTGGGACCTTAGGGGAGCTCAGTGCCCAGGACATAGGTGGCCAGCACGTGCTTTGGTCCACAGTAATGAGGTCTCTAACCTTATGGAAATGGAAGGTATGTGGAGGGGAGAGCAGGAGAAGCAGGTATTTATGTTTTGAGAGGCCCATTGTTAAACATGAATATTTTAGTGATTGTACACTTCATGGCACAGAGCTTTGCTGCCAGCTTCAGCAATCCTGATGGATTGAACTGACATTTCCATTACATGTGTCTGCATTAAGCACTCTTTTTCTTTGCCCTCAAATGAATTTACTGTGAAATGTGTTGGCAGGGTTACTGTAGCTGAAAAAAACCTCTGTGATGTGAAATGTACTTTTCTGTCAAAAAAGTTGTCGCTGCCTCCTGGCAAATTAGTACTTTCCCCTCTGTTTTCTCAGCTCCACACCTTCCTCCCATGGCTTCAGGTTGTTCGTTTTGGTGGGTTTTTGTGTTCTGGGTATTCCAATACCTCTTCCCAAAAAGAACAAACTCCTGTTTGCAAATGTTTTGGAAGTCAGTTTTCTGAGAGATATAAAAAAAGCCCTCTCTATTGGATATTTCCGGACATGTTATTTATTTTTCGGCAGTTCAGCATCCACGCTCTGTACTCTTTTTTATCATTTTTGAAGTGTTTGGGAAGTGATTCCTGCACCAATGCTGACCTTCCCTGTTTTACTTTGTTCTCCTGACCACCTGGTCCACAATATGTACATCAAAGCTCTTCATTTGAGATAAGAAGGATTTGGAAGGAGGCTGGCTTAGCATTAGGCAACAAAATAATCAAACGAGCCTTTTCATTTCTTTGATACCCCCCCAACCTCTCTGTTTCAAAGACACTCCAAAAACAATCTGTACATTGAGTGAACAGAAGTGTTTTTATTACAGAAATCCTCCCTCTTCCACATGGATTGTCGCAAGGGCTTTTTGGACATCTGCCCAATCGCAACATTTTGGCCTGTAGGAAAACAAGCAACAGATAGTGTGTTTGTTTGGCTTCTTATTCTCCAGTCATCTGGAACGGCGTTATTTGCCACTTGCATAATTTCTTTTCCAACCAGTTCTTCAAAACATTCGTTTTGGCTTATGGGAATAGAGAAAAAAAATATTCAAAGATGCATATTTGATTATTTAATTTTTTTTCTGTCTTCAGATTGTTTCAACAATGTTTATTGAGTTTAGCAAAATGAAAATCAAGCCTTTGCACTTCCAGCTTGAAGACGAGCAATCACCAACAAAATTCCAGTTGCATCCAAACACTTAAGACTCCTGGGAGCTAATATTAGTTAAACTTTACCTTCATACCTTTCTTTACCTTGCAATTGCTATTATGCACCAAATGCACGCCATATTGCACAGACACTGTAGCAGGTGTGTCCTCTGGAGCAAAGTGAAGGCAAACAAGGTGTGCTCATCAAATGCTCTGAAGTTAAGGGGGGAAGTGATGCTTATCCAAGCAGATCTAGGAGTTACTCAACTTCATAATTTTTTTCCTCCAGCAGATTAACTTTCAGCTGCTATTTTGATAGCTGTGCAATCAAAAATCAAGTAAGACTTTGTAATTTACTGGCAAGTAAATCCAGGAATGACGTCCCAAAATGACTGGTTTTCCATCATGTTCCCTTTAGTGCCAGCGGTCCCTTTTTTGTATAAGACAATAATCTATCACTAGTGGCCACCAGTTTTCTCACCACCCATGGTCTTTTTTTAAGATGTTTGTAATAAGTACCCAAGCAAAATATCTGTCTCATGCCTGCACACTTTTTTTCACTATAATGTACCTTGCAGGTAGTACGAAGGTTGACTATAAATACTACTGTAAAAGATTATGTGACTTTACACTGGTTTAATACTCAAACTACAGCTTCTTATGAAAGATGCCAGGAAACTCTGGAATGAGGTGGAAATCCATGGAAAAAGCAGTGGATGTGTCCAGAGCCTCTTCCATGAGCACCTGCTAAATGCCTGAGCTGGTCATCCTGGATGTGCTGGTATTTAGAGCACATAGCTCTAAATCTAGTCTTCAGCATGCAGGCCCTTTGAGAGTCCTCAGGGAGAGAAGTATTGGGGCTGAGGTGTTCGGACCTGACTGTAGGACTGGGTAACACTTCCTAATTGGCTGGAGCACCTCAGCCTCCAAGTGTGTTGCTGTTGCTGCACTTCTGCACATCTTCAAACAGTGCTTGGTTTCTGCTGATAAAAGGCAGACATGAAGCTGGCTTTGATTTCGGCCATTTGCTCACTGCTAAGGTTTCTGTTTCAGAGCTGGGAAAGAGCAGAATTTGGTCTGGGTGGAGGTGGAAAGGCCAGATTTTGGCACACGGCTCTTTCTAGGACCATTAAGATTTCTGCTCTTCACATGAGGCGGACACTCATCATTTTGTCCAGACTGCTACAGGGCCAGCCCCAGTGAGGTCCTCCTCTGGGCGTTCTCCTGGGCAATCCAACTTGAGAGATCAGATAATCTTACTTATGTTTCTCTTCCCTTCCAGATGTCAACAGTTGGCTGCTCACCTTTGGGTTCCAGCTGCACAATGTCATCCCCGGCTACCCCAAGCCAGACATGGATGCAATGGAGCCGTCCTATGAGCTAATCCACACACAGATGAAAACCCAGGAGTGGGACAATAGCAAGGTGATCCATGTAACTCCATACTGTATCTCATGCCCTTATCAGCAAAATATCCATTTGCAATTTTGTTTTGAAAAAGCTCTACCAGCCTGTTGTGAGATGAAGAGTGAGTCAGACCCCATTCCAGTATCTCACCAAATAATCACGTATTAAGTTCCCTACTGCCATGGTGCTGTTTCCTGTGGTATTTTCTGGTGGTTGCTCAGGGAAGTGGTGTGTTACTGTTTCTTTCTCCCACAAGAGGCCCCGTTATCACATATTGCAGGCTAAATTCAAGGCCTTTGCACTCAGGATTTTTAGAAGTTAAAGAAGCACAAGTCCTGATACAGAATAGGTTTATTAAAATTTTTTTGTTGTTCTAGAAACGGGGTTTTTTTGGTTTAAAATGTCTTAAGAAGTCACACTACTTCCATAGGAAACTGTTTTGCATTGCAGAGAGTCTCTTCAGAAAGAATTTTTTGATGATATTAAATTTTCATTTTACATGACCAGGTTTAATCCCATGTAACTATGTCCTGATATTAAAAACAGGGTTGTTTCCCAAGCCGTTTTGGTAGATGCTGGTGCAAAAATCAGTGATAAAATGGCAGGAGAAAAGCTTTTGCAGCCCAATCATTTCCCCGTCTTCCTGTTCGGACTTAGTCAGCTGAAAGACAGAGGCAACACTGTTAAAGTTTAGAACAAGGGGTCAGGATTTGAGAGCCTTGGGTTAACTCCCAGCCCTACTGCTTATCAGTGTTTAACCTTGAAAAAGTTATTTACCTCTCAGGATTCTCTTCCATTTCATAGCCTGATTGTATTCTGGGGTGGCTTTCATCTCTTTAGTCTGAATCCTCTTTAGTCTGAACTCCTGCTTGCTGTTGCTGTGTTCAAACATTGCAAGAGCAGTGAGACACCAACTTGGGGACATCATGCTCTCCACATTTCTGCTAATGAAACAATAACAGTAGGCAATGGAATTGATTCCATCTACCCTCCTAGCCTCTCTATCTGTGGCTTCTCTGAAATCTTGTGTACCTCAAAAATCTGCTGCAGGACATCATCTTCAACCAGGGCGTCACATTTCCTGAACCACAAAAGGCATCACTCAAAGGTACAAACAAATTCCTGTAGGTTGATAGTAGTCAAGTGTCAGTCCATCATTGGTGATCAGCCTCATATCCATGCTGAAGACAAGTTAAAATGTACCAGCTTCAACTTCAACAAGAAATTTGTATGAAGTGTCACTTAATAATATAGAGGGAACTAAAAAAACTCTGCCTTTTGCTACCATGACTGGGCTGATGCCTGAAAACTGTAACAGTGCAGTAACTGAGTTGTGGTTTGGAGCTCAGAGACTCCCTTTTTGTTTCTTATTTCCTTGGATTAAACAGTAAAATGCTAATAGAAGTTATTTCTCTAATGAGAAAGAGCTTCAGGATTTTTCCTCCTCTCTACTGGGACACAGTCACCCTGGGCAAAGGTGTACAGGAGTAGGCAAACAGGAAAGGCTCACTCAGAGACTGCACAGAAGACCATCTCTGTATTGTTACGTGCTGTAGATAACTCTCACAGAACAACCACAGAAATTATTATTATTGGTAGTGTTATTCCATTACTATTTTATCATTAGTTCATTATGTGTATTATAGGACATGTGTGTATATATCTCTATAACTTTTTAATGTGTATTATAGTATCATTATTTGACTTACTGAATAGCCAAGCAACTTTAGTGGCAGCTTGAGGTAAAGACTGACCCTTGCTCATACAGGCAGATGAGCTGGAAATGCAATCAAGGAGAGCCCTTCCTTCCATCCACCCATTTAGGTGAATCTGCCTGAATGAGCAATAAGAAGAAAAGAAAATCTCCGTGTCTCTAACAGGTTTTTAAAGCCAGAAGCTGCAGTGAGGGCTGTGCAGGGACCTGCTTATTAAAAGAGGGCTTTATACTGTCATGAAGGGACAATATACTTATACTGAGGGAAGCTGTCATGCTTCCAGATGAGCCCCTTAGCACTCAGATGTTGAAAGTGGAATTTAACCATTGCAGGCTGTTTCATGTTCTTCCCCTGTGTTATGACAGCAACAAAACATGAGCATTTTTATTTCAGTCTACAGTTGTAGGATCATGCTGTGCTAGCAAGTAGCTCTTAAATGCTGTAGAGCAGGATTCCCTTGCTTTCTGTCACACCCAGCATATTGTAGGCACTTATTTGCATATACCAAATTAATTCACTTATGATACCTGAACACATGATCCATTTTCTCCTATGCCTATCCATGCATCCAACACTGATGTTTCACATAAATTTTTGTTCACTCCCAACTCTTCCAGGCATCAGTACGTGCTCCCAGACACAGTCCAGTCCTCCTTCCCACTGGCTGTCTCTGTATTTATTGATGAAGCATATGGAAGAAAACAGAAACTTTTGAAAATTTCACATAGGAAATTACAAAATTAAACTAAGATAAATGGAAGCATAGGAAACATTTTCAGTTAGTAAGACTGATCAAACTGTAAAATGGTGTTGCAGAGCATACAGAGTAAGCTCTGGATCTTTTGTCATTTAAAAGTAGCCTGGACAAGGCATTGATCACTGAATGATGTACCACAATTTTTCATCTCTGTGTCTTCTGATCCCTAGTTTTCCCTGGGTCACATACCTCCTTGTGGTATATGAAAGTATATTTGAGCTATTCCACTGGCTTTGCTGATCAAAGCTGTGGCCCAGCAGATTGAGTCTGTTCTTTTATCAGAGTGGAACAACTAAGAGGAGCACAACAGCAAAGCAACTAACACCCATAAATGGCTGCTTCATCTCTCTTCAGAGTGCATAACCAGAGGGCCCTAGCATCTCCTTCCAAAACATTTTTGGTACTCACCTTGCAGGTCTGGAAGGTAGGAGAGATGATTCTGTCTTTGAGCATTCACCACATCAAAAACAGCCAGCATGTCATAAAACTTGCACTACCCCCCTAAAGCTCTGAAGTGACATTTAAAATCCAATAGTCCATTGTGCAGCACTTCCCCCTCCTCCTCCCCACTACTGTGAGGCTGTCACTAAATTGTTTGTTGAACAAGTTCAGTCTTATTGGCCACTGGGGAACTCTGGGTGACCTCTGGCATATTGTGGAACTGCGGCACCTGAATCCAATTTCTCTTCTTGTTTTTTGTTGGTTTTTTTTTTTTCTTCCCGTCCTTTTTGTCTTGTTGAGCTGTCAGGTAATTGTTGGAGCCAGAACAACTCTATTTCCAGGGAGGGGTGTTTTTGAGTCAGCACTTGTATCATTATCTACATCCTGTTATAACTACTCTTCTCTCCATCCCATGGGCACTGTCTCCAGGAAGGGTCCTGTTTTCTGCAGTGCCTGCTACAGGCTTTGCTGGAGAAGTAGTTTTTGGCATCCCCTCTGGAGCAGCATTTTGGAGGCAAGGGCTGCTCTGGGATGCTCAGCCAGGAAGTGAGCTATAAGGCTGTGCTTTCTGGCAGAGCCTCTTCCAAGGACAATCTGTTTGAGGGACTGGCTCTGCCAGTGTTCATCATTCAGGGAAGGCATCCTGACTCTGCAGGTGCTTTGGCCTGGCCTTGGACCGTCATTCTGTCTGCATGTCTGTCCATCAGCCTCCAGTTATGTTTTACAAATGTAGTGGTCAGTTTTCAAAGGATCTAATGCAGGGAAAGGAGTTGAAGTCTCAAAGACATTAAGCTCTTGAGGCTTTATGAAAATAGATGAAAAATCTGAAAAAGGATGAGCAAGAGGAGGAAGCAAATCCTCTTACTTCTCTGCACTTAAAATCTGCTTAATGAACCTTATCCCCCTGCAGTTGTGTACAGTGGCAGGGTGGAGGAGACCTGTCCTCTAAGCCCCTGAGCCAGTGCTCCTGTTTGGCTCATTCCCAGCCAGGCAGCATCCAGAGCACTGGCCTTGCTGGCCTGTGGCTCATCTCTGCTGCCCCACACGTCACCTCTCAACAACCCGCCATGCTGGTGGGCACATCCAAACAGAGATTTGTCTCCAGGTGATGGCCACATGCAATATAGGGAGGAGGCTGATGGCTGAACAATGGCTTTGTTAATGGAGAGCTACAGGGAAAATAAAAAGGGGGCTTATAAAAAAGAGGGAGGGTAACTTTTTACACTGGCAAATAGGGATAAGTCATATTTTAGATTAAAACAGTAGAGGTACAGATTAGATGTTAGGAAGAAATTCTATACCCACAGAGCAGTGAGGCACTGGCACAGGTTGCCCAGACTAGATGTGGATACCCCATCCCTGGGATTGTTCAAGGCCAGGTTGGATGGGGCTTTGGGCAGCCTGGTCTAGTGAGGGGCACCCCTGGACATGGTGGGAGGGGGTTAGAAGAAGATTATCTTTTAGGTCCCTTACAGACCAAACCTTTCCATGATTCTATGATAAGCAGGAAGGAGTTAAAAATTAATCATATATCAGAGAAATTGTAACTTCCAAACCGTTTGGAAAAAGTAGTTTTCTGCATTGTAAGCCATATGGTGGTAAAGAGAAACACCTATCTGTCTATAATTGCACAAGGATAGAAAAAACCTTGAAAACATGTTCACATATTTCACATCTTGGATCCTTGATGGGAAATTAAAGCTTTCAGTCTCACACTGGAAGGCGGTATTTAAAAACAACAGATGATAGGATCTGGTGATGGTATTTCAAATCCTCAAGAGGTGCCGGCAAAACACAAGAGGCTATTCTGATATCCCAGTAATATGCCATTCTCCTGAGCTTTGTGCAGCAGAGAACAAATGATGAAGGTCGTTCTCTTCTCTCCAAAGGGTTGTTACTAGATAAAGTGAAATGTCACCTAAGGACATCTGATTAGAAAAGACTGTGAGGAAAAACAAGCCCAGCATATTTGTCACTCACATCGAGCCACAAATATTGAAATAAAATGGTGATGAATTCCATTCTTCCTTTGGTAAAACTGGTTTGTAGATGCCTTGGTTTTACAGTTGCTAAAAGCAGCAGCAAATTTTAGAGAATAGCACATGTCACTGCAGCTTTGGATGGAAATTTTCTGTTTCTTTTCCTTGCTAGTTCATTGAAAGGAGTTCTAAGATTAAACAGAAATGGTAATCAAAGTCAGGGATACACTGCCTCTTTGAACTACGTATAATCTGTTTGCCTCCACCCTCTTTATATTCACAGCACAGCGTACACACTGGCTGTGCTTTGGTTTGCTTGAATTTGTTGGTTGGGGTTTTTTTTTCTGTTAGATGTTTTTGCTTTTCCTTTTAACAGTATGCTGTTCCCAAATACATTCTTTTATCAAAGAAATGCACTCAAAAAGTCATTTCAAAGTCATCGTGGGATTCTTTGCAAGGTAACAGAGATGCATTTAGTTATAGAAATAGTTGATAGGTAATAGTTAAGTTTGAGCAACCTGGTGTAGTGGAAGGTGTCCCTGCCTGTGGCAGGGACTAGATGATCGTTAAGGTTCCTTCCAGCCCAAACCAGTCTGTGATTCTAAGTGATGGTTGAACGTTCAGCATTACAGCTTTGCACATCTCATTTCCTACTTCACTATGTGAAAAAAAGGTGGGGAGAGCCCAGAAGTAACCAGTCCTCAATAGAAAACCCTTTGGTTGTGCTTTTGTTCTTGATTAAGACATCTGAAGGTAGGTCTCTGCCTGTGAATTTTGATATACGGTGGTGTCCAGATTCCCTGGTTTGTTAGGGCCACCTAATTTGGAGGCACTTATAGAGGATCTTTACCTAATAATTTGCTCATAATCAAAAACATACTAGAGTTCCTGGAGCTCATCAAGGATAACGTGATGAAGATAAAATTGAAGGGGAACAGGGGCAATTTCTGATAGGAGTTACTCGTCTGTGCCCAGTACTGCCTGACCTCCCCAAGCTCCCTTCCCCAAGGTGATAATCAGTAGATAGTACAATTAATTCCAGGGACTCTTTATCACTTACCTGATGGTAAACAAGGTGATGTATATATAGATGGTGATACATAAGTGATCACAGGACATAGCAATGTAGCACAGAAGACCTGATTTACATCCTTGAGTGAGCAGTGATTTGGTATGAGTGCTGAGAGAGGCCTTTTCCCATCACTGGTAAATGTTACTGAGGCAAGCTGGAAGGGCAGCATGATGTATAGAGTGGTAAAGGGACCACCTAGAGTCAACCCCTGTGAGATACACCTGAGAAGAACTCTCCATTTAAACTTCTTTGAAGAGGAAATAGCTAATTACCCAGGCTGCGTAGTGTGCACTTGTTTAGAATAGTTAAGTGTTTCATGGAGCCTAGAAACCTAATTGTTCCATGTCCATCATCACTGACATCTACATTAATTACGTCCATTTTTTGCATAATTAGAGCACTTGTGCAATTGGCAGAGAAGCTAGGCTCAGCTCCCTATCAGTCTGTTAATTATATTGCTCTCTAGGGGGTGTGTGAAATGCCCCTCAGGCGGGATGGAGAAAACCAGAAAGAGCTCCTTTTTCATAGGAAACTGGTTCCTGCTCCACCTGCTGTGCTGTCAATCAAAAGGGGAAAAGGAGAAGGTGCACCAGCCTGCTCAGCACTTTGAACAAAAGTAATTTCTGGGAATTTTAATGTTCTACAACCTAAAATGTTCTCTTGAAATTCTGTTCCTCTATTCCCTTATAGTTTTCTCTTTCATCAGTCAAAACTGTGCATAACTTCTGAGCAAGTTGCAATGCTCAATTCTGTTGGTTTTTTGTTTTTTTTTTTTAATACTTTATGGCTCTTCTCTGGAAATGGCCACCATGGAAATGAGGGTTTATTTCACTTTGCTCATCATGTTACAAGTCTTGTGTGAGAGGTCCACACCGAAATGCCCTCATCATCTGAATTGTCTTCTTGCACCCAGGATGTGAATCTCTAGTTCATGGACAGTTCAAGGCAATATCCTTCATGGATGTTAAATTCCCTCAAAATAGTTGGAACAGAGCAAGCTTTTTAGCCTATTTTTAATCCTGGGTGTCATTACATTATTGAACTGAGCCGTTGGCAGTGCCAGGAGAGTTTTGTCATAGAATCCTCTTGCTTTTTTGAAATTTGAGCAAATAATTGTTTGTGAGCAAGAGTCTGTAAGAAGCCAGCACTGCCATGAATTGATGGGAGCATTTCCAGAACATTTTGCAGTAATGATGAGCTGCTGACTCACTGTGTGCTTGCTCCATTTTACACTAACAGCAAAAGTGACTTTGTATTGCACTGGACTGCAAATGGTCTGGGTTGTTGTCTCTTAGCTGTTTTGCTTCAATATAAGCCAAAACGTGAGCATCAGGTATGGCTGGCCTTAAGTCAGGGAGCCTGGCAAATTGTAGAGGGTTTGCAGGAAATAAGTTTTGGATATAATGCCTTCCTTGAGTTTTGAACAACCTGCTTTGGCCAGGCTGAAATGGAATATGGAGAGGTTATGGCCACTTTGGTGGTCATACAAGTCATGCATGGCCTTTGAAGGCAGCACAAGGAGTTAGAAAGTGGAGTTAAAATAGAAGAAACTTTTACAAATACTTCCACACTTCACAGAAAATCTGAAAGTATTTGGTAAAGCATCGTGGCCAAAACAAATTGTTTCTTATGTGCAGAAGAACACTGAAACACAACCTAATTATGTGTCCAAACTCAACCCCCACGGAACTGAGGCAAAAAAATCTCTTTCTACCTCGACATCCTTCAGTCTATGAGATTAAATACAGTTCAGTTTACAGAAAAAAAATAGCACTGGGGGGGACAACATGTCTCTTCTATGAAGAGGAATTAAAATTTTGAAAAAATGTGATAAGGGAAAAAAAATAATGGAGCTCCTCATTACATATTTCCAGTATGTTCTCCTGCTCTCCAGCATCCTAATAATAGGTCATCAGGTTTCTCTTTCTAACGTGTCATTCTCTTCTCTCTCTCCCTGCTCAGTCCATTTTGGGAGTGCAGTGTGAAGTGCAGAAGCAGCTGAAGGCCTTTGTCACCCTGGAGCGATTCGAGCAAATCTACGGCTCCAACATTGCTGGGTGCCACCATGTCAAGAAGAACAAGAACTTTGCTTCTGGAGGCTCCATCTTTGGCAAGGGCGTCAAGTTCGCCATGAAGGACGGGCGTGTGGCCACTGACATCATCAGTGTGGCCAACGAGGATGGGCGGAGGATTGCGGCCATCCTGAATAACGCCCACTACCTGGAGAACTTGCACTTCACCATCGACGGGGTGGACACACACTATTTCATTAAGCAGGGGCCGTCGGAGGGCGACCTATCCATCCTGGGCCTCAGCGGCGGGCGGAGGACCCTGGAGAACGGCGTGAACGTGACAGTGTCCCAGATCAACACAGTGCTGAGTGGGAGGACTAGACGCTACACGGACATCCAGCTCCAGTATGGTGCACTGTGTCTAAACACGCGCTACGGGACCACCTTGGACGAGGAGAAGGCACGCGTCCTGGAGCTGGCCCGACAGCGCGCTGTCACCCAGGCTTGGTCCCGGGAGCAGCAGAGACTGCGGGATGGGGAGGAGGGTATTCGCTCATGGACAGAAGGGGAGAAGCAGCAAGTGCTAAACACAGGCCGGGTACAGGGCTACGACGGCTATTTTGTGATCTCAGTGGAGCAGTACCCCGAACTCTCAGACAGCGCCAACAACATCCACTTCATGAGACAGAGCGAAATGGGCAGAAGGTGACAGAGAGGGTCAATGCGGTGACTTCTTGCCAAAGACAGCTACTCTTTTGTGGCCACTTACCTGACTGTGTTGTACTCAATCCTTTTTCTAAACTGAACAAGGTGGGGGGGAGGAAAATAGAAAGAGAAGGAATAATACAGTTGCACTGTAACTCATGCAACATACTTTTTCCCGCTTTAATTTGGCCTTCACACGTTTTTTGCAATGAACAGAAGATATATTTTGCCGTAGTGTGATCACAGTGAAATTTACTGTCTCTTGTCCTTTTGTTTGTTTGTTTGTTTTTTTGTTAATTTTGCCCCCTCTTTGTGAGGAATTTGAAGTGGGAAGTCGTCAACGTATGTCCTTAGGTGTAACTGCGAAATGGGTGTCTGTGCTAACTTGTGTCATCCTAACCCTTTCTGATTTGGGGCAGGGACATAGCCTTCCACCGGGAACAGAGGGAGCCCATGGCGTGCCAGAGAGCTCCTCCCAGAAAGAAAGGAGATGGAAGACAACACTGATTCTGATACTCTGAAAGTGGCCGTCCGAATCATGTGCCTCAAAAGAGACCTTACAAGTAGTTTTCACGTTTCGCTTGGGACATAAAGTGTTTCTTGGGGGCTCCTGCTGAGCAGAAGTAGATTATAGAGGCAAGGAAGCTGATTATATTACCTTGCAAGATGATTTTCTTCCTTCCTGAACTGGAATAAAAAAGAAAAAAAATCAGTCTTTTTTGTTATGAGAGTAGATACTTTTGGGGGTTTTGTGTGTGTGCGCAAATCCTGGTTTTAGTTAAAAAGCAAAAGCCAAGAAAAGGGACTCCTGCTCTATTGAGAAAAGCTAAAATAAATCCTCTCTCATGCGTAGAGCTGTTCTATAGGTGGATTTAATGCACCCATGTTGTACATTTGCTAATGGCATAACTTCATTAAATGTGTAGTGTTTCAGTACATGAGGCTACGTGTTTAACAGTCCACGGTGCTGTATCTGATAAAACCAGTTAATTTTTAGGAGGATGATTTGAATTTAAAAGTAGTTATAGTATCCCAGTGACATACCACTGAAAATTAGAGCCAAACCCTGCTTTTCCTGATTCTGGAGCTTGTATTTATTGGCTGGGAAATGCAGTTTGGAGTTGCATGCTGGCAAGTCATTTATGACTATGGCAGATAAATGTCTCCTGGGGACTTTGGCAGCAGGGATTTTAAAATCTTTAATAAGTACCAACAGATTGTGCGTGGTGGGACAAGAAGGAGAATATTGAAATCAACCCTCTCACTGTTTCATACACAAGCTCAAATTTAATGGAGAGCCCAGCCGACTGTTAGCAGTGACAAGAGGGAGGTTGAATGGGAATGCCCACTATAGAGAGGACCAAGTACTTTAATAAGAAACTGCTGACAAAGTTGCTCGGCATGCTAATGTAATTTTTATTCACATAACCTCTGTGCTCTGGTATTTGCAAGAGTCCTTGAAATTCCAGGGAGCAAGGAGATGAGCTCAGCATCCTCTTCCCTGCCTGAAACAGTCCTGTGCCATTCCTGCAGGCAGAAGTGTTACCCCACCTCTCAATGGAGCTCTGGCTGGAGGTGGGCAACCCTGGTCCCAGATAGGTGTCCTTATCACACTGATACCTGTACATGCCCTAAGAGCTCTCTTGTGTCTCTCGGGGAACAGCTCAGTCCTGAATTTTTTTTTTTTTTTTTTAATTCCATCCACTTTGGCTTTTCCCAGTTCTTCAGAGATAACCTGAGACATGCAAGTCCATGCCAAGGCTGTTTCCTTACTTGAAGTCCTACAATGCACCTGTGTACTCAGAGACAGCTCTTCTGCACTCATGCCACCACCACTGCCATCCTCCAGCGCAGACTGACACTCCTCTGCAGGACCTCACCCCCAGATACAGTGGGGGCGTGTGTTGGCCATGCAGTCCTCGAGCAGTGAAACACTGGCAGCCCAGGTGCTCTCACGGCTTCTCCGTAGATGCTGGCTGCCAGCTCCGTCTGCCTTGCCTGTCTGTTCCCGGGTGCTTGCCAGCAGGAAGGTGATGGGATGGAAATTCCCCTAACAGACTGTTCCTACTCCAATCCCAGTTCCCTAATACCTCTGGCTGTGTGGCTATGACCAACAGTATGGGTTTGATTTTCTTGTCATCTCTCCTGCTTGCACAAGGGTGATGGAGCTGGTGCTGTGTCGCAGTGCTGCACTCTGACCCACCCCTTGCAGCACACAGCCTTTGTTACTTTGGCAGGGGTGAACCACAGGCAGCTGGAAAGGGTATCCATTTCTGGCAGAGCCAGGTAGGAGAAGACATGTTGTACAGACCCGCTCCAGGCTTTGGCAAGGGAGCAGTTGCTTTGGCAGCTGCCTGCCGGGGATGCTTAAAAGGCCATGGCATTGCCACCTGTATGGCTGGTATGAAGAGCTTGGTAAGCCTGGGTTGCCCTGAGGATGCCCAGGTGGGGCTTAGGGGCAGCATTAGCCAAACCAGCAGTAACCTCCTACTCGAAGGAAGCAGCACCTTCTTGCCAGTGCTGTCCAGCTCCCTGCTTCCCTCTTTCCAAGTCACACCAGGGACAAATCTCTCTTAAAACCTCAAACTTGTGATGGCTGTGAGTGTTTCAAACAGCATGAATGGAACAAAAACAGACCTGCAGGAAGCTGGGTCAAAAGGTATGACCCCCTGGCAAAGACCTGCAGGGCAGAGAGAGCTCGATGTGCCTGCCATTTACACTGCCTCATTGCAAGCAGCTCCAAAGAGAAGTGGTGCTTCTGTATCCATCCCCGTCCATGTGTTACAGTGCTAAGAGGAGCAGTGCAAGAGTAAATGGGCGATGTTGCCACGGAGCCAAGGAACGGGATTTGAGTGTAAAATATTCGTACTGGAACCCTGCCAGCCTGAGATGGCACCTCTACAGCCTTACGCAGACTCTCCAGGTTATTACATGAGCTAATGACTTTGAGGAGTTCACCCGTTTTTCAAGAGTCTCCCATCTCACCATGCTTGTCCAGCATGCCCAGAGCCAGGAGCCCAGAGCTCTGTGCCATGGCCAAGGCAAGACCCTCAGGTTGCATTTCTCTGCATCCTCAAGCAGCACTGGGATGTGACTGCACCTCTCTGCCTGCCAGGTCCGTGACGGTCTTCTGGGCCTGCACCTGGTATGGGAGCTATGGACATCATGTCAAAAAAGGGAAAAAATATATATGTAGAAGTATATATATGTATATCTTGCTCCTTTCTATCAAAACAAAAACTTGAAATGTGCTGTCTAATACTGGGGACAAACCTGTCCAAAGATGGCTACTACATTCCTGAATCCTCAGCCTCAGTGAAAGCTTTCCACTTCACCAAGATGGCAAACCAACATTTTCAGTCCTGAAGCCCTAAATTTGCCCCTTCATTAGTGAAAAATATTTTTTCTGCAGGATCTGAGATGCATTTCCATGGAATGGGCTGTGAACACAAAATGTTGTGCCTTCATCAAGGATCTACACTCTGCTATCCACAAGCATTTCCACTCTACTGATGGCCCCATAGCCCCTTCCCAGCCTTTTTTTGTTGTCCCTTTTGCCTCTTCATTCTGGCTGCCTGACCCTTCTTGCTTTGCTTGTGTGCAGGAGTGTAGTAATTCATTGCTTCCATAAGACTGGAAGGTCCTAGGTGCAAATCCCACAGCATTAACCCTCTATCATAAGATCAGAGTCTCGTTTGGGTTGGAAAGGACCTTACAGATCATCCAGTTCCAACCCTCTGCCATGGGCAGGGACACTTTTCTCTAGAACATGTTGCTCAAAGCCCCATACAACCTTGCCTTGAACACTTCCATGCACAGCTTCCCTGGGCAGCCTGTGCCAGTCCCTCACCACCTTCACAGGAAAGAATTTCTTCCTAATACCTGATCTGCTCTGTCTCTTTGAAGCCATTCCCCCTTGTCCTGTGACTCCATGTCCTTGTCCAAAGTCCCTCCCCAGCTCTCTTGGAGCCCCTTAGGCATTGGAAGGGTCTCTAAGGTCTTCCCAGAATCTTATCCAGGCTGAACACTCCCAGCTCTCTCAGCCTGTCTCCATAGGAGAGGTGCTCCAGCCCTCTGAGCATCTCTGTGGCCTCCTCTGAACTGGCTCCAACAGCTCAACAACTTTCTTGTGTTGGAGGCCTCAGAGCTGGATGTAGTGCTCCAGGTGGGATCTGGTTGGGGCAGAGCAGGGGGGAAGAGTCCCCTCCCTCCCCTGCTGCCCACACTGCTGGTGATGCAGCCCAGGACACGTTTGGCTTTCTGAGCTGTGAGTGCACACTGATGGGTCCCATTGAGCTTCTCACCCAACAGCACCCCCAAGGTTTTCTCCCCAGGGCTGCACTCCATCCATTCTCTGCCCAGCCTGTATTTGTGCTTGGGATTTCCCCAGCTGAGTTTCATGAGATTCACAGAGGCCCACCACTCAGGCTTGCCAAGGTCCCTCTGGATGGCATATCTTCCCTCCAGCATGTCAACAATTGCTCTAGATGCTGTTTCAAAGGCCCATTCAAAGGCATAGCAGACCATCTCCTGGGGAAAATGTCAGTGTGCTTTAAGTCTCATGTGCTTTAAGGTTTAATTTTGGGAAGTCGGATTTTTTCTTGACTCCCAAAAAAAAGACTCAGCCCTCACCAAAAGAAATTCCCCATCAAAATACAAAGCTGTAACTTCACGTACTTTCAACTCTGGTCTTGTCTCCAGTGCAAAGGGTGGTGAGAAGGATCCTGACCAAATCTCGCAACTCAGAGAAAATCCAGTGCTCTGGAGCAGGGGCTGCATCTCTCAATGAGAGCAGTAAGGAGCAACAGCTCAAGTCTTCAGCAGCTGGAGCTGGTACTGAAACATGCTCCATTTGAAAGGACAACAGTGATGGGACCTACTTGGTGTGGCAACGTGAGCAGCGCCGTGAGGACTCTGCAGCTGAAAAACATCCTGTGTATTCAGTCCAGAGGGAGAGGAGCAAGACTAATTAGGCATCATGAGAAATGTCATGTTTGTTTCCTCTGAGATCTTTATTTTATTTTATTTTTTTCCCTTTCAACTGAAGATTGGCACTTGGAAAAATCATTAACCAGTGGTGACCGGAGGGAATCATGCAGCTCATCATATCTTTGTCATCACAGCTATTGATCAGAGCCACAGTGAAAATGGGCCAACAACACTAAACAACAGCAGGCAAGAGCTGATGAGATGAAGGTCATTAAGAGCCCGGTGCTTGATTCAGGTTTAGGAGACACAGATGACTGGGAGTAGTCCCTGAGACACCATTTGGCCGTAACTTAGGAACAGTGAGGGATTTCTGTAATATATCTGTAGTTGCTTTATTGAGCGTAGGGACCGGCATGAAATTCTGCTCAGTCTATTATAGAGATAGTGTAACCAGAATAAATCAAAATAGTTCAAAAAAAAAAAAAAACCTAATAAAGTACTTTTTCAGCTGTGACTTGTAAGTGTCACCATGATGGATGGCAGCGCAATCCATTATGCAAAGACAAGGCTCTTAACATGAAATTTTAGAATTCAATTTTACGATTTACAGAGAGGGCCCCCCTCGTATTTACGGCACAGCAGTCTGTTTTGATTCAATCTCGGTGTAATTGAATCCAGGGCCAGGGATCATGGTTAGTCCTATGGCTGCTTTTTAAAAGGGGAGGAGAAATGACTGCCTATGACATTAATAATGGAGCTAGGGAGATCGCTTTGCTTGTTAAATCTTACTCACTTTATCTCCTCGCCCTGGTGGCACTGCCAGACCTGGTGAATATGAACACTGTGCCTCCATGCCAGGGATGCATCTGATGGGATAAAATCTGGCTGCCATGTGGCCAGCAGCATTCTCCGTCCCACAGTGAGCATAACCTGGCATTTTTGCTCCTATTGCTACAGTCCTCCACAGGACAAGCTAGTTTTTCAGTACCTCTTTTTATTATAATCATTCATTTTATTATGATCATTAAATAGTCCCCCGTTACACCAAAGAATTTTCATGAGTTTTGTAAAAATAAAAGAAAAACCCACAGCTTTCTTGTGTTTGCTTTTTTTTAATTTTTGTTTGTTTGTTTGTTTTGGGGTTTTTTTTTTTATCTCTTGAATATATTTAAATAAAAATTACTTGTGATTGTAAACTTCAAACAGACACCTTGGGGCAGAGAAGGCCCTGTCCTGGATCCCCCTTCTCGCTCCTGGATGAAGGGCCATTGCATGTCCTGGGGGCCATATCCTGTGGCAGTTTTCCATCCTCAGTCACCCCAACCAAAAACTACTCAGCTCACCCAAGGGAAACCTTTTGTGTTTCTTTCCTACTCTCCTTTAATTACCATAAAACTTTGTGTTCCTGACCAAGTGTTACACAGCTCAGCTGTTAACTCTCATTCCAGAGGTCAATGCTTTCTGGGGAGCATAGAAAACCACAAATGAAAATTAACTAAATATATATATATACGTATATATATATATAATTTTTTTCCTTAGAGATGGAAACTGTTCAAGCAAAGAATAAAACTTTCAAAAAAGAAAAATAAAGTGGACAGGTTGCAGATGTTATTGAAATAACCAATCAAAGAATCACACTTTTCTATTAAAAAGAAAAATGTTTATTTTGTGAGAGGACTTCTAATGCAGCTCCAGCCAAGAAGAGGACTTTGTATCAAAGCTGCATCTGTAAGCCCAGCACTGAAGACTCTTGTCATTACCCTGTGTAATAATTTTCCTGAAGTCTGGAACTAATTTTTTGAGAATTTTTTTTTCTNTGTCACCATGATGGATGGCAGCGCAATCCATTATGCAAAGACAAGGCTCTTAACATGAAATTTTAGAATTCAATTTTACGATTTACAGAGAGGGCCCCCCTCGTATTTACGGCACAGCAGTCTGTTTTGATTCAATCTCGGTGTAATTGAATCCAGGGCCAGGGATCATGGTTAGTCCTATGGCTGCTTTTTAAAAGGGGAGGAGAAATGACTGCCTATGACATTAATAATGGAGCTAGGGAGATCGCTTTGCTTGTTAAATCTTACTCACTTTATCTCCTCGCCCTGGTGGCACTGCCAGACCTGGTGAATATGAACACTGTGCCTCCATGCCAGGGATGCATCTGATGGGATAAAATCTGGCTGCCATGTGGCCAGCAGCATTCTCCGTCCCACAGTGAGCATAACCTGGCATTTTTGCTCCTATTGCTACAGTCCTCCACAGGACAAGCTAGTTTTTCAGTACCTCTTTTTAGTATAATCATTCATTTTATTATGATCATTAAATAGTCCCCCGTTACACCAAAGAATTTTCATGAGTTTTGTAAAAATAAAAGAAAAACCCACAGCTTTCTTGTGTTTGCTTTTTTTTAATTTTTGTTTGTTTGTTTGTTTTGGGGTTTTTTTTTTTATCTCTTGAATATATTTAAATAAAAATTACTTGTGATTGTAAACTTCAAACAGACACCTTGGGGCAGAGAAGGCCCTGTCCAGGATCCCCCTTCTCGCTCCTGGATGAAGGGCCATTGCATGTCCTGGGGGCCATATCCTGTGGCAGTTTTCCATCCTCAGTCACCCCAACCAAAAACTACTCAGCTCACCCAAGGGAAACCTTTTGTGTTTCTTTCCTACTCTCCTTTAATTACCATAAAACTTTGTGTTCCTGACCAAGTGTTACACAGCTCAGCTGTTAACTCTCATTCCAGAGGTCAATGCTTTCTGGGGAGCATAGAAAACCACAAATGAAAATTAACTAAATATATATATATACGTATATATATATATAATTTTTTTCCTTAGAGATGGAAACTGTTCAAGCAAAGAATAAAACTTTCAAAAAAGAAAAATAAAGTGGACAGGTTGCAGATGTTATTGAAATAACCAATCAAAGAATCACACTTTTCTATTAAAAAGAAAAATGTTTATTTTGTGAGAGGACTTCTAATGCAGCTCCAGCCAAGAAGAGGACTTTGTATCAAAGCTGCATCTGTAAGCCCAGCACTGAAGACTCTTGTCATTACCCTGTGTAATAATTTTCCTGAAGTCTGGAACTAATTTTTTGAGAATTTTTTTTTCTCGATACTTTGTGTTCCTAATACTGTATTCTTGACTGTGTAAATACAACCAGGCTGTAAATAAGTGCAGATGTAGATAACTTCTAGGAAAAAAAAAAAAAGCAAACAGACAGAAATGACCATGTGTAGCCTTCAGTGACAAATAAAAGAATATTTTGTGTTTAAATAGTGTTTTCCTTTTTTTCTGTGAAAATGTTGAATTTCTTCACCCCAGCTGTTTTGTCCTTATGTGGGAGATGGACCTGGCAAAAGAGTTGACCAAAATGTGCCCCCACTCCTTAAATTTGCACCTAAAGGTGCCTTTCCCACCTGTACATAGGGTATGGGATTGCAGGTACCCCAAGGCTTTGCCAATCCAGGAGGTGATGCTTCAGATTCAGAGCCTCTCTGAGACGCTGCAGGAGCCCCCATTCCAGCAGAAAGGTAAGCTAGCTGAGAAACTACACTCTGAACTCCAAAAAATGCTTAATAAATCAAGATAGCATTAGATTTAGTGATAAGTCCAGCAGAAACCTGTGCGTCTGATCCTCAGTCATGCAGAGGGAGAAGCGGCTGCAGCACATTCCAGTATGACCCAGGGAAACCCTCATGTGATTCTTGATACTGCCTGGTCCAGCCCCACTGTCAGCTTGTTCTGATGCTTCAGGAAAAGGTCCAGAATAACTTCAGAAAACAGGGGCCAAACACATGTGTGTTCAGAAAATGTGTGTTGAGGGAAGTATTCTTGTGTGGTCCTAAGGGACAACCTAATGGAAAGATGAAGCATAGGACTGGGTAGTGATCACTGGAGGAGGAGCAGGGAGTTGCTATCCAGCTTTACCGCCTGAGCATTGTTCTCCAAAACCAGGTGAAATTGGGTCTTTTAGAATAAAGTCCAATTTTGTGTGGAATCCCTCTCCTGAGGAGGTAGGTGGCTGTGATAGGGAAATAAACAGCATCTCTCTTTCTCCCTTGACACCAGGCAGAGCCACAGGAACCAGCTGAGGCCTCTGTGCATGCGTGTCTTGAGCGAGGTAAGAGGAGTCCAGCTGCTGGTGGATAGAGATGCCTGCAAGGTTTCCCTGAGGTTTCTACCCTTACTTGGCCATTCTTTGTGGGATGTTGTCTTCTCCACCAATGTATGTTTTCTTCAGGGCCCTGTTCCACAGCCTTCATGTTCCAGACACCAGATCTGGTGCAGTTCCTTGAGCCATCCCGCAAAGCAAACGTCCCCTTGACATCGGCCAAGTCCCCTCTTTGCTCTCCCTGTGCTACGCCGAGCAGGATGGACTCCTGCAGCCTCATGGCACAAAGTCCACTTTCCAGTCGCTGGATAGTTTTAGTTTTTCCGTCCTCTGGCATGCTCGGCCCTTCAGCAGGACAGTTTCACTTAGCTTGTGCACAAGGCAGGGTCTCACTCCTATGCTCATCAGAGGTTTTTATCTCCAAGGAAGGTGTTGGCCTCTTCTTTTTGCCCTAGAAAGTGGCTACTGAGATAATTACACAGCAACCCTGGTGTCCTCCCCTGAGCCTCTGGTTTCCCACGGGTCTGGTCTGGTCTCTTTTCTCCAAATCAGATGCCTTAGCTTGCATCAGGCTGTTACTCACGTGCCTTTTCCTGAGCTGTGCACAGACAGGGAATTCAGATCCCCCTGCAACGGTGACCTGCACCCCTGGTACCCGCCATCACTCCCTTCCTCTGCCACCTGCGGTTTATCATCGAAAAAGACCCTGCCTTAAATCACTGATAATTGTATTGAAATGCACTGGACCAAGGACTAATCCCCGAGGGTAGCCAAGGAAACAGCAACATTTCAAGTTGTCAGTGAACGAGGTTTGTCTCTGCCTTATGTGGCTGATCCAGATAAGACCAATATTTTAATCAAAATATTATGGGTAGTAAATCAAGTGCTTTCGGGAGAGCCACCCTGCCATGCCAGTCCGATAGGCCGGAGCAGACTTATCACATCATGTCTTTAATAGGGGCCATAGCCTGAGGACTCTGGCTTATCTTTCAGAATGCTACAAAGAGGCTCTCCTTGCTTTTGAGGTGGGAGCACAGAAAAAAATTGTCCTGTATTCCCACAGGAAAGCAACTAAAGCCTCAACCATGGGCCACACCTCGTATATAGCTGAAAAGTATTAAAACCAAAGAGTGGTGATTATATTTATCTGGGGGAAATGAACAGGTAGAACACAAGCAATGTGCCTTCAGGTGGGTTATCCCTCCAGGAGTAAGTGCTCCAGCCTCATGACCCTTCTCAGGGCCAAAATCATGCCACTGGCTGGCTGGCACAGCACATCACACATCATATCACACATCTCACCTGAGTATGGGACTCTTTAGCTCTGCAGGTGTGTGTTGTGAGATGGTGCATGTGCCCATGCAGTGATGAGACAGCGTGGGCCGGCAAATCCCAGCTGCAGTGCCCTCCCTTCCCTCCCCTGCACAGCATGGGCAGGGCACAGCTGCAGCCCCAGCCTGGGCAAAATCCAGGGCTGCAATCCAATGCTCCCAATGCCTCTGGCCCTACTCCACAAAGGTGCAGGTTCAAGATACAGAAAAGTTGAGCTGCTGCTGAGAGCAGGGACAAAGATTCTTCTGCAAAGAGTGATTTGGTTTAAAAAATTATCTAGTCATTAATGCATCCCTTTGAAACAACTGAGCTCAGCCTTTGTCACGTCATGGCAGTTCTGGTTTGAAACAGTCATTTTTAGGTGGTGATCCTTTGCAGAGAGTTTTCCAGGGCAAAGGAGGTCCTTTGAATGCAGCCTGCTGAAACAATGACAGTCCAGGCAAGGGAACCTCATTAATTACTGAGTTGGATGCTTTAAAAGCATTTCTTCGGTTCTGTCTAAAAAACAGCTCCAACCACCAACCCACTACATAAACCACAAACTTCAACACCTCCTTCTCCTCCAGCATAGTGTTTGCAAAACCACAAGCCTTCCTAAGCCCAGCCAGCACATCCTTGTCAGGATTTACTCAGAGAGGGATGGGAAGGAACATAGGAACAGGGTAAGCATCACATCTTTACTGTTAACAGCACAGCATGCTTGGGCTTAAAACCAGCTCATCTCCCACTCTCTGAATTAAAGGAAATAGAACCACAGGCAAAACACAGCTCTGAGCTTGGACTTCACCTGCTGCATTACTCGGTCTGCTTGAGCATCTCCAAGTCTCTCTCTTAAGAAACAGTGGAGTTTTTTAACCCAAAGCTCAGAAAACATTTCTTTTACCCCAGGGTTTCCTAGGCAAGAGTCAGTGTGCAGATAATTACAGCAGGTTTTTTCAGCAGAGCCACACCACCAGTGAGATGCTGCAAACCAGCAAGGCTACAAGATGGCTTTGATTTCTGCCTTCAAGAGCAGGAGATGAGAGGGATCTGTTAACTCATTGCTATGCTGTTATTTTCTATCCAGAAGACACTCATGTCCTCCAGGAGTTTTACGCAACCAGACCTCATCATAGAATCACAGAATCTTTTAGGCTGAAAAGGCCCTCTAAGACC
Organism: Donacobius atricapilla; assembly: GCA_013397315.1. Classification (NCBI taxonomy): domain Eukaryota; kingdom Metazoa; phylum Chordata; class Aves; order Passeriformes; family Mimidae; genus Donacobius; species Donacobius atricapilla. The sequence continues at coordinate 258,490 of WBMY01003585.1, read as the reverse complement.
ATTGAGTCCAACCATTGACTGCCAAGTCCACCACTGAACCATGTCCCCAAGTGCCACACCTTCACATCTTTTGAATCCTTTCAGGGATGGAGACACTTCCCTGGGCAGCTGGTTCCATTGCCTGACAAGACTTTTGGTGAAGAATTTTTGGTGAACTGCCATGCAGCAGTGACATTTTTGGATCATTTCAGGAGTGTTGTTCATACTCCTCAGGCTATGGTGGCGGCTCAGGAAAATGAGCCATCAGCCAGCCAGCACCAGCAAGGAGGGAAGTTCCAGAAACAAGATGGATAAGAAGGAGCACAAAGAAAAACCCAGTGTTGCACTGGACACGTGTGGAATGTTACCTGGAGGATCTCAGCATGCTTGGGTTTTGGTCCAGGAGCCTGAAATGGCAGCTGTAAGAGGTTGGAGTATTCTGTCTGTCATTTTGGACATGTGCTGCACTTGATCTAGGGCCCTCCTCTGTACATTCTTGCTTGGGTCAGCTTGGCACTGGGGCAAAGAGTTGGGGCAAGAGGATTCTGTGGATGTCATTGCTCTGCCTCTCCTTCAGACCCTCCCCAGTGCTGGCTTGCCTCTGGATGTCATGCCAGAAAAACTCACCTCTAGGATTTGATAGAGCAGCACCAAGGGAGGTGTCCTGCATGCCCATGACCTTGGGAAGCTCGAGGTTTCACACCTACACAGCACAGTTTATTTCCCTATCACAGGTACACCAAGGTGTGCTGCTCACAGCCCGCAGCAGAAATGGAGCAGTATGCTCACGCAGAAATATCTGTGCATATAGAAATAAGTGTGGCTTTTTCAGAGGAGCAGCCTCAAGATGGATTTTCATGTATTTATATGCATTTAGCAGATTCTCCATCCCTTCCTGTGCTCCCCAAAGACACACTCCCATCCCTGCTCTCCTCCCTGCAGGTGCACTTTGAGCAAGCAAAGCACTGTGTGATTGCTCCGTGCCCTACATCCCCAGGTCTTGTCATTTGGCAGCTTTTCTAAACACGGCTTTCTTCCTCTCAGCAATTCTGTGGGGACCTTGAGAAATGACTGCAGCAAACATGCCCTGGCACTTCAAAGTTGGAGGGCTGACGACTCTTGAAATGCACTTTTCTACTTGTCTTTTT
>WBMY01003585.1:229482-257345 GCA_013397315.1 Donacobius atricapilla | reverse complement strand
TTTTTTTTTCTGTATTTCCCTCACACGTCTAACAACACCATCTGTGCTGGCACAAGCTCTGGCTCTGGCCTTGAACCTGCACAAGAGAGTGATCTGGGTCCAAGGATGTTTTCAATATTTTCTATAATCAAGCAGGGAAAGGCAGAGACCTCTATGAAAACCCTTGGGAAGACATAAAAAAAGCAGTCCTGCTTTTCCACTTTGCAACATAAAACTACTTAGAGATGGCCAAATTCTTCCTCCTAAATTAAGTTTTCTAGCTCAAACAGGTAGAAGAAGAACCCACTGCCACACGCTCCTGTACAACCAACAAAGAACAAGTGATTGAGTGCCACCCTGATTTTTTCAGCCTTCTCTTCTGTTTCACAGTTTCATGTTTTGGGTTCTTTCTCACACTCTGGTCTGTAAACACAGACAGCTATTGTATAGTTTCAAGGAAAGTTTTCATTCCTGTTCTTAGAGATAAGGACAGCTGATGGACAGTTGTCTTGACCAATGGGATGGGGAGAGGTGTCACCCTTCTCCCCCAACCCCTGGCCTTTGTAGAAATACTATATAATGGAGTCAGACGTTTAAATAAAAGTAGTTCTTAGTTCATGCCTTCTGATCAAAGTGTGTGTGTTTGTGTGTGTGTGACGAACTGTGTCAATTGAGGTCTTAGGTGGGTGGGTGACTGGTTGTGCCTTCTGGCCATCTCCCTGTCCATGGGACCAGCATCCTCAGGAGGGTGCATGAACCAGCTCTACAGTAAAATGAAATCAGCTGACCTTGATGGAGACAACCCAACCTTTTGAACTCAGGCTTTTCCTCTTCATCTGTTATTTTCCACTCCTGGAGTAAGAAATTACATGCTCCCCATCATCCTAGCAGGAAACACACTGTGAGGAAGTCAGCTCCTAAACCGCCAGCCAAGAGGATGAATTTGCAAAGCCAAAAATGTCTTCCATAAAGGTCCTCATTCAGGAATGGGCTGAAGTACCCATTTCAGCTGGTACTGCACTGAGCATCAGAGCCACTTGTACTTGCTCAGGCACTTGTATCTCACTTCTTTCTTTTTGTTTTCTCCAGCTCTGGCTGCTTCCTACTTCCTTCCCCTCATCCCAATGTCTATGACCTTTCAGTGCCCCATTAACCCTCATTTTACACTTGTCTGTGCATTTCTCAAAGACAGGAGCCCACAAAACAGCATGCCAACCCCATATTTAAAATTATTTGTTTCTTTTCTTTCCTTACAAGACCTCCTTCCTCGTGTGTTCAGCCCTCATTCCTGCTTGTTTTCCTTCTTTTTGCAGTCTGCAGTGGATTTACGCCTCTCTAGGCACACAGAGGACTGGAGTCCAGCTGTGACATTAACAGGCTGGTCAGGCTGTGTGGCCTTACAGTCACAACCAGCACCTGACTTAACCACAGCAGCTGCACCTAAAACACCCTCAGAGAGGCTGGCTTGCAGCACAGCCTGTGTTGCTCTTAGACAGCTCCTCTGCCAGCTGCCATCCAAATCCCTGGACTGATGAAATGTTAATGGTTGGTAATTTCCAAGGCTTACAGCAGAAGAAAGAGGCCGGACAAGGCGACCTCCCATGTCTACACGGATGAGCTGAATTTTAGCCTCCTGTTTTCAGGTGCAGTTTCCTGGTGCAGTTGCTGCTCTGCTGAAAAAAGTAGAGGAGAAAGGAGGTCAGGTAGAACTGGAAGGGAGAGTTTGGACTTTTTGGCCAAACTCTGGTAAAAAGCTCACACAAAACCTTAGCTCTGTACTGAATGATTTGGCTATGTTTTAAAAATTATTATTCTTTTACCACAAGCCAAGCTTTGTAACAAAAAAGTTGTTATACAATGAGGATTTCTTTAAATATCACTTAAATATGTAAAAACGCTCACTTTCATTAATCCATAAAGGATAAAGGTCATGTTTTGATATTCCTAGACTTTTCCTGGAAGTTTTTACTGAGTCTATTTAAACATAACTCAAATTCACAAAGCATTTTGGTTGTCCTACACATCACTTTGACAAACGTGTTCGTGCTCCAAACACCGTGGTTGTTACCTGTCAGCTTGTGTGGAAGGGGGATAAAATAAGAGGTTTAGAGCCATCATTTCCCCTTTAACATCTTCTTCTCTTGAAAGAAAATCTCGAGGTGTTTGACAAGCCTAACTTTTGATATTTGCTCTGCCAATGGATCAAACTGCCCTGATAATAAAAATGAAATAAAATAAAAATATATGACAGTATATGGATCAATCTCCTTTTTTGAAAATAATTTAAATACGGAAAAATAACATAGCTGAGGCCTGCAGAAAATGTCCAGTACTCCAATTACTGGAGATAAATTCTACATAGTCTGTATTTTTTTCTTAAATATGAGTTTATTTTGACATGATCTATGCATTTTCAGCTGCTGGAAAGGACAAGAAAAAAATCATTCCCAAGGCCATTCAAGATAAGCCATAGTTTCCTATCTCTTTTGAGTGAAAATACCAATGAAACTTCTTCCAGTAATTCTCCATCTTCCTCTGGTCTCTTCTTATTAGTCTTATCATTTTAGTGCCTCCTTTGATATATAATCCCTTTATGTTGTGTTATGATAAATCAAAATAAAGTACACCACTGAGTGATTTTATTGTTATTAAAGGTCAGCGGTAAGAGGACTGCATCCTATCACATATCCTAGAGAATTAATGGGAGGTGCATTTAAAAAAAGGAAGCACCGTGCTTCTTGAATATGTTTTAAAACCACAGCATCCCTACAGGTGGGCTTTGTGATGGATTTCACGACACAGCGTGGCCAAGGCTGCAAAGGCTGCAAGAAACACATCGCTGTCCTTTGCAGAGGGCTGCAAATGTCATCCCTGGCTAAAGGGAACGAGGCTGAATCAGTGAAGAGGTCTGCTCGTGTAGAAGGCGATGTTTCCCCACGACCTTCCAAGAGATCAGGGCCCACCACGCACACCGGACTCTGCATTATCCCCACCACAGCCCCCTGATGCCCTGCCCTGCGGCCTTGGCAGCCAGAGGATGCTGGGGATGCCTCAGGAAGGGGTGTTTTGGGACGTTAAAACCTCCTTCAGAAGACCCTCTCTCACATGGCCGTGGCGTCCGGAAGACACGTTTATTTAGCGTTTATTAAGGACCTGTCAATAAGCTCTTCCCAAAGCCATGCCTTTTCCCATCACTTGCATAAATGGAAGAGTCTGATCCTGCAAGAGCTTAGCGTGATGCCCAGGAGAAAGTCCCCCAGAGTATCAGATTTTATTCCTCTCTGTACTTCAGGAGCAGCAATCTGAGCGCTGCCAGGTCAGGGTGGAAGGTGTCCGACAGCAGATGAAGACAAAAAAAAGGGAAGAAAAGAAAATGCACAAGAGCCAACACAGAAGGGAATATGGAAAATGTGTGGTTCCTGACTAAGAAATAAAGAAATAAAGTTGATTAAATGCTCCCTCATAGTGGGGATTTCCCCACCCCCCTGCAGTTGCAATTTGCTTGTTTTGGAAAAATAATAATTTAAAAAAAAAGCAAAGAAAAGTTGCTCACGATTGTACATTTTCAGGCTTTTACCCAGCTCATTAAAAAAAAAAAATTTCTTCTTGTTTGGATGGAAGAACTCACCAGAAATCATTAACCAGACACAAACACTGACAGAATGAGCTGCTAAAGCACAGGCAGCAACAGGCAAGTCAAAACCCCCAAATCCCTGAGTGCACTGGGGAGCACGGCCCAGGCTCAGACCTCCTGTCCTACCAATTTGGGCAGCAAGAGGTCATCCACCACCCTTGCCTCTCCCCTTGCTCTGCCTGATTTCTGGAGCAAACCAGCTGCCAGATGTGCACACATCCAGCAGATCTCCTGCCTAGGACTGGCCTCCAGAAACCGCCCAGTTTTCAGTGACTTCGCCTCATTCTCCTGTCCTCTGCCACCAGACGTGGTGCACGGAGCTTCAGGAGTTCGGTTTTGTGCAGAGAGGTCCGTGCTGGCCTCCGAAAGGCAGGGATGTCGTGTGGAAGCAAAGCAAGCAGAGGAAGAAGAAATTATCAGGGAGGCGGCAGATGCCTCATCCCCACCGGCCGTGTATTAGCAAAGCGCGCTGGGCTGTTTGCACAACACAAACACGTCACTTGGTGTTTGCTCAAAAATGGCTTGGGTGAGCTATTAACACTTCATTAATACGTGATGAAAGGCAAATGTGGAGAGCTCCCCAAAGTGACTGGAAACTCCGAGGGGCCCGTAAATGAAATGATAATGTAATGCAAATAAGGCTGAGGAATACAAAGATTGGGAATTAGCACGTGATCTAACAAAAGCAGCTGGATATTACCAGAAATGCATTCCCCATCTTCTCTCTACCTTCCCCAGTTCCGTGCAAAGGCGATACTGCAAGATTATAAATTGCAAGGACAAAATTTTCCATCTCCAGAAAAAAAAAAAANAAAAAAAAAAAAAAGGAGCTGAAATAGAAAAAAAAATACAGGTTTATACAGATATATCAAATTCTCCCACATTTGCCTTTAGAGGTTTTTTTCCTTTCCCCTCCTCCCCTCCTCCACCTTGCCCTGCTCCCTGGCTATTTCTGTAAGAATGCAGGGACAGAAAACACAGTTTTCTGTATGCAGAGGACATAGTCCTTGCATTTCAAAAATTGGATTTGATGTGTTTCTTTGGACTATTTTGAAACAGCATCAGTCCTTATCTCACTAAATATTTTACAGCTGTGCCACCTGAAATCCCTAGAGGAGTGCCTGTGTTGCTCATTAAGTCACTCAGACAGAATTAGCTTGGGTGATATTGGCTGACTTTGGCCAATGACACCAAACACATTTTAGGCAGAGAGTGGATAGCAAGGAGAGAAGTCCATTAACATTAATGTCTTCCTAACCATTAAAGACGCTATTAGTGTTTGTGCTTATTTTTAGTATATTCAAAAAGGACTGAGTGAATCCACTCTCAGCCCCATAAATACTCTCTGCCCATTTTTAGGAATTCATTTTTACCATCAGGATTTTGTTCCAGCCTTGAGGTCACTGTGCCACCAGCCATCCAGGAGAACAGATAGATTTTCATGCACCCTTGAAGCCAAAGCTGTCAGTAATCCTTTTCAGACCTGTCACATATAGTAGAAGCATCTTCTCCTCCAACACAAGTGATCAAAGGAGGTGTCCATCCTGTCCACCACTAGGCTCCAAAGTATTGCCATCCATCCCACTAATTGTGATACTCTCCCATTACAGTCCATCCAGAGCAATAGGGCTGTGATCTGTCTCATCCCAAGACAGATGGCTACACTAGGGCAGACGCTTCACACTCCAGAACTCACTCTTTCTCTTTGCTGGCTATGAAGGAGGTGAAGCTGAGCTCACATGGTGGTTGCCTTTGGCTGCCACGAGTCTCTCCCTCACCAACACCTCCTTGGCCACGGGCAATTATCCCACCCAAGAGAACAGAGCGGGAACGTGGCCCTGGAAGATGCCTGCATGGAAAGGAAAAGCTTGAAAGATTCTTCAGCAGCTGTAAATCTATTCCCTAAAAACAGTCTTTTAGCAAGTAGCTGGGAGAGATTTTCTTGGAGGCTCTGTGAAGAGTCAAGGAAGCATGGAAAGTTATGTGTCTTTGGGGGGAAAAGAAATTCCTGGCTTTCCAAGGGGATATTAATGACTACCAGATGGTTATGAGACTAGCAAAAACAGATAGTTCAAGGATGCCATAAAAGAGAAGGACTCCTACATCAGGCTACCCGTTGCATTACAATATGAGGTATTCCTCCTTTTGTGAATGGAATTCACCAGCACTGATCTGTTCAGGCTAAGACAAGCAGGTTTATATCCCTGCCCCAGCCAAGCCCCTGGCTGCTACTCATGTGAGCCTTCACTGATCAGATCAGTGGGCCCATTTCTCCCACCGCCACACTCCTGGAAGCAATTTTTCAGAGAAATGCAATGTGAAGTATGTTTTTCATCACTTCTGGCCCTTTACACTCTCATTCCACATCCCTCTGTGGGTTGGCTAATGTGAAAACGGTAGGTACTGCCTGTTTCCAAACCTGGAATGAAAGTCTGGGGATTTTTTCATCTTTCCATGAGCCAGTTTGGTTGGCCTTATTATTGCTATTGGCACATGGATCAACAGTCATCAATAGCCAAATGCATAGCATTTGCCATGGCTTCTCTGGGTAGCAGGTCCTAACAACAACAGCCTGCGACTTATTAAGTCAAATACAGCCAGTTTGATATCAATTGACAGTTGTCTAGTTATTTGGCACTAAACCAGGAATTGAATTCCTATGGATGCACAATTATTTTGAAATACATGTTATTCAAAAATCTAGTGACCTTCACAAAAAAATGCAAATGTCTACTTCTTCCATGATGAGCAGCAGCTCTCCACATCCTCAGCTGAATTAAAGTAATTTATTTCCTTGTCTCTGAGGGAAACACAGAAAAAGGGAAGGTCCAGAATCACGTCCAAGGCTTAGCAAGGCCAATTGCTGACTACCAAACATCTGTCCTGTACCCATGCAAACCCCACTAGGAAAGTGCAGTCCTCCCAGGTTTTGGAAAGGAGGTCAGCAGCGCTGCTAGATTCCCAGCTGGAAGCGATCCAGCCTGTACACGTGGCTTGGATGCAGAGAGCTGCAGGAATGCCACCGCAGTTTAACGCCAACCAGTGGCTCCTGTTTTCATCCATTTTCTCTGCACACTCTGCAGGGTTTATAAATCTCCACTTAGTATCCAGAATATTCCTGGGAAACAGATTGCTTATGACAAGTATTTCCTTTTTATTTATTTATTTTTTTTAATATAGGTTGCTTTTTTTTAATACAACGTGCTTCCATTGTGTTATATATTGCAGAAGACAAATTTCCCAGCTGGTAATTTCCAATCATTTATAACACTGTCGTGAGACTCTGTACTTTTATATCATACCATATATCTGAAATACATTGGAAAATACAAAATTATATGAAACTGATAATAAATACATCTCAACAGACAGACACACGCATAAGAAAAATTTCTGATTTTCTACTCTGCCATATTATGTCTTTATGTATTCTCCGTGTATCACTCTCCAAGGCTTTTGCTGGGAGTTTACCACTAGGAAACCACCAAAAGTGAGTAGCCTGTGCCAAACAGCATCCATTTGATTGCAGAAGCTGTTCTCTCTTAGGCTCAGAAAATCTCAGGCTTTCTTCATGTAACGTGTCATAAAAAAACCCTCTGTGTCCATTACTTGATACAGTCCATGACAGAGCAATAGACCCAACCAACCCTGGTTAGAGTGGCAGCAGGTGGAAGAACTGGAGCACCAGGCAGCTCTGGTAGCTGGGGTGAATTAACCATGCCCTCACAGATGGGATTTGTGACCCACTGATGAGCCTGCAGTCAAAACTATGTGTCTTCTGATGGCTATCTTGGTCTGGAAAACCGGCATCGTCAGAAGCCCATATCTACCAGCTCTTAGAAACCCACTGCAAGCAGAACTGGCTAAGCAGGAGGCCTCCCCAGTGAGGAACAGGAGAGGCGTCCTGCTGAGAGCTGTTTATAGCACACATAGGTGCCAACTCATGTAACATCCATCTCTCCTGTGATCTTCTAGCCCCTCTCTGACAATAAGGAATACAACCTTAAGGTAAGGGAAGTCCTAATATTCTCATGGGAAACTGAAACCCTGGGAGCTCAAATAACTGACCAAAATCCTGTAGGAAATACTTGTCAGAGCATGCCAACTGAAAAGCAGATTCTTGCAGTTTCACACTGGCTCTAAAGCCTTACCCCACTTCAAATAAGAGGGTCAGATGAGAGATTAGGACCCCTCCTGGTCTCCCTGGGAGAAGCAGCACAGTCCCAGGATATATCACTGCATCTTCAGTTCAAAGGGGCACTTGCCTGTAGCAGAGATGGTTTGGATATAGAAGGGGATGACTCTGTGTACCAGACCCACCAAAGTGATCCTCACCATTGCTTCAAGATGTTGTTTACTTTGTGAAATGGCCACAGTCACAGATATGGCCAACAAAAGAGCATCACAGTTATGTGTCCCAGCAAGTGCACTCAACAGTAACTATGAACCTGGGGGCTCCCCCTGCTGCCAAGCAGGACACTGCCACCCAGGTGGGAATCAGGGGGTTCCACAGACCAGGCTTTGCTCTCATCCATGTTGTTCCCATTGGAACAAGCTGGAAACAAGCCATGTGTGACCCATCACAGAGTCAAGCAGTGGCACTGCATTCACAGCAGCATACACTGGTGTCACCAAGGGGTACCAGCTGCTGACCAACATCCAGCCCTTGTTAAGTCCACCGGCTGCCCTCACACCCCTGAAAATGTCNGTGACCCATCACAGAGTCAAGCAGAGGCACTGCATTCAGCAGCATACACTGGTGTCCACTGCTGCCCCCACACCCCTGAAAATGTCCTAGCTGAGTTTTCTTTCCCCCCCCCCTTTTTTTTTTTTTTTTGGATGCTGCAAAACATTCACAGCAGGCATCTCCAGTGTCTGCTTGGAGTGGGAAGTATTTCCAGATGCTCGTGCTTGGAAGCACCTTTAATTCACAGCATGCTTTTTGCTACAGTTAAACAGGGAGAAAAGCATCTCCCTTCCATGAGTGTTTTTGTGGGATGGAAAAACTATTCAGAATCCAGGGTGGGAAGAAAATCTAGCAGAGTTCCCTGTATCCTCGGATTTTACCCTGTTCCAGATGCTCAAATTCCTCTTCCATCACTTGTCACCACCTATTTTTCTCCTGTTATTATAGGGGGAAAAAAAAACGTTTCAGTTTGAAGCCCCAAAGAGACACTGTTGTGTCTTGTTTTAGTTCCACCCTGAAAGACCCAAAACAGAAGGTGGGAGGTTTCGTAATCATGTATGATGCATTTAGTAACGAACTCTTTTTACAGAGAGAAGCAGGCAGCAAGATCTTTCAGTCACTGGAAAGTTTTTGGGGTCTTCGTGTGAGCAACCTGACAAGTGTCAACAGGAGCACAGCACATCTTTTAGATGCCAGAGGACCACACCAGGTCCCAAAAAGAGAAATTTTTCAAACAAGTTCAGAAAATCATGGCTACAGTTCTGGCGCTTTATTTGGCTTGACTGTGAAGAGGCTCTCAAACCGTGTGAGTAAGCATTTCATGTCAAGAAGGTGAGAGTCTAGGGAGGCAGAAGCGATTTGGGGTGGCTTTTCTAAGACAGACAAATTTCGCTCCCATTTTATGGAACTGGCTCAGGGCTTAGGGAGAGTTTCCAGCAGCCACTGACTCTGGGCAGAGCAGGAGCAGGAGATGCCTTTAGACCCCACAGCATGCATGAGACACCACAGCCAATTAGCAGTTTGCGGTCACATTAAGGAATACAGAGGTGGGTTTTCCCTCTAACTGGCTTTCTAATTTACAGGTCAAACTCTTCTGCACAGCAATCCAAGCATATTTAGGAAAGGCTGCATAGGTGGTTTGCCCTCTTTTTTGGTACAGCAGATACCACACGGGTCAGGACCTGCACTGGAAGGTGCCACTGGCACCTCCAGGATTAACCATGGTAGCCTGGATTTGCTGAGCTCCATGTAGCCCCCAAGTTGTCAGTGGCACAGGCACAGGTGGCATGAACTTGTTTAAGGAGCAGCAGCCTAGGGCCAGTGAGGTTCAGAGGAGACAGCATGCTTGCAAGATTCTTAATCCCCCATCTGCAATGTGTCAGGATTTCCCTCCAGCTCCTGCCTCTGCAGTCACACTGCCAAGTGGTCTTGATAATTTAATGTTTGGACAAAAATAATAGTTTCCTAATCTTGAAGCAGAACTAAACACACCATAAAGATGCCGGCAAAAGGTTTTAACCCACATCCACATAAAAGCCAATACTGCTTGTGAATGCCAAGCAAGCCTACATGGCAAGAGATGGCAGAGTCACAGCTGCTTCCATGAAAACCCAGTGCTGTAGCTGCTCATTGCCTGGAAAAAGGCCTCCACATACCCTTTCTACTTAGTGCATTAACCCACAAAGTTCACCCACAGTACGTCCCTGAACAGGTGTATCATGAGCACCCACAGGAGCTTGAAGGTCGGCTCATCGTAACTTCCCATACTACTTAGACTCTAACCTACTACTTAGACTCTAACCACTTGGGATTTTCCAAAAAATGCCATCATGAATCACATGTGGTTACTGTAAAGCAGTTAAGAATTAAAGTATGTTCCTATAAGACATTATTGTTTGCATCTAAAGCACACGTTATGGTTGTAATTAGCACACAGAAAAAAAATCTGGTCTATGACAAGCGCAGGTGATCATGGTAATAATACCTGCACAGATGCAGTCCCTGGACCAGAGCCCAGTCTCAGCTCCATTGGTAATAAACCAAGGCAACTTAATGAATTTGATTGAATTTGTTCTATGCAAAAGAAAAAAAAAAAAAAAGCCCCACTGGATATTTTTAAACATATGTGCATGTGTATGTGCATTTTAGATGGCTTGATAAATCCACAGCTATCTGGATTTGGAAGTAATCTTACCCGGTCTGTAGCCAACATGCTGGAAAAATTACTTTATGGGAAGCAAGAATAATTCTTCTTAGCCATAAATCAAAGCTTTTCAGGAGGGAAAGATGCATCATGGAATTTTTTTGATTCCTCTTCCCAGAAGGTCTTACATGCAAGGCCACATTAAAAGACATTTTCAAATGAAAACTGAAAATAGTTTCAGAAAATAAGACAGCAGAAAGCACACGGGGTTTGGTTTGATGCTAAGGCAATATAGGCTGAAGGAGAATTTGACCAGCCGTGATTCATCTAGTGCAAGAGACTTTGCTTTCAAAACTAAAGCCGCATGGCAGAAGGGTCAAAATTTTACCTGGGATTTAGGATTATGTTATCTGCAGTTCTGCAGCATGGTGGCAGAGAGAAAAGTCTTCCTGATAGTGCTGATAGCAGGAATTGGAGACTGAGGATTAAGCAGCGGCACAGATAGCAAACAGTTTTCTTCTGTTAGCCTTTCATATTTTGCAAAAAAAAAATTGGGAAAGGATGCCTGCCCCTGTGAGGCAGAAATAAGCTCTGTGTCCTGTTGATGAGGCACTGGGCAGGAGACAGATAACTACTGAAAAAAAAGTTGTATTATTGTTTAAACCAGGGGTGAAGGAATGTCTCAGAGCTTCTAAGAGGGCTGTGGTTTGGAGGAAAAATTCCAAAACCCAGGAAACACAGATGCGAAGAGAAGGGCTAAGCCCTGCCCCAACCCTTTCAAACCAAGGGCACTCTTCAGCAGCTCCTGTTGCAAGCTAAGGCTTGGAGTTGTGCTGGAGACGTGGTTGTGGCGAACAGACTTTTGGCTATTGGTGTTCCCTCCTCCAGCTGCTCACTCCTCCTCTCCTTCTGGGACACTGGAGCTGCTCAGCATCCATGTGTTCGACCAAGGGCTGCTGATAGCCCAGAGTCTGGTGGCAAAGCCAAATGGGTGGCATCTGCTCCAGCACAGGCACAGGCCTTCATATCACTCAGACATTTCTGTGCATGCAGTGCAATCTCCCTTATGCACCAGAGCCCTCAGATATAAACAGAGGATCCTTCTGGGGATCCACAGGCTTGAAATCTGCTGTGAATCAGACTGTTTTCCAGGCATTTGTCCATGAAGCAGAGGGTGGGCAGAGGAAAGGCTCCACTCTGCGTTTTGGCACCATTCAGCCCAAACAACTCTTTCAAACTCAGAAGATATGATATGCAGACCAGACAAACAATGGAAGGAATTTTGCAAGGCAACAGTATTAAAAAAATTCAAAATTCACTTAATCTTGCACAACCAGTAAAGAAAGTGCTGGAAGCCAGCAATACAAGAAGCATTACCCTGCTTTGAATGTGAGAGGCTGGACAGGTGCCAGAGGTCCCTTTTAACCTCAACTACTCCATGAATGAGGGTCAGACCATTGCTTTGAATTTTCTCAGGCTCCTTTCACCGATAAACCAGCCTCACGCTTCTTTCCAAATGCTAAACTGCACCACACCCCATCAAGACCATTTTTGTGCATTTTAACAACTGCAGAAGAGACTAAGGCTCTGCTGAGCTGAAAAAAACAGATCCAAATCTCGCAAGTGAGTGACACAGGCCCAGCAGAAGAGCCCAGATCTTGCAACACCCAAACTAATGCCATAACCTTGCTTATTAAAGGCTGATCCCTCCCCAGCTGCAATCCCAGGCACAACTGTGCTCTGCGGGCGCATGTGCTCCTTGCTCACTAGGATTTGCTCTTCCCACAGCCAGGGGAAAAATCCCAGCCAGGCCCCATGATGGGAGACAGATGCAGAGCCACTCCCAACATCCTGCTCTGCCTCACGCACTGTCTACCACATCACCACCTAAATTGGATCCAGCATCATCCTCACTGCTGATGAGGTGCGAAGCAGACAAAATGCAGCCAGATCTCGCTGTGCCAGCTGGAAGAGGTGAGCTTTGGTGTACAGCAACAGACTCAACTCAAACGGGTGCCATCAGTCAGATCTAGTGCCAGAAGATCAAAATGCCTCTTTACAACACAGGAATCACTTGGGCCTTGAATTTCTCCTCAGTGCTGTATAACATTACCCACTCATGTTACAGAAGTAGATAGGAATGTCCAGGTTGAGCAAGAAATTGCTTGAACAGGTGCCAACACATCCCAGACTAACTGGGTAAGAAAGCCGATGTCCATCCACCCTGTTTGCTGCTTTCTGAGTCTAAATTCACCCCCCATTTATTTGCTCTGCTGCACCAGGGCCAACATGAAGGTGTGTTCTGGCTATCAGAGGCAAAAAATCATTAGATTGGGTCACACATTCAAAACGTCAAGTGGAAGAAAGAAGGCTGGGGAACTCCTCTTTTGAGGAAAAGGAGGTACATTGTGACTGGTGTGAGTTGGAGCACAGGGCTGGCACTGGCTCCTGGATTAGTGGTGGAATTGCACAGAGGCCGCCTATAAAGCTCTGCTCTGAGGGAAGAACATCACATGAAGAGAGACGATAGGAAATAGGGATGGGAGACAGCAGGGAACCTGATAGGCAGATTTTGGCTGCTTGCAACAGGATTGCAGTGCACAAGAGAGACTGGGCTTGGGCCGGAGCTTCTCAGCAACCTTTGGTCCCTGAAGTAAATGTGTCTGAAAACCTTCCTGTTTAAGCTGTGCAACAGGGTGCTGTTAGATTAATGGTTGGACTCAATGAGCTTAGGGATTTTTTCCAACTTTAATGATGCTGTGATTCTGTCACTGCATTTTCTAATTCTTCTGGCACCGAGCTGCAACAAGATGAAGCTGAGCTGCAGGAAAACATCATGGGCCAGCACGTGCTCAGCACCAGCAGGAGCCAGAGGTGGCTCAGTGCAGTGGTGGCCTCTGCAGGGCCAGCCCCGGGCACAGGACCTTATGGGAGAGCATCTCTCATGCTGAGATCAGCAAACAGGAATTTGAAAGCAGAAAGTGCAGCTGCTGCACTGGACTGGACAACTGGATAAAGATGGATGAGGTTTTCCAAAAGGAGATGGTACAGAAGAGGTCACAGGACAAGATTCTAGTACTGCTTGTAAGGAGTTGGCCACTTATGCAGAGGCTGGATTTCTGTTCCTGTCCTGTCTCATGCTGTCATGTGTCTCTTCTCCAAACTGTTCACTGTCCATCATCCGCTCAAAAATCAGCTTCTTCAGCTGCTGTTCCTCTGGATCCAGCTATGCTGGGTGGAAGTGTGCAAGTCTTCCAAAATGGGGCTTGGCTGACCAAGGCTGTGCAGAGGCAGAAAAGGATTCACAAATAGTGAAGTGCACATGTCACAACTGGTATGCTCAGGAACAGGGCAATAGCATGAGTAGCTTTTGAGCACGGCACTGAGAGCCAGCATGTACCTCTGGACTGTTTCTCCTGTGTCATCCTCATGGCCAGTCACCCAGTGCTCACAAAAATCCATAAAGTTTTACCTCTGGCTTAGCTGGATGCCAATGCAGAACTAAAAAAATACCCATGTGCCTACTTATTTATTGTGTTCTCTGATTTCCTGAACACCTCCCCTCTTTTTCCCAAACAATAATAATAGGCACAAATTATCTACCATCCCCTGACAGCTATTGATTCATGATGCTATCAACAAACCAGAACTACACATACGTCTTATTCAATGGGCAAACACTCACCCATGATAGCATTGGCAGCAAGAAGAACCAGAAAAATTTTGTGAATAACAAAAATTCATGAGTACTAGAGAATTAATAAGAGTTCTATAGTACATAGAGTACACAAAGTACTAAAGAAGACACCCAGATTCTTTCTATACATCCTTAAACTGAATTATGGAAGAACAAGGTATTTTCTTTCTAAATTACTTGCTGTTCTAAGTCACGGATAAAGAAAAAAAGAAATCCACTGTTTGAGAGCAATAATGGACCTGTTATTTTTTCTGACATGTCCCCAGATGAAGTCCTCCAGAGCATCAGCAGAGCAGTTCTGCTGCTAAGCAGCAGGCAGATGCCCAGACAGCTGATGATTTTACCAAATAGATGAGTGCCAAAGATAAAACATGGGCAAAAGCAGCAGTATATTTCTTCTCCCCACATTTTTTCCCACCCCCAGCAACTGCATTCAGATTTGACAGTCAGCAGGTGTTGTTTCGGATTTTCATCCACATCTCCAGACAAACGGAAACCAATGTAAATCCAATGTATTCAGACTCGTGCCACTGACACGGCAGACCTAAAGTGAGTTTCTTTACTTGTCAGGAATGAGATGTGTCATTGCATGCCAAGATCCAAAATTAGAGGGCAGCCTTGGACAGCTTCCTTGGTATGCTCCGAGGAAGCATCTCAGTCTTCTGTCGGGTTAGATTTCCCTTCCCTTGCCAGGTGATTTTTTCTACACTCAGATAGTCTGATGTGTGAAGGCAGAATGAGCTGTGGTGAGACAGCAACAAAATGAGTTGGCAGAGAGTGTGCATTCCCATGTGCCCCCTGTGTCCCTGTGCAGCCAGCTCTCAGGCCAAGGAGGAAGGCTTTAATCCAGGAGATAAAGCATGGCCATGATCTATACAAGTCCACACACATGAGCTGCATGACTGAATTTTCTTACAGCAGCTTTAATCCAGGGCTTTTCCTCTCCATAGTGCACAAGTGCAACTTTGTGGAGCGTGGTACAAAATCAATATTCACCCAGAGCTATATCACAGAAAACTCACACTCCATGAATATAATATGTCTGTGAGGAGTTTAAGACATTCCTAGAGTATGAAATCAGGTATAGGACTAAGCATTCAGGGCTTCCTTCAGTACTTTTGGAAAACAGGATCTTTCCAGACTCTTTTTGGAAGTGAAGGTGCAAGCTGGGAAATATCTTCTTGTGTAATTCAGAGAAAAGCCTACTCCCTGGGAAACCAGTTCCAGTAAATGGGTAATCTAGAGGTTTAAACTGAATCTGATTCCTTTGTGACAGCTCAAGCCATATCTCTCCACTTCCTCTGCTGCTTGGCTTGAAGACTCCTTGTAGTACAAAAGAATTCCATTTTTCTGAAGTCAGTAAATATTTTTAACAACTTTAGAATCCACCTGAAACACAAAAGCTGGCTTTTCTCTGTTTTCTTCAAGTTAGACAAATATCCTTTTGCATGATATCTTCAATAAATGATAGGGTACACTGTAAAATAAATGCTGCACAGAATCCTTCATTATCTTGCTGCCCAAAGAGTTTGGCACTACCTTAGTAGAGCCTTCCTAATCATGGAAATGGTACAGACACATCACTGTCAGACAGAATGGACATGAGAGAGAGGGTGGGGACTTTCTAAGGGCCTCAACCAGAATTTTCTATTGAAAAAGCAAAGCAAGCAATGTCATTGCCTGCTGGTTTTCAGTGTTATGCTATACCCAACACAAGGTTGGTTCAGTGACTGTCATCACTTGAGGAGAAGGAAATATTTGACAGATTTTTGGTCATGTGGCCTTAATTTGTATGAGGTGAAAGTTAATTGTCATATATAAAAGAAAACATCAAAATGTTGAAATTGTTTTGTCCTGATCTCAAAGTTCCTACACTCAACAAGGAAAGAGAAAACTGTACATTTACTATCCACCTCTAAACAATTCAGGAGCACAATGCAACCATCAAACACCTTCTGAACCAGGATAGAGATTGTCCCCTAATCATGGGGCTCATCACATTCTCAACTTTGCATCCTCTTCTTTTTCTACAGAAGGTGTCAGTTCTTGAGAATGAAGGCATGGGGTTAATGCTCCCATCTCAGACTGTGATAACTCACATAAAAAGCCTGAAGAAACAGTTAATGAAATTTTGGCATAACTGAAGTCACAGCCGATAGTGAGAAGATTTCAATTCTGTCATTTAAAGAATCTGACAGGAAGGTCACTAGGTCTTCTGAGTGACTCAAGTTTCAGATCTCAAACAACTCAAATCTGTATCGAGCCTGACAGTACAGGTCTGGGAAAAGTGCCACTTTCTGGTGAAATTTCTCTTTGTTCAAAGTTATTGGCATGAATGAACAGCAATCCATGGGGCTACTCAGACACTCTGTTGATATCTTTGCTTTCAGCAGCAATTTTGTCTTTCTCTGAAAGAAACACTGTACCTGATCCCCTCAGCTCATGGCTTCTGGCTAGGAATGTCTCCTCCACAGTACATGGGATGTTTTCTTCCTATTAAGTCTCTGTTTCACTGACCCCAAAATATTACTGAGGTTTTCTAACTGGGATTTGCAAAACTTCCTCATGAACATGCCCTGTATTCTCTTCTCCTGTTTAACTGCTAAGCTCCTACAGTCTGTATTTTTTATTTTCCTGGAGGTAAGTTTGATGTAATCTCTACCAAGCTCTCACAGCTTTTCAGAAAGCAACACTGAATACCTTGAAACTCACAGAATCTCCCTTGTAAGCTCATACCATTGCAGAGTCCACCCCGTAAAGGTAAATGGGACATGGTGAAATCTAATTATGCAAAACCTTGCTGTCCTGAGCTGAAATTTTGCCTGAATGTGGCAAAATTTACTGGTTGTCATTCAAAAATGGTCAGTCAGCCTGGAAAAATGCCCCTCTATTTCTGAATCTGCAATTTCCCATCCTTACCAAATCTACTACCACCTTTCCCCATGAGATGTATGCAGAGGTCTGGAGAGTGCTTAGCAATCACATCTCCTGCTGGACCACTGGGAAACAAAAAGACAACAGAAAAAGAGCAAAATAAAGGACCCAGACACCATGTTCTTCATGTGACATCAAAAGCTGTTCATTTCCCAGGGCATTAAACCTTCCCCATCTGCAGTGCTGCAGAAAAGAAAGCAACTGGGAAGCTGCCAAGCTGCAGTGTGGAAAACAGGGGCAAGAAGAGGTTTTGCTTTGCAAAGGAATTGCTACATCTCAGCTAGAGACTCAGGCATATGATCCACGACCTTGTCTCAGATACTCTGCAGTTACCTGGAGGAACAAAGCTTTGGAGAAGTAGCAAAACTTTCAGAAATTCCTGGGTATTGATATGAGGGGAAGTAAAGGAAATGGGAGTTTATTTTCACTGCAAGAGGCTGAGGGGAGACGGTGATCTAATTGCCAACTTTGGAAATTATGGAAGGCCTTGCAATTCCTCCTAACAAACCACTGCACATTAGGAAAACATGGCAATGTAGAAGTGTGCAATGTGAATGCTGGCATTGCTTTCCCTGGAAGGAGAATAAACATATGGACCATATTACCGGGGAGATCTAAGGATGGCAAAAAAAAAAAGAAAAAGAAAAAAAAAGGTATTAACAAGATCAAGAAGGAATAGGTGAAAAAAACCCCAGTCATGGTGGGACACCAGCAGTTCTCTTTCTCCCTTCTCCCGGGATAGGTTACACAGCCATACATAAATGTTTTGCTCAGCCTTTTAAAGGCATTTCAAAGCTTTTCTGCCCAGCTTGAATTTTAAGCATGATTTGCAGCAGTACTTCCCCCACGCACATCTAAGGGAAGAAAATCTCTTGCCAGTGGATTTTGTGCCTAGTGCCAGATGAAAAGAGCAGCTCTTTGCAGGCTAAGGCTGGAGCTGTCCAGAAGAAGATCTGAAGACCAGGTTAGACCCTGCTGACTCTGACTTAGCATTGAAAATTTGGCTCAAGAAATGAAAGGGTGGCCAAATCTTCAGATGTTTGCTTCACAGAGGAGAGCACCATCCAACACAACACGCAGGGTTACAGGCAGCTCTCTGGGGAACTAAGCAATCAAGAAAAGCTTATTCTGGATCAAGACACCCAGGAATTTGGAGAGCAGGGAAGAGATGAAAAGTAGCTGGTGGAGAAACATTTTCTGAGGAGCCTGGGTCGACAGCAGAGTCTGGCATGGGAGTTCTGCGACCATCAACTACAAAACTTCATTCAAGAGGGATCCTTTGAGAGGAGAAGAACAGGGACCCGTGTCCTGGGATGCACGCAAAATGCATCTCTCCAGCAGCAGCAGTGCCTGCTGAGGGGACTGAGCCTGTGCTGCTGCAGGTTGGCTCTTCTCCAGAAAGCGGCTGGCCAATTCAGAGCCTGCTAACAGCCTGCTGACATGGGAATAAGAAACTAATGAGGCCTTAACTCCTGTATGACTGCAGGCCAGGGTTTGGCTCAGAGCATAGCTTGGAGCCTGGCCAGGCTACGCAGGAAATCACCGCCCACATTTGGAGGACGAGGAGGGTGGCAGTGACCTCGTGCCATGGTGACACTGCTCTGATGCTCTGGCATGGTGACACTGCTCTGTTTAGCAGGGGCCCAGCACCAGCTCCAGGCATGGGGCACCCCCTTGAGTGCCTTTTTACTGCGCCTGTATTAAAGCTGCAAGCACAGTAGTGACATTTCCTGTGTTTGCTCTTCATTTCTTTCTAGTTTTCCCAATTTACAGCACAGCAATGAAATATAAAAGAGACAAAGGAAAAGCAGCTACCATAGAGAGACCAGAAAGTCCAACTTTTGCACAGATAGCAGAGCAAAAGGCCTGATTTTGCTCATGAAGCAGCTCTTGGGTTTTTCTGCTGAGTGCAAAGAAAGGGCTGGTGCAGTGTGACTGTTATGTGCTGTATCTTTACCATCAATCACATTTTAATGAGAGTAAATTGAAATTCCAGGCACACATTAATAATGAATGGATGAATTAACTCTGAGGAAAAATCTGATGATGCTTTCACCAGGCTGTGATGTCTATAGGCTAACATCACATTAGGTTATTTTCTGTACATTTATAGGGAAAACTTTGAACTAAAACATTTGCTCCAAAGCCCAGATCTGCAAAGGGACTTTCGTGCCTTCATTTCAGTTTAACTGGAATTTTGGAAGTCACAAAATATGGTGACTCCCACAAGCCACACATAGTCACCCAGGCATTTCAGCATTGGAACAGGCTGCCCAGGGCAGCAGTGGAGTCACCATCCCTGGAGGTATTCAAAAGGTATGTAAATGTGGTGCTTAGGGACATGGTCCTGGCATTTCTGGGTTAATGGTTGGACTCCATCATCATGGAGTCTTTTACAGACTAAACAATCCTACGATTCTATGATTGCCATAAATGTTCCTTCAGTGCCTCAATTTTCACCAGCAATTCTCCTCAGACACATTGACCCTTAGGTCACACTGCTCAGACTGTGGCTACTGGACTTGAAATAGCACCCCAAAACTTCTGCCTGAAAACTCAGAAAGGCCTGTTATAGTCCAGGTGGGGAGGGAAGTCCCAGTCCAAATCCCACAACAGATGCTCTGTCACCTGTGCAAGACAGATGTCTTTAATGTTCACTTGGGTAAAAGAAGAGTTTGATTTTCAAAGAAAGCAGCTCAGGAGCTCTCATGTCTCCTTTCTGCTGTGAATGATACCAGGCTCCAGTAAGTCAGAACAGACATCAGGAGTTTGTTGTCAGGATAAGCATCAGAAATCCCCTAAAAGCCTTCAGCTGCATTCCCTGGAAGTGCAACCCGCCATTAACATCACTTAAAATTCCAGTTTATCAAACCCTGGCTTCTCACTCTGAAGATTCGCAGCTCATTTCCCACCATGACAGCCAAAAGAGTGGCTACTATAGCTGGTAAAATCAGTTTGGCTGGATCTGCAAGTGCCACAGCATAGCATGTTTACTCCATTTGGCCAGGGGATGCTTGTTCCTTTGAGGATTTTAGAAACATCTTCCTTTGCAAAGCTCAGGACACACTTCCTGTTTAAGCGCTAGGATTTTCCAGCACAGAGTTATTAAATGAGCTCTGTTACACAGGAAATAAAAGATTACATAAAATTTTGGAGATGGATGGCTTTGGTGGACTTGGGTCATATTTTAGCTCCTAAAGAGCTGCTTGGCCAAGGCAACCAAAAATCATCCACTATACCCAAGTAGTTTACTTGAATTCACTGCTCCTTTCTCCCCATATCTGGTGATGACATTGAGAAATTAGTATTATTGAGGTCTGAGGCAGGAGTAGGTCCTGATCTTTCTCACAGTAGTGTTGGACCTCCATGTCTCCTCCAGCCCCAGGCTCCACTGCAGTGCATCTCCTCTCTCTCCTCTCAGTCCATCACAACATGACCTCTTCATGCTTCATTGCAGAGGAAGTTTAACAGAGGGGTCTCTGCACTTCACACTGCCCCTCAACAAGGGGCTCTGCAGAGCCAAGGTCCTTCCCCCGTACCCTCGCCCTTCCCCCTCTCAGCAAGACTCTGTCTGGAAACATCCCCCCTCCAGATGTATTTCTGATCAATACAAGCCTCCAAACCCACACATCCACCCTTCAGAGCAGCTACAAAACCAGAGGCACATAACACCCAATTTCTTACTCCGTGCTGCCGACTCTCTTCAACACTCTCCAGTTTTATGGGTAAAACCTTCCTTATGCTGAACAGACCAACCACTGCTGGTTCAGACATGTGGGTCAGAAACACCTCCTTCCTCCAACTCACAGCACAGCTGGAAGAAGAAGAGACCAGATTGCTTCTCTATTTTATTTTCCATTTATCATAAGCTTCTCTTTTGGGTCCCTACACCCCCATCCTAATATCTGCAATCCCTTCCTCCCCACTGTGTTTTTTTCCCAGCAGCCTGTCGACATGCCTCCTGAACTTATTTATAGCATGGCTTCAGCCACCTCACATGTTAACCTATTCCATATGTTTATTCTCCTTTGTGTGAAAAGGGTCTCCGCCAGCTCTCCTTTATCCCTGTGGCCTTTTATTTTCAGGTGGTGGCCCCAGCTGCTCAGGCCCTCACATATGACCTGGTTTTTTGCTCCAGTGAACAAAAGAGCAGCTCAGGAAGGGTCCTGGGGTGATGACAGATGTGCCAGCTCTGGACCAGCCCTAACAAAGATGAATACCCAGCAGAAGGCTGGCACAATCTCCACAAGCTGCATAGCCAGCTTTACATCCCAATGGGATGGAAGTGGACTAGGTCACCTGTATCCAGAGGGACAGAGACTGAGAAGCAGACCTCACCAAGTATTTATCCTTGGATTTTCCTTCACTGAATTCCCAGCACTGTTTGCAAACTCTATTCTTAACTTTTCTCATCATCTGCTGGCTCATCCCTGTGATTACTGTCATCCAGCCTCCCAAACTGCTTTGAAGCCACTGCTTATTTCTGATGTCCCACAGCTGGCCAGTGCCCCCAGCATACTTTCTCCCACTCCATATCTGAGGGACCAGCTTACCAAAAACAGCCAGGTTTGGGTGGCACTTCCTGCAGCTGCAGCTCCAAGTGCCTGAACCTTCATATCCATCCAAAGAGAAACACGAGCAACATCGAGGCACCACCACTCAAATGACTGAAAGCAAATTATGCAATAAGTTGAGCCACTATTTTAAGGTAAAAATGTTCTATGATATGGATGATAAAACATTGGCATAGGTGGCCAAAAGATGTGAAGATTGTCTGATCCCTGGAAGTGTTCAACACTAGGCTAAACAGGGTTTTGGGCAACCTGATCTAGTGGAAGCTGCCCCTGCTCATTGCAGGGCAGTTGGGCTAGTTGACCTTTAAAGGTCTTTTCCAACCCAAACCATTCCATGATTCACCCAGCTCCCCATTTCACTTAACTTGCTGACAAAAATGGTTGCTAAAGTTCTCACATTTATTCTTTAGAGCTGGAGTGGCTGTGTGGCAGGTGTAATTTGCACACAGGGCCCCATAAAAAAGCCACTGCAGTGGCACATCTGCCCTTCTCACCTTGTCTGCAAGCCCAGCTGCAGCCAGCCAGAGCTCTGCTCTGCAGAGCAGCTGCCAATGCGTCATAAACGTGTGGAATAATGGCTTTCCTGGGGGACCATCAGAGATTGCAGCTGGTGGTGAGAGCCCGAGGGGCAACATCAGAGACACAACAGGTCCATGTTCAGCATCAGGGCAGTTTTAGAGCTGCTAAAAGCAAGCTGAAACAGCAATGAATCTCTCCTTATTTACTCACTTTCTTTCCTAGAAGCTTTTTCCAGCCCTCTGCATGGGGCACTCCAGTTTTCCTCCTCCTGACTTCAAGGAACATGTTGATGGAACTCCTCGGCATTTGCATTCCTCATGCCCTAAAGCCAGCCTGTTGTAAACCCCATATCTCATGGACAGATTCTCCTCCCCTGACTGCTCCAGCAGCTGCTCTTTTTTTTTACTGTGACAGCTTTTGATCCTTTCAATGGACAACAGTGAAACACCCTGTGTTTTTTCAGCCTCATTGCATCCCTTCCCCATCGATTGCAGAGACCTTGAGAGCACACTGTGACCAATACCCTATTCGTCTCATCGTCCAAAGAGAAATGTTTTCAGTAGTGAACTCTCTAACCTTGGTGCTTCTTACATAAAATGAATCAACAAACAACTCCCCCCACAAAAAAAAAACAAAACAAAACAAAACCACAACAACAAAAAAAGCCAAACAACAACAACAAAAAATTATAAAGGTAATTTTTGGCCACCAGAATGCATCAAAATGGGCTTATATCCCCTCTGCTTTCTTCTTTTCTCCTTTTTTCAGGTCAGCTTTAGACCAAAAAACTTCCAGTTGACAGTGATATCTCCAAGGCAATTCAAGGGTCTCCCCTAGGAAGCAGCAGGAGTCTCATTATTTTATATTCTCCCGTACAGAATACTAAATTTGGGGGAAAGCCTGCCCCAACCATACCAATAAGAAAAGAAACTTTGCAAATTGCTCTCCAGAGCCTTCAGATTCCTGTTTCATTACCTCAGCATGAGCAGTCCCAGGTGTCTTTTTTTAATCCCTGTTGATCAACAGGGGCAAGGCTCGGCATGTCTCTGGCCAAAGGCTTATTCAATATTATGAGCAAGCTTTAATATGAGTATGGGGAAGGGAAAAATATGCACTCTGCAAATTCACTTCACCTTTTCTGTTGTAAAACATGCTGGATTTTAATGATTTCTATGTACCAGAAACATCAGATTAGCTTTAAAGCCTTTAGTTGTAATTTTCTTTATTTTTTTCCACTGTGCAACAAAAAAAAACCCAAAACCAAAACAAACAAACAAAAAACGCCCAACCAAACAAAAACAAACAAACAAACCAAAACAAACTCCACAGCCCTGCTTAAGCCTGAACGCAGACAAGATCATGAAGTCTCATTTTTCTGGAAAACTGCCGTGCAGGCAAAGGTAGAAAGAGATCATTCAGATACAAAGAGGTGGTGGTGCGGAATGAGATCCAAATACATCTGCGGATAAATATTTTATGCCCTTTCCGAATAGCTGGGTGGGATCAGGCGAGCACACGAGAGCCCTGCGCTGTGCGAGGCTGCCACCTCCTGGAGCGGGCAGCCCTGACGCCAGGGCGTCCGCCAGAGTTGTGCTGGATTTGATATTTTAACCCAGAAATAATCACCTCATCGGGAACATGAACTGATGTCACCATCTGCAGCTTTTATGGAGAGTGGAGAGGTTTTCTAAGAAGTTGGTTTGGGGTTTAAACTTGCAGGCGTGGAGCAGAGAGGGTGGATGTGCCTGTTAGCACCTGAAAAAGTGTTATAGGGAACTGAGGAAGGCAGCATTTCATCGGGAAAGCCACATGTTTCCCCATTTACTGCAGCTTCTGCTCTTTTATTACAACGATGTTTCCTCTCCTTCTGGCTCCACCAGCCCACAATCAGTGACTTTGTCCCTTCTCCTGGAGCCACCCAATGGCACCACAGAGGTGGATACAGAGCGCGACAGATTTTGCTGGGTGAGCAGTGGTCTGTGAGAGGAGAGAGATGAGAGACCTGCCCCACTACCTGCTGTGAGTTCACAGATCATGGCATCTTCGGGGTGCTCTGACTCTGTCTACATGGAACAGAATAGCTCTGTGTGGGAATAGGGATTGATTGGTCTGGGACTAGGGATTGATTGCAGCCATTGTTTATGGGGATGGGACCGGACTGGGCGCTCTTTGCCATGGTCTTATGTGATGGACAAGTTTTGGGTCTGGGCATGGTGATGTTACCCTTGGCAGAGGGCAGGCTGAATGCTGATGTAGTTTTGGAGCTTAAAGGTATTGGTTTAGTGCAGGAAAAAAGTCCCCTGTTCGGCACATGAGCAAATATTAAGGGGAAGTGACCCAAGCTCAAGAGCAGAAGAGGAGGGTTTTGCCAAGTAGACTTCCTGCCACCTGTCACAGCCTTGTTGCCTTAGCACACACGGGGCACAAAGGTAGCAAAAGCCTGTGTCAGGACATAAAAGCAATCAGATCCCTTAATGCTAAGGACAGAAAAACTCACAGGCCCCAGGTGTCCTAATAAAGTGGGGAAAAGCCTGAGTCACAAACCTGTAGTCTGTTGGCTGCTGCCAGGCTCTCTTGCACAGGGAGAACCTGAATGGGATGCTGCAAGCAGTCAACCTGGAAGTGATAGCATGAAATGCCCTCCACATCCTGCAAAGTTTCTGCCTTCTTCCAAGGAATTTTACTTAACAGGAGCAAACCCCTATAATCACTATGAAACTGCTAGCAGCTCTCTGGTTTTCAAAGAGAGGAATTAAAAACAAATTAGAGGTAATGATCTCTTAAATTGCTTCTGAATCTACTCTGTGGCTGAGAGTTTTGGTAGATTTGGACAATCAAGTCAAGCAGGGCCCAGGGCATGCAGAAGGGTGACATGGAGTTAAGGAATATTTTCAAGCTTCCCATTAAATATTAGATGTGATGCAACTGCCCCTTCCTATTGAAAAGAGTGATAAGAAACTCAGTGAAAGCCAGAGCCAAGAACCTGACTCATCCTGGAGAAAGGCTGTTTCTCGCATGTTAACTGTTTCGGCAGGGCATTAATTGACTTCTGTTGTTAGTTACTTTTTATGTTCTTCTATAATAGCTACATACAGGTATTCTTCTATTTTTAGTTACTCCAGACCTAAATAGGTGCAGAGGAATAGGGTGACGGGAACTAAGGGTTTCTTCAGTACTCTCCATCTTTTTCTGCACTCTAATATCATGCTGGTTGTCAAGGCTCACAAGAATGAGTACTTACAGGGCTTAGGACTGATGTTCAGAAGGGGTAAATGTGCTGCACACTCTTATTGCACGGATGGGGCTCTGCTTGGCAGTTCAGATGAATGTCAGCACAGACACCCTGCACCAAAACGCCACGAGTTCAGTTCTGAACGTCAAAGACAAGGTGGTGGGGCACATCTTGCTGTTAACAGATGGCTGAAGCTTATCTGTATAAATTCATTTACTAATCAAAATCAACGGTTTATGTGTTTTGGAAGGTGAAAGCAGCAGAAGTCAGTATTTAGAAGCAGAACAGGATGAACCCTAAGCCACTTAGCACAAACTTGTTTGCAATGTCCTACTAATCTCCTCCTATCCTGTCTTCATTACCCTCATGTACGCCATACCTGTACAACTGATAACACAGCAGTGTTTGGAAAGGAGATTTCAGACAGCCCCCCTTCCCCACCAAGGGACCCCATCCAGCACTGTTTTAAAGCAGGTTTTGTGTCTCATTGGAAGCTTTTTTTTCTCCAAGCTTTTAGGGGAATAAAGCAAGCCAGCCCTCCCAGGAAATGTGGTCTTTACCAACATCTCCAGCAGTCACCTCTGCTTGGAGTCTGGAACATCCTGCTCCCAGCCAAGCACTGTCCTCATGCACAGACGTCATCAGCTTTTCCAGGTCATCCCTGATGAAAGCTCTTCTGGACACTTCTATGAGTGGATTTACCCTCCTGAAAATCATACCATGAGCAGAGGAGCTAGGACAGGGCTGGGAGGAGGGACGGGATGCTTCGTACATTAAGGTTTCCTACAGATGTTCCCTCAGTGTGTGAACTATGCCCTTAATAACATGCTTTAACTTGGTCAGCCTTAAGCAGTCCAACAGATGGACTTAGAGGATTCCTGTAGGTCCCCTCCAGTTGAAATATTCTATTTTATTCTGTGTCACCCTGTAGCAGCCAGGGATGCCTGGAGAATACATCTCCAGGGTTGTGCCCATAAATGCCTTTTGAAGCCCATGGCCACCTTGAACCTAATCTTGCCACACACCTGTTAAATTCAGGCTCGTGTTTCTGTGCAGGGTCAGTCCTGCAGATGAGCCCCAGAGCTAGTAAAGGGGAACAATGATCCCACGTTACTCCTTGCTTTGCTGGTCCCATTTGCCCTGCCAAGATGGAAACAAAGATTCCTAGCAGTTTCTTATGTGAAAAGGAGGGCTGCAGCATCCTGTTACAATCTTACTAGTCTCCTTTTTTCACTAAAAAAAAACTGATTTTAAGGCTTGCTTTTAATGGAGAATCAGTAACAGATATAAAATCATGTTTCTTCCTTTTACATGGCAAATTACTTGGGAAGAACACCACTTGACTTAAACCCCTCCAATTTGCTTTGTTATACATTCAGACCTGATTTTAAATATCTTGTTTTAACAAAGAAGAGCAACATGATTTCATTATCAGACTACTTCTGTCCCAGGCACATCTCTAGGCATTGTTGGGCCAAATGCTGCACCAGACCTTGTTCCAGACAGGTGGGACTCAATTCCTGCTGAAGCCCACAAGGTTTAGGTTACCATCTCCAGGAAATTGCACATAAGGCTGCCATGTAAGCAATGCTAGAGTAAGGAAAAGCAGATTACCTCCAGGAGTTAATCTTCCTATTTTTCTCTATGAAAATTAATCTTTCCACTCAATGGAACTGGGGCATGAGGCCTCTATGCTTCCCACAGTATGTACAAAGGTTTTGTACATCCCATCCTGTGGCAGGAGCGTGGTACTTTCCCTGGGCAGACCAGGATTAATATAAAGTGGTTAACTTAACTAGCAACATATGCCTGCCTCTTTTTTCCCACTGCCATTTAATCTCTCTTATCCACTGACCATGCAAGCCTCCTGTAATCACTGCAGAGTAATTATGTGATTATTCCAGCCCTCTAAATTACAGCTGCAGTTTGGACCCCAGCAATTGTGGGTGATGCAGTAAGGCTGACTGTCTCAATTGTTAGTTAATTACAATTAGAACAAAAAAAAATCCCCAAAAATGAATCCCACAATAATAAAAATTAACATAATAATAATAATAATAATAATAATAATAATAATAATAATAATAAATTAATAAAGCAACCTGCCAGAAAATACAACTTCTGCTGAGATTTTTCACCCCAATCTTCCTCATCACAAGGAAGATAAGAGTGGGAGCCACTAAAAAGGTGGCAATTTATGCTAATTTATCAGCACCTAAGCCCAAGAGCCTTAATAAAACTAGCTAAAAGGAACTGTATGATAAACGAAGGCAATTATGTTGTTGCTGTTATTACAGTGGCATTTCAAGTCCCTTTCTGCTGGGGTTTATTGTCGAACTGGCTTGGGCAAATTCTGGTCTCTTGGAAGGTGTCCCTGCTGTGGTAGTGGGGCTGGAACGAGATGGTCTTTAAGGTCCCTTGCAATCCAAACTGTTTTATGATACTTTGCAATGAGGCTTTTACA
>WBMY01003585.1:24046-229060 GCA_013397315.1 Donacobius atricapilla | reverse complement strand
CTGATTTTAAGGCTTGCTTTTAATGGAGAATCAGTAACAGATATAAAATCATGTTTCTTCCTTTTACATGGCAAATTACTTGGGAAGAACACCACTTGACTTAAACCCCTCCAATTTGCTTTGTTATACATTCAGACCTGATTTTAAATATCTTGTTTTAACAAAGAAGAGCAACATGATTTCATTATCAGACTACTTCTGTCCCAGGCACATCTCTAGGCATTGTTGGGCCAAATGCTGCACCAGACCTTGTTCCAGACAGGTGGGACTCAATTCCTGCTGAAGCCCACAAGGTTTAGGTTACCATCTCCAGGAAATTGCACATAAGGCTGCCATGTAAGCAATGCTAGAGTAAGGAAAAGCAGATTACCTCCAGGAGTTAATCTTCCTATTTTTCTCTATGAAAATTAATCTTTCCACTCAATGGAACTGGGGCATGAGGCCTCTATGCTTCCCACAGTATGTACAAAGGTTTTGTACATCCCATCCTGTGGCAGGAGCGTGGTACTTTCCCTGGGCAGACCAGGATTAATATAAAGTGGTTAACTTAACTAGCAACATATGCCTGCCTCTTTTTTCCCACTGCCATTTAATCTCTCTTATCCACTGACCATGCAAGCCTCCTGTAATCACTGCAGAGTAATTATGTGATTATTCCAGCCCTCTAAATTACAGCTGCAGTTTGGACCCCAGCAATTGTGGGTGATGCAGTAAGGCTGACTGTCTCAATTGTTAGTTAATTACAATTAGAACAAAAAAAAATCCCCAAAAATGAATCCCACAATAATAAAAATTAACATAATAATAATAATAATAATAATAATAATAATAATAATAATAATAAATTAATAAAGCAACCTGCCAGAAAATACAACTTCTGCTGAGATTTTTCACCCCAATCTTCCTCATCACAAGGAAGATAAGAGTGGGAGCCACTAAAAAGGTGGCAATTTATGCTAATTTATCAGCACCTAAGCCCAAGAGCCTTAATAAAACTAGCTAAAAGGAACTGTATGATAAACGAAGGCAATTATGTTGTTGCTGTTATTACAGTGGCATTTCAAGTCCCTTTCTGCTGGGGTTTATTGTCGAACTGGCTTGGGCAAATTCTGGTCTCTTGGAAGGTGTCCCTGCTGTGGTAGTGGGGCTGGAACGAGATGGTCTTTAAGGTCCCTTGCAATCCAAACTGTTTTATGATCCTTTGAAATGAGGCTTTTACAAAAGAAGAGATGAACTGTAAAAAGATCAAGCTGCAGTCCCTCTTCTTGCCTTTATGACCCTTTCCTCGGTATGACTTTCCTCCAAAGTCAAGGTCTTTTTAGTTGCATTAAACTAGCTCTGAGATTTTTCTTCAAGATAGGGATGGGAACACTGATCCCAAGGCAACTGAAGGTACAGAAGTAGAAGAAGTTCCCCAAAATTTGCAGGATTTTTTTTTTCATAGCGTTTTAAATTTCTGATGAGAATTCCCAAAGTGTAAGTGGTTTTCCAACTGGTTAAAAAAATAGTAAAAATGTAAGAAATCGGAGGGGATTTTTAATAATTTCACTGACTGTGGCTTGAGTGAGAAATATCCATGAATGTTCTTTCTGAATCTGGTAAGCTTCAGTCACATTCAGCAGAATTGTGCCAAGCTGCCCTTTTCCTGCACGCTGACATTCCCAGGCTGAGGAAAAGGAGTTGGGCAGAAAGCTGGAAAGGGCATGAATGAAAAGAGAAGGGGAAGGAAGACACCTTCCTGAATGAGCACGTTAAGAGTGTACAGGTGAGCTCTATCAGAAGTGGAAAAGAAAAAGTTTTAAATCCATGATGTTCTAAACCCCACTGAAATGACTGGAGAAACACCTGAGGAGCACAGGTAATGTCTTGACTCTGATGCAGAGCCACACACTACTGCACCTGGGTTGAGCTGTGCCCACAGTGGATGTAATCCTCTGGGGGTGTAAATCCTCATCACCTGGAGGATTTGATCCAGCATTTCTGTCTGGACTTTGCTTTCCTCCTTTCCATTCAAGCTTATCCCTCTGTGCTGCAATATAACTTGAATGCAGGTCTTCCATCACAATTAAATTTATCTACCAGGGAACATCATGCTGTCCAGCTACTCCTGGGTTCATTCAGGACTTGCAAGTGGACAAGGAACTGGAAGTGTGACCCAATCAGTAATTGATGCCATTGGCAAATTCAGAGCCATGCTGGGGAATGAATTACTGTAAGAGGCCATTTTAAAAAATAAATCATGTTGAGTCAAATGCCTCATGGTGGTAACAAGCAGAGCCCTGAAGAATGGCAAACAAGTTTATGTGTACAAATACCCATGGGCCACTGAGATTTTCTTCACAGTGCCTTGAAGAGACAATGTTATTTTTTTGCAATGTGACATCACAGGGTGATAAAAATAAAAGGAAGAGCAAAAAAAACCCCAAAACTGGTGATAAATAGCAAAATAAACTGGTTTTCCAGCAAACCAACAGAGGGAGAAGAATATCCTCCATCTCCAGAGGGAAGATGGAGAATGGCAAAGATGCACTTTACAACCCATTCTGCTGGTAGAGACCAGGGGTCTGCTGACATTAATTTTACACATTCCCTTCTCTTCCCTCAAAAGAAAATCGAGCAAACCACTATGATTTAAGAAATGATAGCCCGGCAGACTTGCACTGCAGGCAACCCTCATCAAACATTAGCCTCTTGGCTGCACTGCAGAGCTGTCAGTTTTCAGTCTGGTTTAGAAGATCCTTATTTTATCACTTGCTGTTTATGATCAGAATATTTCATCTATTTTCACAAAAACCTTCTGTAAAACTCCCCACTCAACTGAAAATAGCAGGAGTGTCCCAGTCATATTTGGGAAATAGTCATTAAAGCTCAGAAGGACTTTGCTACTGGCATCATTTTTAAAATATATTAGAACTGATTCTGCTAAACCACACTTCAAAAAAAAATAAGAGGAAAAGCCTCAGCAATTCTTCTAATCTGGCTTTGTTTGCTCTGTACTAGTTTGTGAAGTGTTAGTGTCTGAATTCATGTGAAGGAGAAGCAACCACAGCAGTTAATAATTTCATGTATATACCAAATTTGGGCTACAGAGTTCAAGGACCTGAGGACACAGAGGAACATCAATGAACCAGTCAGCCAAAGATAACATGAATCACTGGTACAAACGGTAATGAAAAGCAAACTTTCTGGTTTGCCAAGACTCCTGTGAGCCACTGGCAGTGCCTCCACTGGAGGTTACAGCCAAAGGAAAGTCTTATATATTCATGAGATGAGCAAGTGGTTCAAAAATGCTCCTGGCCTTGTAACAGGATGAGAATTGAGCAAAAAATACCCAACACCTTTAATGGATTACCTACACCAGGGAGTTAAGCATTCTCAGGGCCATTGCCAAGCCCTGCCTGCATTTACAGTCTGGGTTGCTGCTGTGTCCCAGTCACAGCTGTGACACAGCTGTGGTAGTATTCATCCAAGCTGTGGGCAACACAGCTTCTGTCCTGCTTCAGTCCAAATCTGGGCACCCCTATGGCTATTCCAAACACCTGTGTTTTGGATGTGTAGCTGGGGATAATCTCACTTCTCCTGATTTTACCTGATGAAAAAAATGACTGCAGCAACTGAAACACAGAAGCCAGAAGTTATGAAGAGTCCAGAAGCATCTCAAGAGGGATGATCTGGTTGGGGTCTCGGCTGTAAAGACTAAGATGCAAAAGAGAAATGTTTGCTGAAGCAGAGCCCAGAGCTCTGAGCTCCTTCTCTCATTGGGAACTCCCTCAGTTCAGGACTACAGAATAAACAACATTTTTGCTCGGGCCGTACAATACCATGCCCCTCATCAAACAAGCTCAGCAAGACACCTGGGACAATGGATGATGACAGCCATGAATCCAAACGCCAAACCTGCTGCAAGAGGAATCAAGTGAGTCTCTCCTGGAGAGGTGCTCCAAGCAGCACATGGTGGAGGTAAGGATCCTCTATTCCTTCAGCCCTGTGTGGAGCTCAGTGTGGAGCAAATCCAGCACAAGCCTGATATACAAGGTCCGCATCATGACTCAGCCTCAGTTCACGCTCATTACCCGTAATACTGGAGACATGTAAGCCAGGGACAGATTTGGGCTGTTAGGGAAGGCTAAGTGGCAAAAAATAAGTTTGTGAAGAACACAGCTACCTGCAGAAAGAGAAGCAGCCAAGCAGGATGGGAGGGGGATCTCCATTTTGGATCCAGTACCTGTGGAGCAGTTATGTCCTTCAGTGAACATAGCCTGTGGTATTTTAGGCACCTCCAGAGAATACCACCTCCACCCAAATGACTTTTTAATCAGGCCCGAGAACTGCTACCCTTGTCCTAAGGGCAGGGCCAAGGATGCTGTTGGGAGCTCCATTATCTTTTTGTGCACAGCTAACACGTTTCTGTTTAAAAGATTAATGAGACACATATTCTCAATCAAGAAGCTGTTTCAGAAGCTCTAACTTCCAATCATCTGTACAGTCCAGCTAGGAGCATCACCTGCCCTTCTTTTGGTTGAGAGTTTCACCAAAACATTATATGGATATTTATTTTCCAGAGTAGGATTTGCACATTGATGGATTGAATATTGATGGTGCTGAAGCCAGGTAACTAATGCAGATCTAATGCTGCACTGAGTGTGCTGAACTGTCCAACAGTAATTTGGGGTAGGGAGGTGCAGAGATGAGGATACTCAGGCTTTTTCCTTGAATGATGTGATGTGTTTTGCATCTGTAGGACACGTTGTCCAGGGGTGAATAGCAAGGAGGTGAATAACACCTGGCAGTAGATAAGTGAAGATCTACAGATGGTGGATCTCAGACAGGCTGAGCTCCCTCAGCTGAGCGTAAGAGGACTTATCCCACTAAACAAGGTGTTTCCCTATTTCAGGAGTTCATTATTTGTGTCTTGTGGGCCTCACCCTGTCCATATCATTCTGCCATGTTATGTCTGCCTCCAACATGAATTCCTGGGAAGTTTGCTAGTCCCTGTGTAGCTCAGCATCAAGCCAAGGCAGAAAGATGCAAGGGGAGACCATGGCAGGAGCATATTTCTGTCCTCTGATTGCTTTAAAGGTAAAACAACTGGCAACTCTTCAACTTGAGAAATTCAAAGTCCGGTTACATGACTTGCAAACGGAAGACAGGAAACCAGAGGCCATGTCCTGTTCTGTCACCAGCCTGGGATGCTCAAAGGGAAAGGTTTTGGCAACAGTTTTCATGAAGGAAAAACTAAAGCACAGGCTCAGGCTCCCATCAGGACAGCAGCCTGAGCTGAACATGCAGTAGAAAAGTCAAGTTATAGTAATGACATTTAACTGACTCCCGAAGCCTGCCAGTTCCTTTTTGGGCATCTCTGGTCAGTATCACCTTGTTTCTTGTCCTGGAAATCAATATCCTCATAACACAACTCCTTGTTTTTCAGCCATAAATTAGCTCACATTGCAATTTGTGTTACGGCACTTAGAAAAAAATACACATTCAGCTCCACTTTAACTGTTTTAACAGCACTCAGTCGGTCTCTCAGGAGCTCCCAGAAGCACTGTGTGTTCTGGCTGGTCTTCTAAGAGGCCCATCCATCTCCGTCCCTCTGCTCATTCTTTTACAGCTCTGCAATGTTCTTATTTTTTTCCTTTACTTTTAGAGCTATTTTGACAGGTTTCATAACCCTATTCCTCTTACTTGGAATAGCTTGCAAGTGCAGTCTGACTCTTCCAAAAATCTTCCTCCGCAGTTTGCATCTCCATGATCCTCTGTGGTAACAAAGTGTACGCCAGCTGCAGTGTCTTGAACCCCTGGGTCCTCCTCACTTGATTTGGGGGTCCACTGTGCAGATATCTACCTTTGCTGATTTCCTCCACCACATTTTTTGTATGGCTTGAGGCAGGGAGAAACTCAAACTCATGAACAACTACAAATCATTTGAAGTCTTGTCTATTGAACCAGAGGGTTATTTTTGCTTCTAATTATCCCTGGGATCCTACATCTGGCAAATATCAGACTAACATGACTGATGATGGATTTGGTGCTAGTTTTTCCACTAAAGCAATTAGTGTTAGGATGAGTATGCTAAAGCTGAGAAATAGTCATTCTTGTGTCATGTACATGTGGTCCACGGCTTCACGTCCTGATTTATTAGCACAAGTTTTTGTTTCATTGCCATTTTCAGCACATTTCGCACATTTCACGTTCCTGTGTCCAGTTTGCATTTTTTGCTCTGAATAGTTCTTTTTACACCCTTCTTTAGGCTCTTCAAGGTACATCCACTTACACTTTTTGTATTTTTCTGAAGCATTTCAAATAATACAGCACCTCTGAAGCCAATGCGGCTCTCTTCAGATAGCTTGCCACGAATTGCCACTTCAACACCTCAGGTGGAACAGGAAGTATTGGTTACGTGTGTGGTTCCCTGGCCGGTGCACAATCATGACCACGGTGGCTTCCAGTGATGTGTCACACTCAGCTGCAAGTTTATTCCATGTTGGTTTTGAAACTGGATAATTCTTTTTTGTCAAACATGCATGTATTATACTGTGCCCTGTATCATTTTCAAGTACAACCTCATGAAATACTCTCAGGAGCATATCTGCTATCAGTAGTGGTTTTCTTGGTTTATTCTCTACTTCAGATCCCACAGCTGACATTGAAATTGCATCCTCTATTGCAGGAGTGACGGTCCCTTTAGTGCTGTGGATATAACATAACCAGAGTCAGGTTTTTGCCACAGGCTTTGAATCAATACATAAAATTTCTCATCAAAAGCCCTGGTACCAGACACTCTCGCATTGCTAAATTCAAGTTCCATAAGTCCAAATACATAAGAATTTTTCACCAAATTTCAAGTTCATATAGAAAAGTCAGGGGAGACTAAAGGTCTATCTGGACCATAGTTTTTAACTTTTACTTCTTGCATCAGCAATATTCTGTGGCAAGCACTTCAGCACTTTACCTCCTTGCTATGGAAAGAAATAAAGCCTTGTACATCTTGGGAACATGGTTCCTTTTAATTTCATTTTAAGCAGTAAAATACTCCCATCATTCCAATGTAATGATTCTTGCATTGGAAACCACAATTAGCTGTTCCATGTTAAGCTTTTCTTTGTCACTCATGATTTCATAGATTTCTGTCTCCTCAGATGTATGTGCAGAAACCAAGCCATATCTTTATCCTTGCTATTCTCCTTTCTGCCATTCCCACTTCTGGTAGATAGGTTTTGAGACAGGGGAAGCAGAACTGCACAAGATCTCTTTGAGGGTTTTGTACAACAGCACTTCTGGTTTGATCTGTATTGTTTTCCTAACAGTTCCTAAGCTGCAATTTGGGGATTTTTTTGGTGGCTCTTGTGCACCAAGGTGCTGCCTGCTTTAGAAATTTTTGGTACCACCTCAGCCATGAGAGGTGACAGTCAGCTCAGAGTCTCTCTGTACAATTAGGACTGGGTTTTTCTGAGTGCATCACTTCACAATCCTACACTTCTACAACAATTTTTGTACTACACAAGCCAGGGAGACCTCGAGACACAGATGACACTGTAAAAGAGGAGCTGCAAAAACTCCTCTGCTCTGCAGTCATGAGATACGCAGTGACATTCTGCAATATGAAAACCATTTCCTAGTAATACTGATGTTCAGGTGAATCTGCCACCCCTGGAATCTGGACGAAGAGGCTGGCATTTCACAGTAGCCCCATGTTTTCCCTTAGAGAAAACCTGTTGGGTGAGATTAGGCCTTGGAAGATAGTTTCAGCAGCTGCAAAGGGAGATCTACCCATGGGCATCACCGAACGTCTCCTGTTGTTTGTGTCTTCTGCACCTCCTGTTTGTTTCTTTTGCAGCCCAGTGCAGTTCAGATTTTAGTCCTTTCTCTAAAGCCCCCTTTTCTCTTAGCTATAACCTATACTTACCTCCTGGTGCTTTCCATCACCTTGTGGCAAATCACTGCTCAGTTTTTTAGGCTTTGCAGCAGGAAATTTGATTTCAATAAGGTAAGTAACACCATAGATCTATTTATCTGAAACTTCAATGGGA
Source organism: Donacobius atricapilla (assembly GCA_013397315.1). Classification (NCBI taxonomy): domain Eukaryota; kingdom Metazoa; phylum Chordata; class Aves; order Passeriformes; family Mimidae; genus Donacobius; species Donacobius atricapilla. The sequence continues at coordinate 221,030 of WBMY01003585.1, read as the reverse complement.
TGTTTAAGAAATAAATTAATAGATATCTGGAATATAAAATCTTTCTCAATCTTTTTTAATATCTAATAAACAATATATTCTTTATCATTATATGCTGCATAAACATTTTGGTGGTGCTATTAAATTCTTTACTTCCCAATAGTGACAAATACACTCCACATATACAATAGTGCAGCATACAAAAGTGCTTGCATGTTTTATCTTTATAAATACTGATAAAATAGGTAGGGAAATTACAGACTTGAAACTAAAAAGCATCAATATTGTTGACTTGCAAAAAAAGAGAAAGGTTACATCCTCTTATATTGTCTTGCAGACAGAGAAGAAAATCTTCATTTAGTGGGAAAGATTGTGAGGAAAGGCATTGTTATATACATACTCACTATAATTCAGTATAACAAAGCACTGTGAAGTAGTAAAGTCTAAAAACTGTGGAAATCATTGCTATTAATATTATACCATTTGATATATATTGATATCATTGGGAATATTTATTAGTAAAAAGATAGAAGTGCAGTAGCAATAATATAATACTTGTTCTAAAACTGTCCAGGTTTTATTCTGAATGCTATATTTCACATAAAGTGCATTTTCTGCGTTTCCCCAAATTTTTAAGCTTTCTACACTAGACCTCAGGAAAAAAAAAAATAGGCAGAGGAGAAACTCAAAAAGTCACATTTTTTTAACAGGTTTTCCCACCTCTACTGGAAACACAGAACAGAGCTGGGACATCAAGCCAGGCTCCTGGCCTTGTTGAGTTCTGGCTTTCCAAGGACAAACTGAGTCATACAAGTTTTGCTGGGTTTATGTGCAGAATGCCATAAAAGTGGCTTTGCCCACCTCGAGTTTGCCTTCAGTCAAGCTTGTCGTGTATCCTGATGAGGGCATCTCACGCAGCTTCCACCCGCACAGCAGAGAGATGTCCTTTGAGCACAGAAGCAAATCCAGAAGAGCCAAGGTGTGCGGAATTTCAAGACAGGCAAGGCAATGCTTTGCAATAACATCACCTGCAGTTTGGCACGGGTTTCACAGAGCCCAGCGCACTGCAGAGGGCTGAAGCATGCTCTGTGCTTCCACACAGGCAGGAAAGACTTGCTGTCCCAAAATGGTGATGAGCAGATGAGGCTCTCCCTAATACTGTATAAAAATCCTGACTTGTCGCCATGCAATAAAAATATAAAAATATATTTAAAGCAGTTTTACTTTCACAGTGCAGTTAATTTACCATCTTGAGCCAAGTGTGCAAAGTTTCATGGTAAGTCAGCAAATTTAATCTTATTTGAAGTGATTTGTCAGAATAATTTACCAAGTTAACTCAGTTTTGATTGCATATCCTTTAGGCCCCCATTATTTTTTTATTAACACATCTTAAGTTAAATATATCATTAATTACAGATAAAACAATGGCTCTTCATAACTGGTTTATTGAAAATCAAATTTAAATATCAAAAGCTTTTACTTAACTTTATGCTTTCTTAAAACTCATTTTATAGGTATTCCCTCCGTGGTCCAGTGTGTAGCATCATTTCTTGATTTTCTTCTACCAAGATTAACTGTTTTTCTTTCAGAAAAACATGTTGTGGTGGACCCAAAGGTTTGTGCTTAAAAGAGGAGCAATGGGATGGAATTCACCAGTCTGTTACACAGCTGGTCACATCTAATGGTCGTTTTGGCCTTCAAATCTACAAAGGTAAAATTACCCCTTCTTTTTCCCCTCCCTTCTCCAAACCAGTAGTTAAAAGATGGCAATTCACATGAGTTAAGTCTTGTACTTTAATTACTAGTTTTGTGCTTACATAGGAACCAAATAGTTCAAAGTTGAATGCGCAGTAATTAAAGTATTTCCAGATGTGTTCAGTGATCCTACCCTGTTTTTACAGCCTCCAGCTGTCATATATTTTCCTTCAGTGGCCCTATTAGACACGAAAGTGAACAATTTTATTTTAAACTCTGTTTTTGAACAAGAAATATTCCCGGATGTCAGAGATGGTGTGACTAGTATCTTGATAATGAAATGTCTGATCCAGCAAAACACTTCAAGATGATCCTAACTTTCAATATTTGACTCACTCTCTATTGACCGAAATCTCTGAAAACACAACAAACAGAGCAAAGAATTCCAGACATAATGTGAACCATATTGTGGAATTAAAAATGGGTGGAAAAAACCTTTTCCACTAAAATCTGCTGAAAAAAATGTTCTAATTTTAAGATTGTGCTGGTTTCCCCCTTTTTCCCTAGCAGGCTATATAATATGATTATTTATCATGCTTATGTTTTACATTACTGAGTGAATACTGAGGACCCTTGAGTTCCAAACTTACTTTGCAGATGAAACAGAAATAATGGCATTATCAACACACAAGGAAAATGTTTTTAGCACCAGGAAAAAGAAATTCCAAAGTGCGAAATGAAAATCTAATCTCTACCTTGGCAATGCCTGAGTGCTCCTGCCCATCCCAGCAGGAAAATTACCAATGGAGCTAGCGGCAAAGATGATAGAAGAGGTTTCTCATGCAGAGAGATGTGCTGTAAGCAAGGGAGCAGAGCTGTAAAATTGTTATGATGAATAAATTTGTGTACAAGGCAAAAAAACTCCATCCTACAAACTCTAAAAAGCTTAGTAGCTGCTAAGAACTTGACAAACCTTCTTCTTTCCCTGATTGGTTTTGATAGGTCCTAATTAAAATGCTATCTGGCAACTTTTTGTGAAATCAGAAAAGCTTAAAAGAGTCATCTCTCATGTTTTCAGGCTCTGAGCTGTTCCTCTCCACACAAATCCACCCCACCCACTCAGGAGATTAAATATAACAGTTCAGACAAGATGAAATGCAGTGCTCCTACAGTTTTATTTGATTTATTAAAAGGAGAGGAGTAACCAAATGGGAGGATATGCCAGTTTGGGCTGGGGTAGAGTTAATTTTCTTCATAGTAGCTGGTATGGGGCTGTGTTTTGGATTCATGCTGGGAACAGCGTTGATAACACAGAGGTGGTTTCACTATTGCTGAGCAGGGCTCACACAGAGCCAAGGCCTTTGCTGCTCCTCACGGACCCCACCAGCGAGGGGCCGGGAGTGTGCAAGGAGTTGGGAGGGGACACAACGGGGACGGCTGACCCCAAATCACCCAAGGGATATCCCAGAGCATAGTGTGACCTGCTGGGGAAAGGAGGAAGTGGGGGACATTCACAGTGATGGGTTTGTCTTCACAGGTCACCATTACACGGGATGTAGCCCTGCTTTCCTGGAGATGCCTGAAGACTTGCCTGCCCATGGGAAGTGGTGAACATTTCCTTGTTTTGCTCTGTTTGCATGCATGGCTTTTGCTTTTCCTCTGAAGCAAAATCTCCTGTCTTTATCTCAACCCATAAGTTTTATCACTTTCACCCTTCTGATTTTCTCTGCCATCCTACCTGTGGGGAGTGAAGAAGCAGCTGAGTTCCTGGGTTAAACCATGACAGTGGAAAATAGGTCAAACATTCTAGATCCTTATGAAAAGCCAAAAGCATCACTCCTCATTTTCAACATTATTTTGAAATTGCTGCTGTGCATTTTCAAGTACACATTAAGATACAGAAGGGGGTGGAGTGAAGAAGGAAGCCTGGGTTACCTAAGGATGCTGGTGAGTGGGGGGAAAAACAAAAAGATGACTTTTCAATTGCCAAGTCAGCATCTCACAATCCAAAGACATAGCAATGGTACCACACTCTTGGACAAGAGATGGGTCAGGACAGCAAGGCATTTCTAGCATCAGCCATGCCCACACCTATGAACCAGAGCTCTGGCCATCTCAGGCTTCTGCATGAAGTTTTGTAAAATATTTTTCCATGAGGAACATATTCTCTCAGGTATTAAAAGGGAAGTAGGGAACTATTAAAAAAGAAAAAGCTATCTCATCTCTAATCTGCCTCTGGTTTCTGGAAGTCTTAGCCCCACCTATCTGATTAATCACCATATCCTTTAATTCTACTTTACTCCATAAAAACATCCAGCTGTCTCATAACCTTCTCTTTTGTCTTTGCTTCAGTGCCCTTGTTGGTTTTATCGCTCCACCTCTTATGGCATGCAGGTCCTCAAAGGAGTACAACCTTTCTATTCCAAATAAAATTGGGATTTTATTGCTGTTATCAGTGCTGGGATGTCCTGCAGGTAATATTGTCTTCCCATTGACTACTAGTGGAAAATAGGTGGGGATCACAAACACAGTATCGGTGTAAGCAGATACTCTGTGTAACCTGCATAAGCAGGTTGTTCCTGTTGGACCTTGTTCATGCCTTGGAAAAAGGAACAATAACATATGGTGGTCAGACACTGCCAAAGCCAGGCGCTCATTCATACCATATCAGTCAATTAGTCACCAGTGACATCACAAGTGCCTCTGCAAGACAGCCGTGGTTATGCCCGGTCACCTCATCAGTCACCTGTGACCCGGCCATCCAGCCAGTTTTTCACCCAGTTAAGAATACACCCATCAAAGCTCTGCACTGGGTCCATCACTGGCCACTTCCTGTTCCAAATAAACATTTGTGAAGCTTTTTCCCCAGTGTTGCTGTGGGCCAGGTCCAATTACACACGAAGTGTCCTTGTCTCCCTCCTCCATAGGCAAAGGACACAATTTCATACGCTCTGGATGGCCTGTACTGTCCTGAGCCCTTGTGGTTTCATGGGCACAAAGGCCAGAGTCACCACACCACAGCAGGTGAATCCATTCATCCTTGTCTGGTCATGAGTACTGAACACTTACAGACTGGCTACAGCTAATGCCTGCATTATCTCTCCAGGGTTATTGCAGTAACTCCCAGAATAAACTTCTCCATGATTTTACCATGCACAGAAGAGAGACTGTTATCACCAGGCTCTTCTTTATTGAAAACAGGTCACCTTCCCACGGCCTGGGGCCTCCCCAGCCTCCTACAAAACACTTCAGGCAGGCACTGCTCATGTTAATGGTCATGTTAATCAAGAAGGTAAAGAGAACATGAAACTTGGGGTCTGTAATGCACATGTACACTTTATCCCCCGCTCTGTTTGGCTGTCAGTCTGTCACCTCTCTCCTCAGCAATGATCAGCCAGATGCTCTTTCCTTGAGTCAGGGAGAGCCATGGGCTCCTTGCCTTGAAGAGAGGATGGAGAAGCAACCTGAGTGCAGGGAATCCAAGAAATTCCTTCACTGTCAGCACCAAGAGAGTGCACTCATAGGAGCTCCTCTTGGCTCGTGATGATCCTGCTATGTGTGGTGTGTGGGTGACTTCAGGAAGGTCATCAGAAGTAGATACAAAAATTATAGCCTGCAAAAAATGTTAGTAAGTCCCCTCACATCTTTTTTGGTCTGGATTCAAGCTGGTCTTCTCAGCTGTGGGTCCCTGGTCAGATACTTTAGCACAGCTCCTGCATTCAGACTCCACACCTTTTCCCTGGCTGCCACCTCACTAAGCCTATCTGCTCTCAGTTTCACCCTTGAGAGGACACAATGATCAGCGGGTGAGAGAAAAAACACAAACATTTGGCATGAGAATTTTTTAATCATGTCATGTCACTTTTAGAAAGAACAAGAGACCTACAGTCCTCATTAACTGAAGACTTTAGAGAATACTGTGCCCCTGGGCCAGACCATCTTGGCATTTTAGAGGTCAACCAGCACCTCTGTCTTCACATTAGCTTATTTACATGTGACAAAGGATAAACTTATCTTCTGAGCCCTAAATCTTCTCACAGCTAGTCAGAGGTTCATTTTCTCCATGTATCCCATCAGGAAGCACATTCTTCCTCCCATGTTGAGTAGGGGAGCAAAATGTCCTCAAATTTATGATAGTGATCCCACATTCATCAGCATAAGAAAAATAACTTAGGCTGCATTAGCTCTTGAGAGGCAATGCTTTTGCAAGAGCAAAATCCTGTGAGGGGGACAACAAATTCAGTGCTGCCTGTCACATCACCAAACAACAAAACTGAACCTCCCTTGAAATACAGCAGGTTAAACTGATTTCTCAAAATAATTAGGTTCTTCACCATATGAAAACCATTTTAATTGAAGAGAATTGAATTCAGCTCTTTCAGCAAGTGTATTCTTGTGTTTGTTAAACTGTACTCACAGGCATGTGGGCATACCTCTCCTATAAATTTCATTTTGATCCATCCTTATATGTGCCTACAAAGAGATCCTAGTCAGAATTATGGTAATTCATGAGGACATCACACAGAGATCATCTTCACTTTCTTGGAAAAAATGCAAATAAAACCTTTGTCCTTTGTAATTTGGTTCATAAACATAAAGCAAGTGATGAATTAGAAGGGCTAAACACATAGAGCCACTCAGCTGCAAAGAGTAATAGTTCCTTCTGCCACTCACAGCCCAAAGAAGATCATTTTCTTCCATATCACTCAGCTAGTGAAAGGAACATACATTGTTTTATCCACAATTTCTCAGTGATGATCTCTCGGGGATGTGGCAGATTCTTTCTTTGATCAGGGCACTGGCAGGCTGACATTATTGCAATCTTGCAGTGAATGGGGGGTAAGTATAAAATCATCAGATAGCACAAAACTAAGACTCTACTCCCAAGCTGAATTTACAAATGGAAAATACAATGCTGTGCGTAAGTTAGCATAGAAAATGGGGATCATAACTTGGCACAAATACTTTCAGATTGGTCATGTGGATGTCTTTCTAAGAAATGTGCTACAAACTCAAAATTATGAACTCAACACAGACATTCATGGCTGATGTGCTTTGAGCTTTGTTATGCAGGAGGCGGGACTACAAAATCATAGCGGTGTCTTTAAATCTATAAATACAGAGCTCGCCTTGTGATTAAATCATCACACACCTCCATGAGGAAAGGGAGTTATTGTCTCCCCTTTATGGAGTGGGAAATTAGGCACAGCTTTACACCAGTCATAATTATCTTCTCCACCTATGGGTTGATAATGGCTCACTGTGTGGAAAAACTCTGCTGTGCAAGTCATTCGTGAAAGAGACCATGACTCATTTTTAACCTATCCCCATGACAAAATAGCCCAAAATGTGTAGTTGTACACATGCCCTTTCTGGTGTCAGCAGGAAGGCTCCAGAGATGAGGATGGAAGGACAAATGCAGCTGCAGTGTGTTTCTAGGGGGCTGGAGAAAGCAAGAGGCTGGTTCTGTCTGTGGACCCTCCACTGTGCTCTGAAGGATGTATGAGATGTGCTCTCCCCTGAGCTCGGACGACCCTAGGAAGGGCAGGTAGCTCCTGGGCTACAAGCCTTGCAGACCTTCAGCCCAAGGCATGCTGAGAGGAGCGGTCTGAACATAAGGAGCTGCCTCTCATCATGAGTGTGAATTGCAGAGGAATTTTGTGCTTTGCACAGTCACTTCTAAAGAGGGGTATGCTAGCTATATAATTTGTATTTCATATGCCCGGCCTCTGCAGAGACTCTGGATTCTCATCAGAAATGCCTCATAGAAAGAAAGCCTGCAGGGAAGGGCTATTTTACTTGCTTTTGAATTTTAATAGCAGACTATTTTGTACTGTTACCAGGCGCCTTGAAAGCATCTGGGTTCTCTAGAGAAAAAGATCCCCAGGGGACATGTTCCATTTGTTTCTTGTGCAGTGCTCTGTGGGGGGATGGTGGTCTATAAACTTCTACATGTTCTAATACAGGACTGACCAAAAGTCATTTTAACTGGGTTTCACTTTACCCACATTAAATGACACTGATGACTGTAGTCCATTTAGTGTGGGACAGGGGCAATGAACAATGTGCTATGGTAAGAAAGAGCAAAGAGTTGGTATGGGACAAGAGGTCTGGGATATTTGGGTAGAGGCCTTGAGTTTCTGAATTAGATTTATGATGGAGAGGACTTCAGGCAGGAAGAGATCTAGGGAATTACAGTACAAAGGGCTCTGGGCAGGAGATATTAGGCATTCCCTAACTCTCCTGACCTGGAAAGTCTCAAATGAGAACCCATCTTGGGGCAAGAACAAACCCCCTGAGAACCCTGCTCTTACCTCCTTTCACTACAGGATGTATGGTCATCCTCCAGAGTGGATCCCTCCTTCTTACTGTGGAGGGTCTCAGCATTGCTGCTGCAGGATCTGATTTAGGAGGAACCCGGAGATTGGTTTAATCCCCACATGTTGGTGTCTACGTGCAGTGTTTGCATTAGCCATGCATGTGAGCTTCTGCTGAAGTCAGGGCACTTGTGGAGCTGGGAGAGCAACTGAGCCGTGCAGGTGTAGGTGTCTGCTTCCCCGTAGGCTGAACCATTCCCTGTGATCCATGGGGTGTATCGACTTGCAGTTCTATTTGCCTGCCCACATATATCTGGTCAGTGCATCTGAATTGTTCTGGTGTTCTGCCTATCCTCCAGGACTGTACAGGTGTCTCATAGATTCTATACTGGACTCATCAGCCTTCCCTCGGATGTCCCAGGACCCCCATAGCCTCTGCACTGCACTAAGTGCTGCCACCTGGGCAATGCAATGAGCCTTATATCTCCACTGACTGAATGCAAATTGTGTCATAATAGGCATCCAGTCTAAGCCAGCCCCTGGGCCTCTATCATCAGTGCAGGCAGTGTTGACATGTTCACCCCATCACTCAGCCACACCAACTTCTCCACTGCATCTTCTCCATCACAGCCACCACATCCTCTCCCCTACAGCCCATGGTGGCCTCTACCCAGCCTTCAAGCAGTCTGTCCATATTTGTCACCCATCAGACCCAAATAAGTGACCTGTCCCAGGGATTTCTCCCTCAGTGTGCACCACGGAATGACAGCTCTTGTGCTGGAACGTGGCCTCAGGGAGTGAGAACAGCTGCTGAGCTTGTGAAGTTATCATTTCTTTTTCTATTGATGCTTGCAAAGCAGCAAAAGGCATCAGTTCTTGTATGATCAGGAGTATAAACAAGGAATATTAAGAGAAACGTTGTAGACAAATTCTGCACTACAATACTGACTCCATAAACTCCATCAGGCTGGCTTAGCAAAGGGTAAACCTGAATCTTTAACAATTGCAAAGCTTTTTTGTCTCCACTAAACAGCCTTATCTAATTGATCCTCATCTTCCCCATGGAAGATGGGGGGGCAAAATATGGACCCAGAAATAAAAACACAAAAAGGTTGAGTATAATGTCTCAATCCACCTGGAAAATTATAATCAAATTCAGAACTAGACCTCTCAACCCCTTGACTCCAGGCCAGTTTCTAATCCAACCTCAGCTGCAAGTTGTTTGTCTGGTGTTGCAGGAAAAACTGCACTGCTTCTGGGCTTACGTGAGTTTTGCTGCTAGCTAGAGGACTGCAGCCTCCAGGGTTGTCTAAGCAAGCACCTTTTGCTAAAATTGAATGTAGAGTGGCTTATGCAGTTTTGCATGATTTACTTGTTCCTTTGATGTGCAAGGATTTAGTGACATGCTTAGCAATACAGTAGCATGAGACTCGTTGCATAAAATCAAATCACTGCTGGGGCAGATGCTTCCAGATTTAAAAGCTTGATTGGTACCACACACACGTAGCTGACTAACTGCAGGCTGTTTCTCCTGAGGCTCAGCCTGTGGGGGCTTTTCAGGACCCTTTTTAGTCCCAAAACTGCAGTAACAAGGCTTAGAAGTCGTCCTTTGAACCTCAAGGTGAATGTTTTAGGTCAGTAGTAGCTGATCTATAACATTCAGTCTGTACCAGTGTCTCTAAAGGGCTGCTTTCAGCTCTGATTCATCAGTAAGTGCCAGCCTTCTCCCCTCCTTTCTCCACCCTGCCAGCTGTGGACATGGCCAGGATGACCTAGATACTTGTCACCTCCAGGCTGGATTTTACCTTGATCACAGCTTTTAAAACAGGACATGAAACAGATGGACAGATCCTAGCTGGTTCACATAGGAACTGCTTCATGCTCTGGGACATGTCAAGTGATGTCCAAGGTCCTCTGCTGGTGATGGGCATGTTCCCAAACACAGTCAGACTCTCTTGGTGACCCATCAGCCACCACCTGAGCCTGGGGACAGGGCAGCTCCCAAATCTGTGGATGAAGCATGTGACATCAGTAATGTCAGTGGAAATGAGGTATTTGCAGGGTTGTTTATGAATATTCCGCCTAGAGCTGCAGAAGCTTAAATATCATTCTCAGACTGCCCATGCCATCCCTCTCCCACCCTCCCCTTCCTCTCCTCCCCTCCTCTCCCACTTACAATGAAATGGGAAGCATCATTCCCTAAAAAGCTCCGTCTACTAGGAACCATTAGAGCATGACACCAAAGAAACAATGTCTCCTTCTGTTCTTCATCCAGCTGTAGGACAAAGACTGAGGGATCAGAAATGGAAATGATAGCTGATTTAGTTTTTCCATCATGATGCACTACAACAGCGCCTTGGGGCTGTGATCCTGAATGGTGCAAGTCAATAGGAGCAGAGGGCCCAGGGCCTAGTACCTGCAGGTTATCACTGCTTTTGAGACTATAAATTACACTGCAGGTAAAACAGAGGCACCAACCACAACCTCTGTAAGAAACAATGTGTAAGCTTCTAGTCCTGACAAGAAGCTTGAGATACATTTTCTAGTTTTGCAATATCTTAAAGATTCAAATGGTCTCAGTATCTCCTCTGCTCTCATTTTGACAAAAACAAAATCTTGGACCATGCCCAAGAGCTGCAGGCACTGAAGGTTGCTGTTGAGGATATAGGTCTGGAAATTTTGTAATGAAAATCCTCCTCATGAAATATTGTCATGGAATCTACTATGAAACTATGAATAAATCAAGCAGAATGTCTCCTAAAGTGCCCTGGTGTTTCCTAGGAATATAGATCATGCCTTCCCCACAGAATACCTTTGTACAGGTCAGAGACCTGGTTCAGTTAATCATCAGACAAGGCCCATGTGCTCATGCAGAGCTCTCTGATAGACCACAGCCTGAATCAGCCTCCTTCATAGCAGCCCAGGTACAGAAATCACCCATTTCGTTGACCCACATGTCAAAAATCCATACCTTTTCTTTCTTGTTATCTGGTAAGGGTACTCCTGATAACAGAATCATTTATAATTTTTTTTTTATCATCCATTTCACCCTTTAGCTATCTATGTCAGTTATCTGACCCATATTCCACCAAGAAGTAATTACCATGAGTTCTAAAACATCCATCCATCCATCCATGCATTTATCCATCCTGTCTAAAGTATTTATGCTCATATTTAGGTGTCAATTTCCAGTTAGCACAGAAATCCTCCCTCCAGGAACCACTGATCTCTTGGGAGCTCAGCTCTATATCTGATAGTGCTGCACAGAAGCAAGTTGTTGGAGTGTGCTCCAGTTGCCTATATCTGTGAGGGCTCCTCTTGGATTAAATAAGATGGATTTGGAGAGTACAAGCCAAGCGTAAAACAAAAGGCATCAAGTAAATGTGAGAGAAAAAGTATTAAAAATAGGATGGGGATGATGGAGGCAATGAAGCAGGAAAACACACTCAAGTACCTCCACTCAAAAAGCCTAAGATTTGACTTAAATACAGCATTTGTACGTAATCTTCCAGATAAATAAGTAGATAAAGAGTTATTAAAAGTCATCACAATGCCTTGGGGCATCCAGCCATGAACTGCCTGGTACAGAAGCAATGCCTGCCCCGGATTCAGAGCAGTCCTTGATGTGTGTCCTCTGCTGTCATCTAGTGATCAAAGGGGAGAAGTAACTGAAAAAGAAGGAAAAATCGAGGTGGAAGAGATGCCAGTACAAGTTGTGCCTTGGAAGAAAAAAACTGGGCATTTTGAACACCTGAAGCTCACTATCAGGAGTGAGGTCTCACCTGTACATGCAAAGATATTTTAAAGATCTCTCCCTTGCATTCCAGGGTGGATCTAACTCCTCAAGGATCACCTGCAGCCAACAAAGCTCTAGTGGGTACATCCAACCATGGAGGCTTCACCATCCAAGGGTGCCATCACAGCCACTCCTGTGGGCATGCACCTAGCCTGTCTTAGATGTCTAGTTCAGGATGGGGCATCTTGGTCCCTAGAGGAGCTCATGTGTCTCCAATAGCTATGAAGGGAGTGGGAACATCTCCGATGCAGACACCTGCATGGCGTGGCTCTGGAGTTAGGCAAGATGACTGCTGTCCCTTAACTGGAAGGTGACTCTTGCCTAGAGAACAGGTCAGAACTTCTCCTAAAAAGTTGTTCCTATCCTCATTTTTGTTGGTTTTTCGGGGGAAAAATTCCAGCTAGCCAGCCCACAAAGCAACTGACTTAGAGAAGAGACCATGACCTGGTCCCTTCCTTCACACATAGCGATGAGTTCCTCCAGCCTTTGGGAAAAATGTCCTGCCTGGGGACATGTCCCCTGTAGGGACATGCTGGAGACAGCAAAGAGTATCAGCAGCAGCTGCAAGAGGTTGAAGGCAGGAGAAACTATCCGGAGTGAAATGAGGCATGAGAAAAACAAGAGCTGATGGTGCGTACACAGAAGGAGACATCAGAAGGTCAGAGTTCAAATCCCATGTGTGACCTTGACCTTTTGTGTGATTTAGGACAAGTTGTTTCACCAGTGCAGCCCAGTAAAACAACAGGATACCAGTTTCCTGTGGGAACATTCCAAAGGCATTAAAGTTTGCTGGTACAGAACACCACAATGATGCTGGGCACAATAGCCTACAGATGCTCCAATTTGAAAGAAAATTCATGTTTCACCAACAAACTGCTGATTTTCTCTCCCTGCTTTTTAAATATTACGGATGCACAGTAGTTAGAAAACCCTAGGTTTTCTCTTGTCAACAGACCTGAAGCAACCGAACCTGAATTTTGCCTTTGTTTGCCTTTCCCTCAGAGTATTTTCCAGCCATGTTGCAAAAGTGTGGAGGAAACACAACCAACACTGTCCTGCTCTGCTGGTAACAAGCCCTCTGTTCCTTCTGTATCTCTGTGAATCACTCCATTGGGTTCACAGACCTGCCAAAGGATATTTCAGAGATTTCCTTTCAAATCTTGAAAATAAAATATTAAGTACAATCAATCATTCCTCATGACAGCTTCTTTGCCCATGAACTATTTCCATTTATTAGGAACCATTTTTTTAAAGGCCATAGTGCATGGGAGAGGATAGATACTAAGGAAAAAAAAACAAACGAAAACACACTTCTTTATCCTAACACCAAAACATGGTGTATTTTCCTTTGTTCTCCTGTCACATATTTAAACCACAGCCACGCCTGGAACAAGGCAGGAGCATTACTGATGCTCAACAAGGTCCCAGCATTCAGGGCACCATGCTAAGGGCAAAGACCTGGCTCTCACAGTGGGCAATTTCTCACTCACACAATGAGCAAGCGAAGCTTGACAAGAAGCCCTGAAATAATTGAGAAATGCCTTTCTGTGCCAGATGAGGTCCCAGTGTGAGCTCTGAAAGGATGAGCTCATGCCAGGAGCTTAAACCTCAGGCGGTTTAACAGCATGAAGCTCCTTGGGACCAGGCAACACTGCAGATCATACTGGCCATCAGGAGGGACACAGGTTCATGCATCCAAACTGATTCCTCCTGCTACCCCATAAAGTAGAAGAAAATCAGGTGTCCTTTCTGTCTTTTCAGCAAAGTGGGATATTTCTGAGCAGGATTAAGGTCTTTTATGCTGGTAGAGGCAAGATGAGGGTGAGGGCAGGGCCAAGGTCTCAGCTTGCCCTATTTTTACCCTTCCTCCACAGTACAGAGGCACACCTTTCCACTGAAATGGGATTTTCTTACTGCCAGAGGGATGCTGAAAAGAGTTGGCAACGCACATCACCTTGGAAGGTGCTGTAGGCCCCCCCCCGCCCCAAATGGTAAGTATCTGCATGGAGAAGACATAGTACACAGCAGCAAAAACAAAGGCAACATTTCACAGCAGCATATGGTAAAAGCAGCTCAGCTCAGGTAAATATTCCATGGATGAATAATAAAATGCACCCTGTTTGCTTGAAGTGGAGGCTGTCATGGAAACCCTGGCAATGAGTGGCATCGTTGAGGGGATTCAGTTAGAAATGACAGAGGAAAAGTTTCAGCTTTAGAATTCAGAGATTAAACACACCTAGCAGGTCTCAAGTCTGGGCTCAGGAACTCCTCAGCAGGTTGTGCCCATCCAGCCAGGATGTACTGCTATCTTGCAGTGCCTTTCCTGCAAACTGGAGTGGATTTTCCCCATTAGACTTGTTGAAAGGGTATAAGCCCTGCAGGACAATAAACATCTCTATGTGTAAGTACTTAGGCTACCATGGGAGAGATTCTTTTTAACTGTGAAAAAGTGGTTGTTGTGGATATCCACCTTGAGGTTTGGCAGCAGAAGCTGAAGAAAAAGAGGTAGAAGGGATCTGTGAGAATTCCCTCCAAAATGAGATCAAAAAGGTCATGGCCAGTACTGCACACTCTCCAGACCACCATCTTTCAGGGCTGAAAGCTCAGGGAAACTCCATGCCTTTCATTTGATCTGAATTTACACTAATCATCTTTTTCCAAAGCTGGATTTATCCTTTCCTCTTTGGAAGATCACAAATCAGGATGTTCATTTTGCTCCGTTGGCTCACCTAAGCACCCGCCTCCAGGCACTCATTGATGAGGTTTATGTCTTAATTGGCATCCCTCAAACCACTCCAGCATGAGGACAGACAACCTGATAAATGTAAGAAACTGCCCTTCCTTCAGTGCCTTTTCCAGCGTGCTTCCCCTTCCAGACAGCCTGAGCTGTTTTATCACTTTCTCCAAAGGAAAGCGTTGCCGATTCCCCAAACCTCACAGCAGCAGGGCTCCGTAGATAAGGCAGGGAAAATATTTCACTCGCAAGGAAACTGTGCTCATCTCACACTAACGTCCCTGTCCTCTGGAATCCAAGGCAATAATTACAGCAATTTGTAGATAATTATTTGTTAATTAAAAACAGGCTTGCTGGGTACAGTTACCAATTTCCTCCGCTGGCTGCATAGGGCTGCACAAGGAGACACTGGGGGATTGTCGGTCTTGTAAATTCATTTGCTTGTTCTGTTGAGAAAAAAAGTCCCCAGCGGGTCATCTCCCCCCTCTCCCCATATCCTGGCAGGTCTGATTCATTCTCCTAAGACATCCCCAATACACATTTGTGCCTAGCTTTCCCTTAGTGATTTCCAAGGAAGGTGACTGCCGCATTCCCCCTGCAGCCTGTTTCCTCAGCTAATTTAATGACCCTTTGCTCACACACTCATATCCAGACACTTTTAAGTGAGTAGCTCCTAAAGGAATCGTGATTCCAAGCTGAGGTTGTGAACCTGAAAGAAGCTCACCTCCATCCCACGTTCATGTGAGTAGTAATAAGTAAACAGTGTGGAGATGGAGTTACAGCTGAGAACAAACTGAAGCTGCTGGTTTAAATAGTGCTGTTGGGGCAATTATTCAGCACTTGATTGGGCAGTCTTGGGTTCATGGTATCCTTCCAGGCATTGTTTTCAGGCCAGCTGCGAGAGGAAGCAATGATAGGATTTCAGATGTCCCCCACTAAATACTGCCTACAAAAGGAGCGCATTTTGGGATGATGGTCCTCATGAGTATCAGGATAGGCCATCTTTTATGTCCTCTGTCTCTGTTTCTGCTGTGGAGCACACTGTCTCCTCATTCCACCACATCCACCAGCCTGCTCCAGGGTCCCCCATAGCTCCAGAACCAGGAGAATTATTTAGCTGTAGAAGCAGGAAAGTCACATTGCTCCTGATCTACTTCTGGATTGAGCCAGGCATTTATTTCAGATGCCCCTTCTTCTGTGGCACTGACGAAACAGCTCATGGAGATCTGAGAGCTAGCTCTGTGGGTTCTACACAAAAACAGTACCAGTAGCACCAGTATAAACCCTCATGGAAAGGCAAGCCCTCAGGGTAGTATCATGAGAGGTGAAAGCAAGCAGCGTCCTCCTCCTGGTTGCAGCAGAGCAGCTTGGAGCCATAGTGACAAGGATGGGACAAAGGAATAACACAGATATTTTGTCATTATGTGCCCAGAAGCAGATTGTTTCCATCTCCCTTAGCAAAACAACGACATCAATGAGAACAAACCAGTAATAATGGGTAGGGGAAACAAATTAGGTTGTCAATATCGTCTTCATGGAAAAAAACTCAAGGTTGTTAGTCACACAGGACTGCTTTGCCCCTCTAATTTTCTTCTGTACGTGGGCTTTCATGTTCCTCTCATCACCTTAGCGGCTCAGTGCCTGCACCATGTGCAGAGGAATCACAATTAAGCAAAGTGCCTGGATGTCATAATATATGGGACTACATCTCTGTTTCAGCAGCACAGAAAGCTAACAAAGAGCTGAGATTAAACACTGGGTTAATTAGTACGTTTAATTAGTTCACAGTTATTAAATCCTTTCAGACCCTCAGATAAATCGTTCAAAGTACAAAACATTCCTTGGAAATGTTCTGTGTACTCCCCCCTTCTCTCTTGCCAGGTAGGTGCTGGGCTGGGAAGCTGTAGCCTTCCTCTTGCTGCTCAGGGCAGAAGTAGACTCTCCATCCAAGCCTCAGTGGCCCAGCAGCAGTCCCTGAGACTACTCTTGAATTTACAGGGCTGCCAATTTGCAAATTCACAGCTCTTCTGAGAGGGGATAGGGAAGTGCCCTGCTAACATGGACAACAGTCAGTAGGAAATTAATAGGGTTGGGAAGAAGGCAGGGAGCAACAGTTTCTTTTAACTCTGAGACATACACACACAGATTCAGAGGTTTGCTGTGGACTTAGTCACCCAGCAGTGTGCTCCTTTCCATGTTAACTTCCTCTGTGGCTGCCGTAGACAAGCAGGACAGCCCTGCAGAAAGAAAGAGCAGGAATGGGGGGATGAACATCTCACACAGGCTTTGGAGCATTGCCAGTCACTGTGCCAGTTAGGCTGAGGGATAGGAAAGGCTCCTCCAGGCTCCTGTTAGCAGTCTCCCATATTCACAGCACTGAATGATTACCCTGTGATTTCCACGTTCATCCCAACAATCCATGCTACTCCCCAGCAAAGAGCTGCTAAGGTCCGTGGGGTCAGCTGACCTTCAGAGAGCCCATGGCAGTGCTGCCAGAGGTTGTCCTCATAAAGGATTTATTTACGGCAGAGGAATCCAGTTTCTGAGATCACCCTGGAGAGTTACCCAAAGCATTTATCACTTGGATAATATGGGGCTCCAAACAACACAGGTGACATCAGCTCAGGCTCTGGGCAGGCTGAGAAACTGATACCTATGGAGTAAAATCCATATGCTGTTTTCATCATAGTTTTCTAGGAAACTGATGTTTGGGTCCAACAAAGGAGGTTACTACATTTTTAGTGCCAAGGCTTTTTTTCCTTAGTTATTAACAGCTGTGGTGGTGGGCAGGGAATTCAGGTTCTCCTGATACTGGAGACCTAAATCCATAGGCTGAGAATTAACTGGGGCAAAGGGCTACATTAGATCTGGCTTCTTAAGGGAGTTCACTAAGGAAAAAACTAACAGTATAGGATTAAGTTGAGGGATACACCTTATTGCACCAGGAAAGATATCCTGAAAAATTACTTACCCAGTACTTGTTTGTGATCCTAGTAATTATAAATTATTAGAAAGCAGAAAGCAAAGGCTGAGATAAGGTACTGTTACTCAGCAAACCTACATTTTGAGAAAAAA
Organism: Donacobius atricapilla; assembly: GCA_013397315.1. Classification (NCBI taxonomy): domain Eukaryota; kingdom Metazoa; phylum Chordata; class Aves; order Passeriformes; family Mimidae; genus Donacobius; species Donacobius atricapilla. The sequence goes on along the minus strand of WBMY01003585.1, from coordinate 203,434 downwards.
GAATACAGTTTTTTTGAAGATAATGTCTCTTTTTTCCCCTGTGCAGTTGCGAAAAACAGGTATTTAATCCTTCTAAAAATAGGTATGACTGTGTTTACTTCCAGAGTCTACAAAACATGTCTGCATTAAAGCAATGTGGAGACATTTGGGAATGAAGTAGCTAATTTGATACTCATAAACCATAGCCTAGGACTTTGTTTCAGAGAACTGGGCTGACCTTTTAGCAACTGATTATAGTCCTGAAATGACTTCTCATCAGTGAAAGCCCAATCTAACATCAGTTACAATAAATTAAAAGCTATCACTGGCTTCTGCAGATATTGGATTAGACCATATAAAACCCACTCGAATCCCTGCAACCCAAGGAAATTATCATGGTAAATCTAAATTCTAGTGAAGCTTTACAGGCTTTAAAAGATTCCTCTGCAGCCCCATTAAGAATGGGTTTCTACTTAGCTAATTAATAATTCGCTTTTTTTCCTTTGTAGTACCACCACGAACTAAGCCAGCACAAAGCCCAACATTCCAGCCTCCTTTTTGCTCATAGCAGATCTAAAGCATATTTCTGTTGAAAGAACAGTCCAGAGAGTAAGGGCCTGAGCATAGACATTGCTTCCCCTCAAAATATCTCTTCTGATTTCCTGCTATCCTCATAGAACTAGCTACAGTTCTTGCCAACACTTCTTCATCTCCCCATTTCCAGTCACCCTGGACCAGGGTGTAGTGACTTCCAAAATGACCAGGATCTGGAAAGATTAACTTTCCTTTAGAAGCTGGTCCTCATACACAACTTTTTCAAGCTCCTCCTGCTCATTTTTGAAGCACTTGATCTTCATTTCAGAAGGATGAAACCTTGTTGCAGAACAAACCAGCTAGCTGGGATAGCCCCACAGCTGTTTCCATGGGAGAAATTTTTGCTGTTTAACTTAAAAAGAGAGAGATGAAGAGTGCTGGCCAGTTCTCCTCAGGAATCACTCCTAGCAACAGGAAGAATGGATATCATACAGATTACTCCTTCAAGCCATTTGTCATTGCATCCTTTGTTCCAAATGCACTGCCTTTAACATGATCTCACATTACACATCTCCCAGCCACATTCACCTTCAATCCTCTCTTTCTTCCCTCAGTGAAGGACCATCTTAGAAGACAAATCCTGCTTCTACCAGAAACATCTACTGGGAACATTTCACATCTCCTAAACCCATAGATAAGTACAGAAGAACTACTATTTCTCATCATCCTTCTAAACCTCCCTTCCTGCAGACACCCTGACAACCAGCATCCTGCCACTGTTGGACACACCAACACACACAAACACACATTGCTGTCTGGTGAGAAGGCATGAACTGTTTATTACAAAATCTGACTCCACTTTTATAGTATTTCTACAAAGGCCAGGGATTGGGAGGGAAGATTGACACCTCTCCCCATCCCATTGGTCAAGACAACTGTCCATCAGCTGTCCAACTCTCCAAGAAGAAAAATGTAAACTAATTTAATCTAACAGAAACATTGCTTCTATTTATAACACCCGTGTGTGAGAAACTGATAACTATGAAACCTGTGAGACACACAAGAAGGCTGAAAAATCAGGGCGACAGCATCCTGCTTCCCAGCCCAGACTGACCTTACTACTCTGATCCACAAAGAGCACCAGTGCTCTCTGGAAAGCTTTTAGAAGGGCTCTGCTCTTCATGGCAAGAAATGAAATCTACATTCTTACACATCCATGTCTTTGCCAACACCTGAAACATCTCCAAAACATCCAGCCTATGTACCAGAGAAGGAATAGTGCTGTGAGTTAGCTTCAGCACTGCATCAAACCATATGGACCTACTCTAAGAACCTGAGATCTGGGGTCATCCCTGGGGCTATGGTTTGTGGTTCTGATGTTCCCAAACTGCTGGCCAGTGAGCACAGCATCCAGCAGTGAAAAGAAGATGGGCAGCTATAGGGACTGAGACCTACAACCTTGAGATTATGCTATGAGATGTGTGGCTAAGGGATGCGTGAGGGCAGGAAGACTGGGGGTGGGGGGGATATTTTATCAGGTGAAGGCCAGGTGACCCTCACCACTGCAAGAGGTGGAAGAGGGAGTGATGCTCAGGTGTTATGGTTCTGTTCTGCCCTTGCTTGAGACCCACAGCCTTTGTGATCCCTCTCTTTGTTACTCTTGGTATCTCTCATTTACAGGCAAAGGGGCTTCCCCACCACTTAGGACAGCAGAAACAGAAGATGTGACTTTGGTCTCACCTTCACTTTCCCCAAAGTATAGTGATACTATTTGGTCTTTATAGAGAAGGATCTTCAGCTGCATGGGAAAAGTTCAAGTCCAGTCCAAAAACATCTGAGCCCAGACTTTCCTGTGTTATGCCCTTGCCTTCAATTGCTCACAGGTGATCCTGGAGCAGATGGGTCTGAGGGGAAGGACCTTACCCCTTTCCTGGTGTGTTTAGACATTTTCACTGGTCCTACCCTCTAATACTTCCTTAAATTAATTGGTTTTTTGGCCTGAAGAGGGTTTTATGAGTCAAACAACCCTGGAAAAATATTCTGGGCAGTGTGGCAAAGCAGAAGAAAAAAAACCTATAGCTGAGAGCAGTAATAAATGCACCATCTGTGACCAGGCACAGAGAACATGTAACATGCGCTGAGCACTCATTACATACACGTTTAATTCTCACATTAAGCCAGAAATTCCCTGAATGACAAAGCCTTGATTTCCTACCAATTTACATCCTGTATCTCTGCCCGACACTGCAGCAGTACCAGCTCCTTCCTGCACCGTGATTCTCTAAGAAAAAACATCACAGCAGTGTACCAACATACAACAAAGCTTAATGCTGGCCCTTACAGGAGGGGATGGTGATTGGCATTAAAATAAAACTAATCTTCCCACTCAAGAGTACAAAGACCTGTGTGCCCCTGTGTTTCCATCCAGCACCAAAGCAGTAACCTGTGTGTGTCCAGGCAGTCTGCACCATTCTGTACAGTGGCACAGAGGACAGATACCGGAAAAGCTGCCCTTGATGCCTGAGGATGTGCTTCTGTCCCTCCCTCTATCTACCCTCCCTGTATCCCACCTCTGAGGTCTCCTGTCCTACCTCTCAGTGTCTTTCTCATCCACCTGGTTATGTCTGTGTCCCTGCCCTGCAGCTCTAATTCCTCAGGATGGCAGGTCAGAGCTCCGGTCAAGACTGAGCCAGGGGTGGGGACATCAGCTTACTTGGAGCAAAAGCAGAGGTGAAGGAATGCTCTGGCAAGCAGCTTTGGACTTTGAGGACAAGAAGCTTTTCATGCACAGATAAAAAGAATCACATGGGAAAGCTGAAACCGGGCATCTACAAAGCTTTCCTCTCTCCTTCCCATTCCTCTGTTTTGTTTCTTCTAAATGCAGTCTCTGGCCAGCAATCCCTTTCTTACCTGGGACTTTATAGCAAGTCTGGGAATTTGACTCTCTACAAGCAGTGTCACTACCAAAGCTGCCTCCCAGCACCTCCTGGCCCTGGGGCATCCCACTGCTGCTCTCTTGTGTCACCCACAGTGCTTCAGTGATCAAAGCACAACAGTGAGGCAACCTCTGGCCACAAGAACAGCCAGCATGTTCGGCTGCTGCCTTCCTGCAGTGATGCTGCAGAAGAGGGACAGGCACAAATCAGGCCAGTAGAGCAGCAAAGACTGGGCTGCATGGGGAAGCAGCACTGATTTTACACATTTCATAGAATCACAGAATGTTTTGAGTTGGAAGGAACATTTAAATATCATCTAATTTCAACATTCCTGCCATGGGCAGGGGACCCTTCCATTAGACCAGGTTGATCTAAGCCCCATTCCACCTGGCTTTGAAAACTTCTAAGGTTGAGGCAGCCACAGCTTCTCTGGGCAACCTCTTCCAGAGCCTTACCACCCTCACAGAATACGATTTCTTCCTCGTGTGCAGTCTGAATCTACACTCTTTCATTTTAAACCCATTGTCCTTTATCTTTGCCCTAAAGGTTTCTTTATCTTTCCTATAAGCCCTCTTTAAGTTTGGAGGGCTGCAGTAAGGAAGAAGCCTTCTTTTCTCCAGGCTGAGCAGCCTCAACTGTCTCAGCCTATCATCCACAGCAAAGGAGCTCCAGCTCTCTGATCATCTTTGTGGCCTCCTTTGTAGTCAGTCCAGTACGTCCATATGTTTCCAGTGGTGATGAGCCCAGAGCTGGATGCTCCAGGTGGGGTCTTCCAAGAACAGGGGGCAGAATCCCCTCCCTCGCCCTGCTGGCCCCACTGCTTTGCATGCAGCCCAGGATACAATTGGCTTTCTGGGTTGCGAGTGCACATTGCTGGGTTATGTCCAATTTTAAGCCCACCTCTATGGCCAAGTCGTTCCCTGTAGAGCTGGAGAGCCTGATGGCTGCTCCTCACCACCACCCAGAAGAGCTGGAAGGACAGAGGGGCATAAGCCTCAAAAAGAAACAGGAAAAAAGGTTTCTTTGTCAGCAAGGCTGCAGAGCAGACCCAAGTCCTACGCCTCTTATCAGGAAAAGCGAGGGATGTCAAAGGGCTGAGAGAAGCCCAGGGGGACGGGAGAGTTGCTGAAGGTCCCTGAGAGCCATCCCCAGACCGCGTTGCCGCTGAGGTGGTCCCAGAGATCTGCAGGATCCCCTACCCCCGCCACGGGGATCCCCTGTGTCCCAAGACGGGATCCCTCTCGCGGCCGCGGAGCATCCTTCCCCCGACTCGCGGGGATCCCGTCCCCGCGCGTCCCCCACAGGAGGAACTCCATTTCCCAGGGCCGCTTGCGCCGGGGCGGCGGAAGAGGCGGGCTGAGTGGCGCGTTCTGTTCCGATTGGCTGGCGGCGGCAGTCCCCGCGGCCATTGGCTGGGCGGGCGGTCAGGTGGGGCGGCGGGGGGCAGGTGCCTCTCGTGGGCCCCNCGGCACGGCACGGCACGGAGCCTCGGCGGGCGGGAGGGCCTGGAGGGGCGCGGCCCACGCCCGTGCTTCAGGGAGGGAAGCGTGGGAGTCCTGCGGGGCGTTTTGCTGAACTCCCAGATCTCCCGTGCAGTCGTGCGGAGCCCCTCTCCGTGTGTTCCCCCGCTATGCGTGCCCGGGTCGCTGCTGTCGCGGCCGGAGAGGCTTTGGAGCCGCTGGGCACGCGCGGAGCAGCGCTGTCGCTGTGATGGGTTGTACTGAATGTGCTCCCCGCCACTTCGGCTTTACCACCTGCTCTCTTCCGGAGAGCGAGCCGTTGCCTGTTTGCTGTTGTTTTTAAGGGTTTTTCATAGGTCTTGTGCCACGTATATCCAGGTTTAGAGCAGTGTCAATAGAGCTAAGGATAAGATTTCCACTGACATTTGTATTTGGTTCCTCTTGTGAACCAAGATAGCCTGTAATTAATGAGCATTTTAGCTGTGGAGCGCTTTTCCTTGCCGTAGGATTGCGTGTTACCATTTTCTGGTGTTTCCAATGGGTTGCACACATAGTCCCTGTTTCAATGCATAACTGTGCAGTTTTCAGTATTTCTGGATGAATGTGAAAAGGACTGGGCTACTTGGTCACAATTTTAAACAAAACTGAAAGAGGATAGATTTGGATTTAGAAGAAGGAAATTTCTCACTGTGAGGGGGGTGAGGCATCGGCACAGGTTGTCTAGAGAAAATGTAGCTGCCCCATCCCTGGAAGTGTTAAGGCCAGGATGGGGTTCGGAGCAACCTGATCTAGTGGAAGGTGTCCCTGCCCATGGCAGTGGGCTTAGAACTGGATAACCTTTAAGGTCCCTTCCAATTCAAGCCTTTCTGTGATGCTACTGACCCAAAAACCAGTTTGTAGTATGCTGGTATTCCTGCTCACACATAGGTGAAGCCTAATAGGGTAGGAAGAAGCTCATCCAGTGTTGGTTCTTTTCAGATGTAGTTTGATGAATAATGCAAGCTAGAATAAACTGATGCTAGAACTTGCAGTATTGTCATTCCTCCCCCTTCCCTGCACTCCAGACCCTTGCTGCTTTGCTCTTGCCCTGTGCTGGCAAAATGTGGGGGGTTTGTATTAAAATGGGCTAGGAATCTGGTCTGGCTTATATCCAACCTTATAATGCCCAGGATGTTGGAACGTGCAGTCTAGTCATTAGAGTCAGAATTGTCACTTTTATTGTACATTCCTTTTGGTAAGGTGTGAAGTGGTCAAAACATTGCTGCTGCAGCCCTGCTGCTCCCATACGTACGTGCCTGTGGGTATGCTCCTACTTCCTCTTGCATGATGCAAGACTCCTCCTCTTATTTAATAGATCCCAGAACAGCTTGATGAGGTGGGAAAAGTGCTCTTGGGAATGTTTCTTTGCTCTTTTTTTTTTTGCTGTGTTTTGTTAAGGAGCATTTAGGGAAGGAAGCTGAGAAAAACATCTGCCATTATTCATAAAATGTGCATCCAGTATAACGTACATGGTGTGTTCTGGGGGTTTGTTGGAATACAGAGGACAAGCACAACAGCTTCAGGCATTTCAGTGCATGAAATACCTTTTACTTTAACCATACAAATACCAGGGTGCCCAGATGATCTTGTTTCTTGCATTAATTCTTCCTTTAGGTGGAACACTCTGCAGAGGTGGTTTGCCCTGTCTGACTCGCTAGGTTCATATCTTTTAAATCTTCCATGGTTCTTACATGGAACATGGAAAGCATGTTATACAAGCCTGCATAATGCTTTGCGTGTGTTGGTAGGAGTTCTTAAAACTATAACATGCTTTACTTCTGGTGCTGTTTAATTCTTAGTTTTTCTGTCTGGGTGACAGAAGTAGATGGATTTGCACTGGTTTTTTCTGGTATAAAATTCCTAAAGCACTTGCACAGTTTGAAGTCATTGGGACTATTTGGTCCCTTCTAGTTAAGAAAAAGATGAAACTGGTTGGAGAAGAGGGAGTTTGGTTGTTGAATCAGCACTAGTTTTGGTTGTTCTCTAAAATATTGTTAGAAGATGAGCTGAAAGGCCCCCAGCAGATAATTTTGCTTTGAAGGCCTGCTTTGTCTCACCTCTGGTGAGCTGAGGAGCAACTATGGCAGTTATATTTGGATGCTATTATTATTGCTTGCTGCCTTGGTACTGACTTAACAGTTCCCTTAAAATAGTAATTAAAATTTATATGTCATTGAAAAGTTCAAATTAAAACATTAGCCTGTGCATGGTCAGTTCTACTGTTTTGCTGTTACAAAGAATTTGGGTATTACTAGTTTAATTCTTTTCATGAAACTGGACTAAGTATTTCTAAATTTTTTTCTTATTATCTTCTTTCTTTCCATGGGCTCAGTGAAGCAGTCTTGATTTTGAGATGAAAGGAGAAACATAAGGCAATAATTTTTATTTTTGTTTTGTATGAATAAGTTGTTTTTCGTGTGAATCTATTGGCTGCAATATTGTTTCAGCAATCCAGCAGTTTAGGGCACATAAACCGCTAGTGAACAGATTTGAAGCTTTGAAAGATTGGAACCTTTCTACAGGGATACAACAAAACTCATACTGAAAACCATCAGAATGGTCTTGAGTGTATTGTAATGAAGAATGGGGCATTACTCGTCTCTCTGGTCTCTCCTGTTTTAGTGAGAAGAGTTTGGAAGGGACATCACTGATAGGAATATGTACTTTGCCAAAACACTTTACATCTTCACAGCACTTCGTTGCTTTCTGTATTCTCAGCTCCCCAAAGATGCAGGTACATCTTATTGATCCTTGCTGTTCTCAGGAAGAGACTCTGCCTCAGAGGGATGTCTCTGCCTAAGGATTATTTCTCTCTGCTTTAAAGCAAAAGGAAAAAATGACCCTAACTTTTTTTCTCTTTTTGTTGGTTTTTTTTTGCCTCTAAAGAAACAGTTACTTTGATTTCAGTAAGAACTGAAATAGGCCTGAAGTGATGTGTCCAGCTCAGCTGGAAGAGAGCTTGAGCACACAGTGTTCCTGCCAAAAAATAACAAATCTCTTTTTCTTTTACCCCTAGGGCTGGGTCCGCTCTGTCCGATCCCAGAAGGAAGTTTTGTTCCTGCACATAAATGATGGGAGTTCTCTGGAAAGCCTCCAGGTGGTTGCTGATCCTAGCCTAGAAAATAGGTAGGTCCATTTGAAATAACTGGAGAAATGTATGTGCTGAGCAGTGCTTGGAGGGGTCTGCTTAGGCTTCTTTCCCTGTGCCAGGGACTTGCCAACTCAGTTTGTTCCAACCAAGAGCCCCTTCTAATAAAAACCTGTCACTTTTCTCCCCACTTGTCCAACATTCCTGCCTTGTGCTAAATTCTTCTATAGCTTTGTGAATCTCTTCCCATTCCCACCTCTGCATTCAATAATTTTTCATTTCATCAGTTAAGCTCTATGGCTACAGCATCTCTTGTCATCTTAAGTAATCCGGCTAAATTAACAGGAATCTCTCTTCTGAATATAATTGTATCAGCACCTAGTTAAGCTGTTGTTTTTTCTTGATTTCTTAGAGACCTGACTTTTGGAAGCGCAGTGGAAGTGCAAGGGAAGCTTGTCAAAAGTCCTCATAGGATGCAAAATATGGAGCTGCAAGCTGAAACCATTCGTGTGGTCGGACCTTGTGATATTTGGGTACGTCACTTGCAGGAAGGGTAGGACTGCTGGAAATCAATTTTTAAAGGTCCATGTATCCAGCAAAGCATGCTTGAAACTGTATTTTCTTTAAGTCTGAGTGGTCTGCAGACTTTGATAGGTCAGCAGTGTCTGTAGAGCACATCAAAGGAGAAACATGCCCTCTCCATGAAAGCTCATTTCTGGGGCAGAGCCATTTCTTCATGGAAAATTTGCACAGGCTGACAGTTAAGAGTTTGTTGTTGTCCCACCCTGAAGCACTCAGCTGTGCAGGTGGCTTACCTCGTAAGTCTGGCTTGGATATGCATTGGAGAGACAGTGGAACTGGCAAGATGCTCCAGGTTGTGCAGCTGGAAGAACCATATCTGCCAGAGGCACGTTCAGAACCAGCTTGCTGTTGCAAGGGGAATAGCTTGGTTTCAGTGGGGCTCAACACGCAAAAGGTGGAGCATTTTAGAGTGCTAATACCTCTTGAGTTCATGGCTCTTGCTCTGCTGTAAGCATTGTAAAATACACAAAATAACCAGAAAAGACAGGCAAAACCATCCAGTTCTTCTGTGCTCTGTTGTGGTGATTGAGTTTTAGTAGGGAGAGGTGGCATTCCATGAATAGTGATAAAACTGCATGGACTCCCAAGTTCTCATCCTCTTACTTTGATTTCCTTGTTTTCAGTCATTTCCCCTGAAAATGAAGGAGAGGCATCCACTGGAGTATGTCCGACAGTTCCCTCACCTGCGATGCAGGAACAACACCCTGGGCGCCCTCCTGCGAATCCGCAGTGAAGCCACTGCAGGCATCCACTCCTTCTTCCAGGTAGTCCCTTCTGTACTGAGCCTCATGTGTGGAACACTCCACCCAGGCTGGCTTTATGGGAGATTAGGAGGGAAGGAGCATGACATCTTGCCTACAGGGTATGGATTTTGCACACAGTGGTTTTCTTTCCAGGCCTGGGCCTGCCTGGGCCTTTGGCCAGACTGTTGCTTATGATCAGGTTAGTGCATCTGTAGGCTGTCAGTGTCTTTCCACCCGTTTCCTGTTATTTATCCCTTTCACAGAGTTGCAGTGCAGTTGCCTGCGAGTGTGTGGTCTGTGGAACACAACATAATATGGACTCGTTTAACCCATCCTCTGCAGTGACCTTACGGTCCTTGGACAGAAACCTCCTCCCACATGGAAAAATCTGTGATACAAGAACACAGATAAAACTGACTCAGAGCTTCATGTTATTCTCAGTTCTTGCCTCTTACTGCAATACAAGTCTGTGTGGATGCTGTTGGCTGACGTTAGGAGACTCCTGTTCCGATGCATTTGATACTGATGAGTGGGAGCTACCTGTGTTTTCTGAATGTGCCACTCTTAAGCTGTGGGCACAACACAGGCTTTGTGCAGTCAGAGGGGGCAGTAAATTGGCTCTGGTGCCAGATGTCACATAGAGACCATGTGTGACTAGAAAAAGAAAGGTAGCAAGTCTTCTAGCACACCTGAGCCTTTCTTTAAAGCTGTTCCTGGAAATAAACATGTTTCATTTTAGATAAGTTGGCTTTAGATAGAATAGAATCATATTCTGAGCATTCTGATGACAAAATTCATACGTAATAATTAGTGTGGCCGAAGAAACAGGCTAGAAATGTCGAGATGAATTTCTGGTCCCAGGTTTGCTGGTCTTTGTTGCCTGCAATGGTAAAGGCGGCTTGCTTGCTCTAAGAACTGTCTGTGTGGAATTGCATGGCATTTGGATGACTTTTGTGGGTTTTGTTGGAGTACCAGGGGTGTGTTTTGTGTTTTTGTAAGAGAAAGCCCGTGTCAGGTAAAGCTGCTGGTTTCAGGGCTGTGCCTGCTCCCAAGACCGAAGCCAGCTCTGTTGGGAATTGGCGTGTGCCGGTGTGGAGCCACTAGATGGCATTGCCTACAACGGTTTGTGCTTCCACCCCTGGGCACCGAGGGCAGCCGAGATACAAAACCGTCTTATTCAGGCTTTGCTTCTCCAAATCAACTCCTGCTCAGGCTCTCACATACCTTCCTTTTTACAGTGCTCAAGAGCAGAGCTCCATTAAAAGATAGAATCTATTATCAATTTGACAGCAGCAGCTACATTAAAGTTATTTTTTAAAGGAATAAGGAAGATTTGGTTCCAGACCTGATATTTACAAATACTTGTGTGAGAACTCTCCTACCACCAGGAACGTCTGTGATTTTATTCCATTCCTAATGGAAGGAAGCCTTAAAATTGCCACTTGCATCATCCCAAGAATATTGCAATTTCCAACTTGACAATGTCAGAACATACCATAACGACAAAGTATAACATGAGCATTTTCACTCAGTAAAGCTGTTAGGAGTTTAATGGTGGAAGAAAATAAGGGGAACTGTTTGAATAGACAAAATTATCAAGACTCTCTGTAACTTTAAAAACCTCTCTTTTTCAGCCTGTTCATTTCCAGGAATGAATGACTAGTGCCAAGTGCTTTTGGTTTGGATGTTGAAAGCTAAAATGTCCTCTTTATATCTTCTCCTGAGAATTGTGGTCCATGTGGGATAGAAACATTGTTCCTAGGCACAGTAAGATAGTTGCACTGTGAATGGCAACTTCCATTCTGCATATTAAGTTCCAGGCTTGTGAGAGCCAGTAATACAGCTTGAATTATTTTAGAAGCTTTTATAAGGGCAATTATCCAAGAGGTTTTTAGGGGATTCTCTTATTTCGGATCTGTGCAGTTTGCATTACTTTCCAAAGCGCATAAGGGATCTTCTGTGTGAAATGTGCTTCTTTACAGCCACTGCTAACACTGTATGAGGAATTTAGGCATTTTTCAAACATCTCCTGTAGAGCTGGGAGGCCATATAACCATCAGGGCTCTGATATGCAGGGAACGGTGTCAGAGCCTGCATTTTGTACTGGTAGACTGAAACTTCCTTCTCCAAGCAAAGCAAATAGTTCTGGATCCAAACCTTCTTTCTGTGCAGTAACTGGATCCCAGTGAGGAGCCAAGGTCTTTGCATCTGTGGCCAAGGTAGCCTAGAGCTGACTGCCGGGGCTTTGCTCCCTCTTGGTTGTGTTGCTGTACTCCCACAAAATGCATTGCATGTCCAGGAGGTTTTTGTTCCAAATTAATTTTAGTTTGATTCTCAGAGTGGGCAGTAAATACTACTCCTGTCTTCCCAGCCCCTTAACAAGCTGGTGATAAGGACCAAGACCTCTCATGTGGCTGACTGAGTTGTATTATTCTTGTAAAAGATGTGAATCTAAGATGTATCCACCCACTCAGTATTGGGTTGCAGCTGTTTTAAAAGCCTGTGGCTGTGCTGCAGAGAAATCCAGAGAACAGGGACTCTTTCTTCATTCAGCCTTACTGGTCTCAGAGGCTTCTGCTGGATTTATGAACTATTACATGTGTAATTCTGCAGGTACCTAGAACATAACCAAGCCAGGGTATACCCTGTCTCTTAAAATCAGTTTGACTTCAATATCGTATAAGATGCAATATAGGACTGACACTTTATTGGTGGTTGGATGTTTTTAAGGCCTCTCTCATCCAGTGTGTAATTTCTGTCATCCAACACAATTGATCATTTCTCTTAATGCAGCACGCAAAGAGTGTCCTTTGCCTAACCACTGCCTTCCAAAAAGCTGAAAGAAACAAAATGGAGAGGTCATAATGGTGAATTTGATCAAAACTGCCCAAAAATATAAAAATGCTGGAGGAAGTGAGAAGAAAGGGGAATGGGGTGGGGTGTGGAAACAGGCCATTGCAGAAAAACTCATAGAAATGACATAAATCTCTTTTGGTTATGAAACCTGGAAGAGAAAGCACAGGTAGTAAACACTGATTTGTAAATCATCGTAGCATTTAATTTGTCATCTATCCCTCTACGGCAGAAGCTGCCCAAAAGACTGCGTATGCTGTCCTGGCTGGGGGATAATGGCCTAGTTACGTGTGCTGGTTGATGTCATCCTTCAGGGTGACATTTGGTATCTTTAGCTCGTTAACTTTGCTGTTCTCTCTGTTCCAGGATAATGGATATGTGCATATCCATACCCCCATAATTACAGCCAATGACTGTGAAGGTGCTGGGGAACTTTTTCAAATTGAAGTAAGTTGAGTTGCACTAAGTTTGTTTCAGTTTTTGTTTTGTTTTTTGTTTATTTTTTTACAAAGCAATTCTTGAGTTATTAAAAGTTAGAGGAAATGTTTATCTTTATAAAACTCTTTTATGTATTTCTGTGATTTTTTTAAATATAGCAATCCCTTGTTTCAACTAATAATTTAGACAGTTAAACAGATACATTATCTTCTATTTTATTGTTATTTTATGCATTAATCAGCACCTTTTGTACTCATGAGGTTGCTCTATCCCTGATGCTGTGGAAAAATTTACAAGGAATAACGGAGGGAGGTGGAACATCTTAGTAAACAGAATGATGTGATCATAAGAGCCCAAGAGGTGGGATGGGTCATTCAGGACAGACTACTACACTCAAATATTTCTTAGTTTTGAAACAAAGAATATAATTAATCATGAGATAATCCTTAAAAAAAAAAAAAAAAAAGAGCAATACCTGAAACTCCTTTTCACCAGTGTGTACTTACAGGTTCCTCCCTACAAGCTACTCCTGTTGTGTTTCAGAATTCTCCCCCAGTATTGCCAAGCCCCCCCATAACCACCAAATTACTGCCACAATCTCTCACCAGAAGAGTACTTCACATCATGGGTTAGAACCTCCTGTGAAACTGAAACACAGCCATAACCACTAAGATCTCCCCCACAGATTTCTCATGATTCCTGACCCCGCAGTCATTAATCATACAGAATTCCATCTGCATTTTATACTTCTGTATCTGAAATTCACTCCTCTGTCTCAAACAATGCTACCCATTGCCACTTATGTGTATTGACTCCAGCTTTGCTGGTGATTCATCTGTAAGCAGAAGAAAAATTGTTGAGGTAGCAGTTACTTGCTGTTGGGATCGTGTCTTCCACTCTGCCCAGCCTCGTGACAAAAAAAGCTGCTGTCTACTTGTTCTCCAGCATCTCAAGGTCTAACCTGTGCTACCAGTGGTTCTCTTCCAGACCAGTACATGTGGCTCAGCTTTTTGCTTGTTGGGACAATAGGGCTGATTAGCTAAACTAAATTGTTCCTGTTTAATTGAGATGCCTTAATGCTACCCAAGGTTCACTCCAGGCTGTTGCATGCAAATTAAGACGTGAAAACAAGTGACACTTAATGATGGAAACATTATGCAGTTTGCAGCTGTACACTGTATTGTGTCTTCGGTACAAATTGTATCCACTTGAAAGCTGTAGAGGATGCAGGACTGCAGCGTAGGTGGCTGGTAGTGACAGAAGCCCTGATGCAAATGTTGAATGAGGTGCTAAATAGTGAGACTGAAACTTGTATAAACTGGATCTTATCAAAATGCATGGTTCAAGGCAGATATTTTACTCCTCTCCAGTGGGATTGCTGAGTTGCGAATAATACCTGTCTTGGAGAAATGTAACGACAGCTGTGCTTGAAAGGAGTGCTGTAAGTGCCAAGTCAGACCCGATTAAATGGCCTGTACCGTAAAGGAAGGGCTTCACGAACCCACTTGCTGCTGAGAAGAGGGAAGTTCTCCCTGATTTTCTGTTCCTTTTTTGAGTACAGCTTCGTTGTCTGGCCTCGTTTAGGGCTTAGTTTTGTTTCTGCAAAGCCCTGTTCGCAACTGGTCCTGGCTGGTGGAGATCTAAGACCGCCTGCTATCCTGCTGGGATCACTTCACTCACTGGAGCAGTGACACTGTTTTTTGACAGTGAAAACGTGGGGAAGATTAAGCCTTCCTTGGGCCATGCTTGTGATGCTGTCAGACACAAAATAAGAGTGACAGAAGGGTGTCAGACATAGTAATAAGGGTGTGGTATTTGCAGCAAAGCCCAGAATCTTCATGTGCTTTTAACCAAACCAACTATCAAGACATTCTTTTCTGCCGTATTCAGTCACTTTTTAAACTAGCCTTTAATTCACTGTTTGAAAAGGACAAAGGAGAATATAAATTCATGTTCTTATATTTGAGGAAAAGCTAAGGTTTCTGTTGATGGGAATTGATGAAAACAACCTTCAGATTTCATTCTTCAGGTTCAAAAAATATTTAAATCCTGATCCTTAAGTTTTAAGACCTATCTTCTAGCTGCAACCAGAACTGGTGTCCTATTGCTCTTAAATTTGTGGTAGTTACAATACCTCTGCTGTTAACAGGTTGGGTTTTTTCTGTCTTTTGGGTTTTGGTGGGTTTTTTAGCTCCTTTGGGCAGTGTATAGAACTAATAGTCTCACCAGTTTAGCTGACCTGCTGCAGGTAGAGTAAGTTGAAACCTTTAGTTGAATAGCCTTTAGGACTCAAGTGGAGGCTGCTCTTGCACCCACTGTGAACTATTGCCTTTAAATAGCTGTTTTCTCTTACTGGCACAATTTTAATCCCCTGACTGATGTCTGATGGCTGCTCAGGCCTTTGTATTCTTTTGAAGTGAGGGAAAGTGAAGAGAGTAGGAATATGTTTTTACATGTGAATTGAAGAGATGGGAAAAATGTATCTGAAGTTAGAATGAAAAGGCTTTTTCAAATATGGTCTTTGATTCCTAAAACTCTTAATCCTGTAGGATTTGTGTTTGTTTATATGTTCAGCTTCCTCATTATCTTTGTTTGGTTTTCGATGTACTGATTAGTCTGTACATGGCTTTGGTTGGGATGCTCTCATAATAGGACTTGGGGTGGGGGAGAATCCATGTTCCCTCTCTGCTGGGCAAATCAACTAAGTGTTTTTAAAATTAAGTACTGTAATGGTGAAAAAAGTGCAATAAGCAGAGGACATTTTAAAGAATAAATAAGTCACAAGGTGGTTACAACCCCAGAGGAATCTTCTCCATGTGGAAAGTGTAGGTTTGAGGAGAAACTGCCAGAAGCGTGAGGACGACTAGGCAGACCCTAACCCACATGGAGAACATGAGTACCACCAGCTTGTGTCTTTCTGTGCTGTTGACAATGTCTTCCTTTGGTGGGAGCATGTAGGGGAGAAAGCATCTTGTTTGTTCTTCTTTCTTTAAAGTAAATATGTTGGAAATACTAGAAGAGCTTTGACTGTTGAAAGCAGTGTTTTAGTATTGTCAAAAGCAGGATGAGGTAATTCTTGAAATAGGGAGAATGCAGATCAGCAGGGGCAGATAGCCCTTGTTCTATTTTAATCTGAAAGTAATTCCCCTATACCAGCAGTTTTAGCACTTCTACTTCAGCACAGATTCTTTCTTTCCTTTTTTTTTTTTGTTTCTTATTTTTCTCTTTTATTTCTTCTGAAGTCTGAAATTCTTAGCAGCTTTGTATGTTGCAAGAAACTTTACCCAGTCCTCTTCTCTTGGCTGCATCCTAGGAAATCTGCCTTGCTTTTGTCCTTGTGACCCAGCTGCATGTCTGTTCCCTGCTATTTTCAGTAGCCTCCCACTCTGTCTGCAGTGTTGAAGACTCCGTGCTTTCTGAGTCTCTTGCTCTCTTTTCCACTTGCTCCCTGGAAAGTTTTCTTTGTCTGGCCAGTCTCAGCTGCTGTAGAGGAGGTGGAGGCTTCTCTGTGCTCTGTAAGAGCCTGTCTGGCCCAGGACACTCCAGCTGGTTCAGTGTGGGTCTCCACAGCCACCTTCCCCATTGCCTGGCTGCAGCCTTTTAAGAGAACTCATCATGAAGTGAGTTCCAAAGCATAACAGCTGTATCATGCATTCACAGCTCCAGAGTAAATCTCACGTGCAGATTTTATTGCCTGTGGCTGTATTCCTTCCTGGGACCACTCTCTGCATGTAGAGTGGTTGCTGCAGGAGGGCTGCACTCTACCTGATGGCTCCAGCAGCGGTAAAATGTGCTCAGCGTGAGGCTTGTCTCTTCCCCCGCACACACACGCACACACACACACCTCATGGCACCTGGATGGTGTTTGGCTGAACCCAGGGTCTGGTTCAGGCCATTTCATTACTTGAAAGGATATTTAACTGTGAACCTGAAGAACCATCCAGGTATAGTTCTTCTCTGAAATGCATCTGGAGATTGTATGGTGTTGGGCTTTGGGGGGTTTTTACCCCTCGCTCACAGGAGTGAATGTCAAAGTTCTTAGGTTCCTGAAGGTGCAAGTTTATGGCTGTGCCAGCTGTGGCACCAGCAATATGTACCTGCTGCTGAAGATGCAGAAGCTTACTCCTGCCATCTCTTTGGTAGTACTGAAAAATATCCTTGTCAGCACAGAAGAAAGCTGGGATCTGCTGGGGAGAATCACAGTTAAATGCAGCAGTATTAGTGTCTGTAAGGTGTTTTCCCTTTTAGAGATGTGTGATGGTCTGGGAGGCAGACAGTTTCTGGGAGACTGGTACTTCAGAGATGTGCTCTGCAGGGTTCAGGGTAAGCTGGACCTGAGCTGAGGGACGGCTTGCTTTTTCACGTTCTAGCTCTCCCAGTTTCTGCTTGTTTCTAACTGATTCATATCCGCCTGTCCAGTCTGTATTTATGAGATGTCATGCAATCCAGTACATATTTATGAGATATGTGTCTCAGCAGAACCAGCTGCTATTCCTCAGAGCAAGTCCAGATGATCAGAATTAGGACTGGAATTGCAAAGAGACTTCTTGGAAGTTTGGAATTTTGGAGGGGTTGTCTAAAAAGGAAAATCCAATCACGGTTATAATGGGATGTCACAGAGGGCAAATCTGGATTAAAGATGTGTTTCTGGGAAGCTGCAGCAGCATGGTAGTGTGGGCCTGGCTAGAGCTACAGCAATGATTTCTATGAGCTTTTCAAGTCTTCTCTGATCCCTTCATGCTTTTGGCTTGCATAGATAGAGTGTAAGACAGAGTCAAACCGTTTGTATTCTCCTGAAGCTAATTGCCTCAAGGAGAAGTTTATACAAGACTGACATCAAAGGGAATATTTTTAAATTAAATCTTTAGACATTTTAGGGGATGGAGTACAAAACAGGCACTAAATCCAGTTGTTCTTGTACTTAGTATGAGAATAAAAAGCCTTTGAAGTTGACGTCAAATACTAGTATGTTTATAGCACGTTTTCTCTGAGACACCTAGATGTTTCATGCAGATTTCCTCTCCCTTTTCCCCTGTTGTAATTTAATTAGTTTTCAACTCTGGGATGGAAAGAGCTTGAAAGGAAACTCTCCTTCCCCTCCCCTCCTCAAGTACGTGTTTTGGGCTTGAGAACTGGGAGAAGTGTCCATCTAGTTTAGGTAAAAGCACCCCAGTGTGTTGTTTCATTTTGCTAGTCATGGGCATGAAAACAAATCTCCATCAGCAGTGAGGGGATAGTGTCCCGTACCAGTTCTTTGTCTTGTACCAGTGGCTTTCATTTCATATACTAAAGAAGCCATCTTGATCTAAAAGGCTGAGCATGAATTTGGGGCACAGGTGCTTGGGAATATTGGCCTGTGCTCGAATGTGTGAAGTGGAGGAATCACCTCCAGTGGATTAGCTGATACTTGTACCTGTGAAATGTGCAGCTGCTAATTATGGAATCTCCCCTTGCTGAAAGTGTCCCTCCTGAACAAAAAGGGAGGCATTTAATTTTTCCTGCATAGAAAAGTTTTCTGCATGAGCTGTGTTGCAGCTCACAACACCCATTGTATCAAGTATTGTGCCTCAGGATGGGGGAGAGCAAGTGGGCAGCTGTGGAGAGGGGAGGAGATCAAATGGTGATGGGGCAGTAAAATTTAATGTTGCTGTGTTTACTCTTCACCTTCTGTCAGAAGCCATTCGGAGCTGCTCATTATGCAGACTTACATCCTGGGATCTCCCAGTGACCTCTCAAACAGGCAGCAGGTTTTCAGAAGCCCAGATGAGTTATAGATTGTCTCACTTTCTCCAGTCACTTACTGTGTTTCTGTTTCCTTCTGTCTCTCTGAGATCACATCTGATTTGGAGAATGAAAAATGACACAAAGTCAATATAAATAAACCAGGCCCCACCTCCTGGAGACAGCTGTATCCTGTTTGTGGATTTGGGGGGAAGCATTGAGATTTTGTGGCTGATTTCTTGTTCTTTTCTTGCTTGCAGTTTGTCTCTTTCTCATTGTTTAGAAGTTGCATTCTACAGGATTAGGTGGGATTTTTCACTGGTGAAAAAGCAATGTCACTGAACTAAGCTTGCAGGGAAAGAGAAATCAGAAACCATAGCTCTTCTCTTTAGTGTTCTGGCTATGGTTCTGGGGCTGCAGTGTGTGAATGTCTGATGTTTATTAATATCCTTGGTTTTGAGCAAATGTTCTGGGTTTATTTGATGAAAACAGTAAGGGCCTGCTTCTGCATCCTTGGAGTTGTGTGTTTGGTTTTTTTAGAATCACAAAACCTCTGAAACAAAGGAAGCAATCCTGGGGTTACAGCCACAAATTGTCATATTTTCACTGATCTCTGTGGAACAAGGCAAGCTTGCTCTTTTCTTCAGTGTGATGCTGTGAAGAGATAAAACTGCCTTTGTGTCTGAGGTTTTTGGAAGTCACTGTTTTGTCTTTGTGATGAGCAGCAGAGCTTTTTGAGTACAAAAGCAACACCTTCAAGCTCATTGAGAAAAATGGCAGGTTGTAGACTATCAAAGCCTGGCTTTGAACAAGGCTCCCTGTGACAGAGCAAGCTGGGGAGTAGGGTGGCTGGAGGCAGTGGCATACTTAGCTGAAGTAGCAACACTAAGCATGACTCCTAGGAGCTACACCTTGAAAAGTGGGTATTACAAATTTACTTCAGAAGGAAGTCTTCGTTTGGAAGTGAATGTAGATCAGCCAGACCTCAGATTAGCTTTGAAGCTCTGTTCTGTTTTTCTCCTGAACCTTTGGCTCCTCCAAAGTTTGACATTGAAATATACAAGATGTTGAAACACAATATAATTTATCTTCATGTTTCTTTAAAAGGTCATCGAATTGTGACCACTAGAGATCATCTAATCCATCTCACTGTGCTCAAACAGGGTCAGCTGGAGCAAGTTGTCCAGTACTCCCCTGCTGAGTTTTTTGCATCTCCCCAAATGGAGACTTTACAGCCTCTCTGGACAACCTGTTCTAGTGCTTGACACCTGTAGTAAATATTAAAGGTTATTCTTGTTTTCAGATGAATTTTTGTGTGTCTTTTTTTAAATCTGTGCCTACTGTCTTTTGGGGCTTTTTTTTTTTTTTTTTGAGGTTTTTCATAATGAGACACAACTTGCTAAATTTTCTATTGTAGATTTTTATGCTTAAAATATCTGATGACCCGATAAAAGCATGCAAAAGCTGAAATGAAACATAGTTTATTTTTCACTGCCTATATAATATGTAAGCTGTGATGTCTCCAAGTTAATATTGTTTCGGTTGTGATATTTTTGAAGACTGAATAACGCATGTTAAGAGGATATTGCATTGCCTTGTTTTTTGATTACTGTTTGTCTTTTTCCAGTGGAAACAAATTCATTTCTCCATGAAAAGAAAACAACACTGTTTTTAAAGTTTTTTCTGAAAGTCAGTGGGACTGACACAGAAAACACTCCTTAATTTTCTCATCAGGCTTGAAATTGAATTTTGAAAGCAATGCTGTATGAGGCCTCAAACTACAAATGATAGAGATCCTTCTCTTCCTTCTCTCTGTTCATCTTGATAGGAAAGTGAGAATTGATGCTTTGAAAAGAGGGAAAATAGGCTGAATGCTGTGCTTTTTATTTAAATACCAATGGTCTGACTTGCTGCTCATTGTTACAGACATCAAGAGAGGCAAAGGAGTCTGCAGAAGAGACCCATTTCTTCAATGTGCCTGCCTTCCTGACAGTTTCTGGCCAGCTCCACTTGGAAGTAATGGCGGGGTGAGCAAAACTAGAAGTTTTCGTCTTTGTCTGTGGGATATTCCCAACCAGTAATTTTGGTATCCGTTAGGTATCTGCCATGGTTATCTGTCAGGAATGGACTGAGTGGCAGTGGCTGGATGATGGGCACGTGAGAGGTCAGTCTAGACAGAGGGCTGGGGCACCTCTTGTGTGGACACAGGCTGAAAGAGCTGGGGTTGTTCAGCCTGGAGAAGAGGAAGCTCCAGGGAGACCTTAGAGCCCCTTCCAATACTTAAGGGGCTACAAGAGAACCGAGGAGGGCTTTGGACAAGGGCATGGAGTGACTGGGAAAGGGGGGATAGCTTCAGATTGAAAGAGGAAAGGTTAAATTAGAGATGAGGAAGAAATTCTTTACTTGAGGGTCGTGAGGCACTGGCACAGGTTTACCAAGAGAAGCTGTGGCTGCCCCATCCCTGGAGATGTTCAAGGCCAGGTTGGATGGGGCTCTGAGCAACCTGGGGTAGAAGATGTCCCTGCCCATAGCCAGGGATGTCTTTGGGGTCACTTCCAAAACCATTCAATGATTCTATGCTCTGGAGGGTCTCATGGCATCTAGAGAGTTAATGCTGTGTGATGTATCAGTGCACTGCTTTTGCATCTAGAAGAGCTTCATGTATTTTTGAAGGCTGAAGGGATTCAATACCACTTGAGCTGCAGGCCACAAAAAATCTGTGTACTTAAATAAAATAAAAATAAAAGGAGCAGATTCCCAGAACTGCTATGCTCCATTATGAGTAAACACATCTAAATTTATATGACCCTGGATTCATTCAAAATGCCTGTAAGAACAACACGCTACTGTAAAATAGGAACATGAAGCTGTAATGTATTGCCCTCCAAAGAGCACTAATTTTTTTATTTATCCATCCTTAGAGAGCAAGGTGCACCTGAGTGATATCAATGGAAAAAGTATTTACCAGGCAAGTAATCTGCTGAGTTTAGCTTTCTGCTCTATCTTACAGCAGGCTGTGTACTATTTAAGGGGTACAGCCTGATGTAATAGAGTGAGATTGTATTTCAGTTTGATCATTAGAATCCATGTTCTTTCTTAGGACTTATTTGAATTGTGGAATTACATCTTTCTGTAAAGGTCACAATGTGTGACAGTTAATTAAGTCTAACATATAAACTCATGTCATCTCATCTTCCAGGGACCAAAATCTCCCCCCTTTCAGTTAAACAAACCTCTTCCTCATTAACTTCCCCCAGCTAATATCTGAGATGACGCCAGTCTTTGGCTGCCAAGTGACCTGTGCTTTGGCCGCAGCAGACAGGGCACCACATGAGAAACATCCTGTCTGTCAAGAATGTCTAGCTTGGGTATTTCGGCGTATCACAGACACTGAGCTGGTCTGAGAAGTGACACTGTCTCTCAGGGAGAACAAACCAGGCAGAAAAGAGATTTGTGAAAAAAAATTATGTTTTGATTTGTATGCAAAAACTGCCCTTTGAACAATTTCAGTGCAGCAATTTATCAGCAGCCAATTAAACTGTGCAACAGTGATTACATAAAAAAAACTCCAGCACGGTGTCTCAACATTGCATATGAGGCATGGGCAGCAAATACAGGTCAGAACTCCTAGATGGAAAAGGCCAATCTTTAAAGTTCCCATTTTCCAAAGCTAGGATTTTATCCCTCCTGTTTTCAGAAGGTTTCTACTCCACAGTAACTGATCACTTTAAAAGTGTTTTTAAAATCACCGTAAGTTCATGATGAACCCCCTTGGCATGTGGCAAACAGCTGCAGTGCTACCTGCCTGAGATCTGGTGTCTGACAGGCTCTATCAGCAGTCCAGGTGGCCAGCAGTGATTTGGCTCAAGTACCATGTCGGAGGAGAATCCACATTGCAACTGCTCAGAAAAATGTGCTTTTAAATAAGGGTTGTTGTGCTGATTACATGCCCGCTACTCAGTGTACTAATTTAGTTAATTTATTGGGAAAATTCAGTGTCAATGAAGGCCAAACTCATTATGAAAGACAACTCTCTCTTTGGCAGACTTGACACTTTCACCCTTAGAGTCATAAAAAGTGAGTCTTCCACCTCCAAAATGGAAATATTCTGGTCTTCCCAATAAACAAATCAGGTAAAACAGTAAAGACTTACCTGTTTTGGATTTGATGCCATGAAATTTACCCTTTGTTTTAGCCAGACTAAATTCTTCATGTTTATAAAATTATCTAGTCTTCAAAAATTACCTTTAGCTTAAATATAATCTTGTTGGTTGCAGTCTTAAGGCTCTCAGGAACACTTTGTTCCTGAGAATTTATGGGAGGAGACTGAGATAGAAATGCTGAGGAGAAACTTCCCCATCCAGTCTTGACCCATATACTCTTGTGACTTGTAGGACTTGGGAGAGAGACAGGTCCTGCAGAAGCCCATTGGAAAGCAGAGGTGGAGCAGGATAGGTATGAGAAGCAGGTAGTAATTTGTCCTCGGGGGGTGTATCTAGAAGGGGAACAGAAAGTAATGTGAAGTAAGCAGTCAAGTAATTTTGGGGTTAGCTTTTAGCTTTACAGAGCCCACGAGCAACCTCCGAACTGTGGTTGGAAAAGGCTGGAAAGGGAGGTATGGAGAAGACTTAGCAGATGAGTCTGGAATCACATCTTCTGTGTCCTTGCAGAGAGTTCATCTGCAGACCACAGGGTATCACCTGAATGCCCGTGCTTTTGTGTTGTCCAGGGCTCAGCAGCACTGTTTCATGGCAGGGTTGCTTGGGATGCTATTTCTGATCACAGGAGAGAACAGTGAGCCATTTATAGTTGGTGAGTTTTTTCTTTGAGGGATGTTCCTTTGTTTATTGACGGTCTGCTGTGCTATGTATGCTTGTTATTGAAGGCAAGGTCAGAGGAGTTCATCTTGTCCCTCAGTGTGGCACAAACGGCCTACTTGGCACAACTTCTCATTTCATTGTGCCTCATCTTAGCAGTGACGGCATCGAGGTTGTCTGCTCAGCCTGTCTGAATCATTATCAGCTGCTGTAAATCTATGGGCTTTTTAAGGTCTCCGGAAAAGTCTTTCTTCAGTAATACAGCTCTCCCCTTCAGTCTCCTCAGTCTCCAGTGAGTCAGTAACCAATGTGTGTGGTAGAAGTGTAGGGCTGTCTGTGTCCTGATATCTGGTTTTAAATGTCATTGGTTGGCTGTGAAGTCCATGTGGTATTTCCTTTTCCCCTGATCCTCTGGTGAGGACAAAGACCCCTTTGGGGACCTGAATTGGGCTGGAGGGTCTGTGACAGCTGAAGATGATTCAGAGGCATACTGGAGACAGCCAAAGCCAGTTAATTGTCAAGAAGTACAGCTTGCTGGCTGCAGTTTTTTTTCTTCTCCTTTCCCATAGGCTGTACCTGCTCCTCTCTTTTCAGCTCCTCTTGTTAATAGTTTAACATCAGTTTTTTTCCATTATGCCACATTCCATCCCAGGCACTGTCTGTTCTGCCTTTTGCATCACGAGCTTAAATAAAATTGTTTTACCTAAAACCTCTGGGAGCTATCCCCTCCCTAAATGGCAGCATAAGTTATCTCATCATTCCTTGCAATCCTTAGCCCTGTTTCTTTTCTCTCTTATCAGGCCTTCCACTAGGTTTTTCCTCTCTTGTTCATCTCACATTCTCTTGAAGTTCCCTGCAAGTGGGTGAAAAAGTCAGAGGGACAACCTGTTAGGACCTGCAAGCAGGTTCTCTCAAGACAGGCCCACTCTTTGCAGTGGTGAATGACAGGAGGACAAGAGACAATGGGGATAAGTTGAGAAAAGTGAAGTTCTCAGTGGACACGGGTGAAAATAATGGAGATACCAGTCAAGCATTGCAAAGGGTTGATGAGAAAAACTGTGCTCTTCATGAGAGATGCAGCTAGGTGGAGCCTTGAGCTGCTCTGGCCTTCTTGCTGATCCTGCTTTGAAGAGAAGACTGGACCAATGACTTCCTGAGGTCCTTTCCAGCCCAAGTAATTTTCTTCTAAGTTTTTTTCTTGCCTTTGTTCTCATCGTCCTCTCCACCTATTTCAGGCACAATACCATCTTGGTGAATTATCTCTCTAGCTCAATTTCAGTTCAACATCCCCAGGACTTGTGTTTTCCTGCTAACTTAAAATCTCAGCCTTTCATTCTGACTTCTGCCTGCTAACACCTACGTATCAAACTTGGTTTAGATGCAGCATAATTAATCTCTCTCTCCTCAAGCACATCCCTTGACTGCTAAACCATTGTGCATTCTTGCTGATCTTCTGCCTAATCCAGATTGTCTCTGTAGTCCTGCAACTGGTTTTGCAGGTTGCAGAGAGGGCCTAAAAAGCATTTCAGTCATCCAGACTATTTTGGCTGTGTCTGCCTGAGTTTGTAGAGAGCTGAACTCAGTGAATTTCCTGTTGTTTGCAGAAAGTACTAAAATCACACTGATTTCACTTTTTAAATGCCAGTACTTCAGTGTTTTTCAAAGCATGGAGGATGGAATGAGAGAGAGAGCTGTCATTTTGATGTTCAAGAAAGCACTGCAGAGCTCAAAAGAGATACATTTGAGGCTGCCTTCCATAAAAGAGGCTTCGCTCTCAGCAGTCTGGCAAGACACGCTCTTAAAATTTGATTCCAAAATGACTTGCTAATGATGAAACGGATTGCATTGTCTTTAAACAAATATTTGCTCTACACTGTACAATTTTAAATGCTTCTGAATGCAGCTGCAGGAATGATGTCCAGTTGTATAATATTCCTGTTGCTAAGAAGTAACAAAAATAAGTGTAATTATTTATCTTGGATGTCTGAAAAAAATTTTTTACATTTCTTGCACCACATTTGTTTGAGTCTGAGTCATAATGCAGACTCTTAAAATTAGTGCACTAACTTCCATTAATTAGGCTGACACTTAATTGGATCTATAAAAAGCAACCGTGGCATGTCTGGTTTTAATCAATTACAGCATACTTCAGTCTGGTTCATGACTGCTGCAGTGATTGTTAATGACTTTGTATTACTGGGAGGCCAAATACATGAACTCCGTAGGTACAACAGTGAGTCTAGAGTTGCTTGGCTAGTTGGAACTTCACAGTCCACATGGATATCCTGTTGATCCTTTTTTCCTCTCCACCTTTTTGGGAATGTAAGCAAGTAATCTTCTTGGTGAGTGTGTGCTGAGGATAGCTGCAGCTCTGCCATGTTCTGGGATCCTCACATGGAGGAGGGCTGACTGCAATCCCAGCAGTCTTGGGATATGTGCTCTTTGTGTTCTGTCCTTGCTATAAAAATCAAGTGCAGGTAGCAAGAGAAAAACCAGGTTTATGCTCATCTGGTGAAAGGTGTCCTCAGCTGAAATTCTTGGTCCTCATTTTACAAGTAAGCTAAGTTGAACCGATTTGTTTCTGACTTGAATCCAGTGCATATAGTGCCTTTTCCCTCTCTGAATAGCTTGTTGTCCCTATTCCAGTCAGTGGTAGGTGCTGTAGGATCTGTGTCAGGAGAACCCAGCATCCACGTGTGTGTAGGGCCTCGCAGCTCCACTTCATCTGTATGCCCGGACAGCTGTGAGCGGTGCCGGGGTTTAGGAATCTGTGGCTTTGAGAGTGACAGTAGGTCTGTCACAGACAGCCCTCTGCCCACATGTTCCTGTGCCACAGGAGCCACATTCATGGTGACTTCTGCAAGCTTATTTTACTTTGTGACTGAAGCAAACAAGAAGTCTGCGGGCAGCTCAGCTGACCAACAGTGGCAAAACAATGCCATTGCAAACTTGATAGCTTTTGAGAGCATGAACCTGCCTTGTGTCCAGGCTGCAGCTCCTGCTTCTCAAGGAGTCTCTGTGCCTCAGGAAGCATGTCCAGGATGAGATGTGAAGTCAGGCAGCTTCACCCCTATTTGCTTCCACAGCTTTCCTTAAAATAAATGCACAAATCCATTAGCACACGCCCTGAAATTCTTCAATTTGCTACCATTGTATTAAAGTGGAATAGAATATTCCACTACATGTTGTAGTCAGCTGAAACATGTCGCATTTTATATGGTTTTAGTATTTTTTTGGATACAGTTGCTTACTTTGTTTAGTGACTTTGTTTGGGCTTTGGAAGTTTTAAATAGATACACCCAAACTTTAGAATGTGGCCTAAGCCATGACTCCATTTGTTCAGTAATGTACCCACTGATGCTTTTTCATGTTGTGATTGATGCTTGCAGAGTTCATAAAACCAATGTTCATCTGAAAAATGAAAAAATTAAAATTAAATATCCTCTTCCTGGCTGTTATAATGCAGTTTCTAAAGAACATGAGTTTTTTCCACTTAAAGGAAAAAGATTTAACCCGGTTGTTCCCCCTGACATGTTGGTTATGTATTTTAATGCCTTAGAGTAGGAGTCAATGGGATGATTAAGTTTGAAAAACACCTTGGCTACCTGTTTTATTTAAATCTTTGAAACATTTTGTATCATTCCTTTGTAGAATATCTCTGTTAGCTAGAGCATTGGAAATGATTATTTGAATAAATCCTCAACCACTCTGGTGGCTTTCATCAACCCAGCTTGAGTTTTCATTGCTAATCGGTCATTTTATTGACTTTAATTAGAAACAATAATATCAAAACTAGGACAAAGCAAGACTCCACTGACAATAAAGTACAACACTGTTGCATAAAAGGGTGGAGGACCCAGGCTGATGAGGTCTTTGAGCCTGGAGCAGACGACTTGTATGGCTCTGACTAACTCTTAGGTCCTTTGTCTCGGTTTTCCCCTATTCTCCTGCCATCTGTAGACTAACAATCCAGTGTCTAGCTCTGCTGTGAGGTTTAATAAACAAACTTCTGGGTGCTTTGCCAGATAATTAGGATATATGGGTCACTTTGTTGTTAATTACTCAAGTGTGCCTGGATCATATTCAAGCAGAGGGGGCTGACCTGAGAAGGATCCTTGTCCCATCTTCTGTTTTGTGCCACTGAAGCCAGAGCAGAGGCTGTGGCAAGGGGAGAGCAGGTCCTGGAGTGTGGCAGTGGGGTGCTGTGTGCCTGCGACCTCGCGGGCACCGTGGATCCCTGCCCTTTGGAGGGTGCAGCGAGAGAAGCTGCTGCATTGCTTCAGTCTGACTGGCTGCAGGGGGAAGTTGGCACTTCCCAGTCCCTGTCTGGGAATTTAGACAGCTTGTGTTTTTTGTTTTTTTTTAATTTATGTATTTATTTTTGGCTGGTTACAAGAGGAAGTACAGTCCAATCTCATCGCAGCATGAGCTGAAACCTCAGCACTCAGCACACCAGCTCTGCTGCCCAGGCCTGAGCCTCACATGCTGCTACAAAAGTCCTTGTCAAGATGCAGTTTTTCTCATCTTCATTTCCCCAGAGGGCAAGCAGAAATGGCCTATGAGAAGTCTTTCAAAACTCATTTTTCTCGGTAAAATTCAGTCCCTTCTGCTGCCTTTTGAACAGAAATGTGCATTTTCATTTGGCAGAATCCAAACCACCAGACAATAGTAGTGGGAGTATTATTTTTACACTGAAGTTAAAACCCAGATATTTCTGTCCAACTCCAACAGGTATTTTTTTAACACAGTCTACCCAGCCCAAGGATTTAAAATATTCTGCCTCTTATCCACTGCTGGGCATCTGTACCTCATGATCATCATTAGGAGCTTTTGGCTTCCAGCTCCTCCAAAAACTAGACCCGGGGAACATTGGGCTGATATTTTGAATGGTTGTCTGTGTGTGTGGTTTTGTGCACAGGGCCAGAACATCTTTCACCAGACAAATTTCAGCATCTCTGAACAATCCCATTCATGTTGATGTCAAGCACTGCAGCCAACTGGTGCATCCTGGCAGCTGAGACAAGTCACCTGCTTATTTCAGTGGAGGTCCTCCATGCTCAAAATGTATATGGTCGTGCCAGAACAGAGTGGAATTAAATCAGATTGCTCACTTCATTAACTTCTTCCCTTCCTGAGAGAAAGGACAATGGGTAGATAAAGCTAAACTCCTGGGCTTCAGGGTCACTTTGATTTGCTGAGGTCACTCTTCCTCTGCTGACATCATGTGTTGCTTTGTATTTGGGTTAGTAGTTATTGTTTCTAAATTTTCTTGCAATCTAGATTTTAGTGTGTGTATGGCAGGGAGGGCTTGATGGATTATGGTGCAGGGGAACACATTGTGTTGGAGGGTTACATGCTGTGTTCATTTAGCATGGCCAAAGATGAGATTTGGCACAAGTCACTGTTCAGCTTAAATTGTCCCTGCAGATCTTTGCCAGAGTAATCAATAGCTTTATGTTCACATAGGTGCGTGTTGTATTCTGGGGTGACAGCAAGGGCACCATTAAAATGAGTTGTTCCCTTCTGCCATGTTACTAATGTATTTTTATGGCTTACATTGAAATCACTGGGGTTATGAAGTTTTGAAAAACATCTTTGCTCCCTGTGTGTACTGGTGTGGTTTAGTGCTTAGCCCTGAGTCACAGGAACCAGCTTCTGCCTCCAGCTGTGTCACTACTGTGTGGTGTGACCTTGGCATTGGCTGTAAGCTGACTGTGCAGGGATTGCATCTTCCTGATTAATAGCCTTGTTCAGAGTTATATGCCCTTGGTTCAACAGCACAAATAAGTCTTTATTACCTTGGTAGCAGTGTGGTGTCCAGGCTCAGAAAAGGAGCACAATCCATTCCTGGCTTGGGAACCGTCAGTGCAATTAATTCTATTTGGATTTCACCGTAAAAGATGCCAACAAGGCAGAGATGCTGAGGCTTAGAAACATTGCATAAGTTTAATTAAAAGAATGATTTGAAGCAGCTTTGGGTACAGATACTTATTACTTCTCTGTTGGTTCCCCTCACTTCCTCTGTAATGAAATGTCAATGAACTCAAACGCATTGAGCTTTCATTCTGCATGGCAGGAAGCTCCCAAAGGTGGCTGCTTCTGGAAACTGTTTTAGTAGTGTGTGAAATAAAGGTGAAAGGGGGGATGTTTCTCCCTTTTCTGGCTGTTCATAGGATGGAGAACACAAGTGTGGCCTGTGCAACAGTGAGCCTCCACCATCTGTGCAGAGGATGGCTGTGCCTCAGCAACACTTCCAGGTACTGCTTTGGTGTCTAAAGGGACTCCTGGGATCCTGTACCTAAAAGCAACTGGGCCCTTCACTGTGCTGGGGTGAGCAAGCTCAACGTTTAGCAGGATGGGGCCCTGGCTTCTGATGTGTTTCAGTGTGTTGGAAGGAGTGCTGTGGGTATTCTCTTGGCCTCCACATTAAGCTCTCAAATTTTCCCAGAGAACTGGGTAGAGCAAAATACAGTCACAGAAAGGGACCAATTAATTAAGCGGCTCTGTGCCTTCTTGTGGTGTCGACCCCGGCAGCGCCTGTGGACTGCATAAATGCACTCGGGCTTGCTGTCCAGAGCTCTGATCTGGGCAAAGCTGACTGCAAAAGGATTCGTTTCAAAGCCCCTCTTGTATTCTTTGGTAGCACGTACAAGGACAGTGTTACAGACATTACTGCTCTGCCTGTAATGGCTAAGGAAAAAGGCTCAACAGATTAGTGGGCTTTTTTTTCCTCTCCTGTGTGTATTCTTTTGTTGGAGATGAGGAATTAGCATTACTGATTTTTTTTTCTAAAGACTCTTGAGTGCCCACAACCCAAACTGACCTAGGCACTTTTGGAGACTTAAGACAGAATTTCGAAGTTATTTTTAAATGCTGGAAGTCTTGCAGAGGTCTGGGAATGTTAAATGATTGATTATTTGCATCACAGAGCGTAGGAGTCACAGCCCTGCACTGAGGCTCCATTGTGCTAGGTGCTGAATGCACACAGAACAAAATGACTAGTTTGCTCTCAGTACCATGAAATCGGAACAGAGGCAACTCCCATCCCTCTTTCTTGATATATCTGTACATACACAGTGTGATACAGCACTGTATCAAATCACAGATATGTTTTTTATAGCAGATGAAGTACAAATAAAGGCTTGATTTGTACAGTGGGCATTTGCTTAATATCTTGAATGGCAGGGCACAGTAAACAGCATATAAATGCCTGGATGGAAAATAATTGTTCACGCACAGAGCTGGTAACAGTGACTTTATGTATTTTTAGCTGTGTTTCTCTGTAATGTCCAGGCCTCTGGTCAGTGCTACATTGCTGTTACCAGATGATTTGCATTTACCGCGCTCCTTTGATGGCTTTGCCAGCGTGACATCTGGCTAGTTTCCCTTTGCCAGGGTCCCAGGATCCTGGTGAAGTTCTCACAGGTACTTGTAGCTGTCTTTTCCCTTTACAGCCAGCCTGAGAAATTAATGATTCCTCCCCTCCCTGCAAATGGGGGTTTATTTGATGGGGAGGGGGGGCTAGGAGGTGAATGTTGTTTTTCCCTTTTTTCAAGGGTCAGACAAGTTCAGCCCCACACCAGTGATGTTAGGGTCTACGGGCTATCACAAAGCCCTTGCACTTGCTGTCACCTTGGGGTAGTCCATAGAGTTGCAGTGCTAATGATTTGTTTTGTAAACATAGGTGGTTCTCTAGGTGTACAAGTGCCTAGAGCTGAGGAAAGACAGAAATTGGTTCCTGTGGGAGTTGTTCTGCACTTGCCCTCCCCAAAAGCTGTCATGGGCACAGAGAGGCTTTATTCTTGCAGTACAAAATTGATCTCTGACTGTGAAGTGTTTGACCATGGCTGACATCTTGGAGCAATAAGAGGGTGGGTTTATTTTTGATTGCTTTTAGGTATCTTGCAGTCAGCAAGCCCCTTGAAAGATGGGTAACTAGTCATCATGCTTGGGCTGCTGATCAGTAGGAAATAAATGCAGTTCAAACTGCTCTTAGCCTGCATTGCTGGAGACTGTCCTGCCACAGTAACCTACAGTAACTGAATTGTCAGTGCCTGTGCATGGACAGCTGCTGAGAAATGTCTCTCCCTGAAGCCATGCTGTTGGCTCTGCGGAAAAGGGTCTCATGCTAGCCAGCCTAGTGTCACACTTTAGTTTTCACTGTTGCTTTGAGGCCTTCATGTCAGTGAGACATTAGAGGCCTGCACATCAAACTGAGCAGACCTGAATGAGTACCCCAGCAACTGTAAGCTTTTCACAATATTTTCATCTTGTGTCTGATCCTGGCTCAGTCACAAACAGAACACGTGACTAAACTCATTTATTTAGGAAAAATTCTTTCTTTAACTGAAGGGCCTCAAACTGAAATATTTTAGCAAAAGCCTGAAACATGGGCCAGTTAAAGCAAGCACCTGCCTCTAACTCCTGTTTCTCACTGCAGCCCAACCTCCACAACCTGACAAACAAAAGCTTTTGACCAATTCTGCCTTAAAGCTAAAATGATTTTGACTGTGTGACTCACTCTTTCGTATTTGTTGTTTGTATTGCTATAGCAGTTGATGCTCTTAAACTTTGGATCCAAGGCCTTGTTGTACCAGGTGCTGTTAGGAGCATGGGAAAAAAAGCAAACCAAAAAGGCTATGTGAGGAAGAACAGGAATTTCTGTGTAACCCAAGACAACAGGTGGCTACAGATGGAGGATCACAAGGAACTGATGATCTAATAGTGAATGACCTGTTCAGTGAGTAATAGTCTTAGTACATCACTTATCTAAACATTGCTGAGGTTTTGTAGACGCTACAGCAAAGGGCAGTTTGAAGGAGGATGATGGAGTGACGGAAGTTTACAGTAACATCTTAGCAAGTGAGAAAGGCAGCAGAGGGAAGAGGGGCATGCTGAAAATGATGCTTGAAGGAAGATGTTTGCTGCAAAATCTAGTTAGTTGGTTGTAGATGCTGTGGTCATATATGAGAGAGTGCAGATGCGAGAGCAAAGTGGAGACAGTGCATTTTTTGGAGGAGGGAAAACGGAGCCATGGGGAAAAGAAAACTACAGGCAGGCTGTGTATTCAGTCTTTACCTGAAACTTTCTTCTGGTGTATTTACTACTAGCAATTGAAGGAAAAAGAAAGTGCTCTTTCTTTGGATCATAACCTTTAAACAACATGTGACATGAGGGAACAGATGAGTGAAGCAGAATGTGTGTTGTGTGTTCCTTTATTTGTGGCACAGATGTCTCCAAAAGGGGCAAAGGAAAAATGCTGCTTTTTGTAGTGTTGTTTATTTAAACTTCAGTTTAACAAAATTAGCCTGTTCAGAAACTTCAGTGAACATCCTTTTTAAGTTGAAAGCTTGCAGAGCAAGATACAAGTCAAATGCCAGCCCCAGCAATTAGCACGCATTCTTTCATGAGTGTCAAACTGTGCTTAATCTCTACTGATCGGGTTCTTTTTCTCCTACACGCTGTCTGCAGCTAAAAATAACATCAAGTTAAAGATGTACCAAAGATAGCAGCTGCCCAGTTCATGGTTTTTCTGAAGCAGCTTGCGCTCTTCCTCAATCATGTTTTTTTTCCCATGCAGCGTGAGAGGAAACACAGATGTCATAGCATGTATTTGGGAAGCTCTTGCTGGCTTGAGGGTGTCCAGCAGCTCAAGTGCTCATAGATCACAGTGTAAATGGGATTGCTTGGAGTGCATCTTCCCACATAAAATCAAAACTTTTAAAGGTGTGTTGGTTTTTGATAGGAAGGTTTCTCACAAAGCAAGTGGAAACACAGCATGACATGACTGCAGACCAAAAGAAGATGTATTTAAATAGACTCCTCGGAAATGGCTTCATAATAGGAAATGCATTGGTTGCTTCAGCATTAAACGCTCTCCCAGATATGTTCTCTGCAGTAGGGACCCCTTTCAGCTGAACCATTTTTTGCTATGTGGAAGAGCCCAGTTCTTTATCTCCATGGCTTTCTGAGCAATGAGCTTCAGTCTTACCAGTAGAGGGGGACTGCACGCCATACACCTCCCATCCTGCTGGGCTTCACTGGCCACCCCTCAGTGCCCACCAGCCCAGCAACTCCAGCAGCACGGCCCACTCTGCTCTCTTGAGCACTGGGGTCTCACAGCACCTGTGAAGATCAGGCATTGCAGCCAAAGAAATGTAAAGCCACGTGGATGAGGACAGCATGATTGGTAATAGTGTCTGCGTGCTTCTCTAGTTATCCAGTTCTGCAGAATGTTGGGTTTTATTTCCATGCAGTTACAGAAAGTGTCCTGAGCATGACTTGTGTTCAGAGAAAGCTGAATAGTGTGTGTGTGTGCTATGTCTCTGAGTCAGAAGATGTGAATAACCCCTCTCCATGCCTGGATGAAGGACCATAACAGCAGCTTATTCAGCAGTGCCATTAAACTGGTCAAAGATGAAATGGAAGCATGATTGTTTCTAGATGCTGGGTGAAAAGTGAGGGCTTTCGGTGTAACAGACCCCATTGTGTGCTGGACCTGACCTGACTGTTCCTGCTGCCTTGCAGGGCTTTTACTCATGTGTTCACCTTTGGCCCGACGTTCCGAGCAGAAAACTCGCAGAGTCGCCGGCACCTGGCAGAGTTCTACATGGTGGAGGCTGAGCTGTCCTTCACTGAAAGCCTTCAGGACATCATGCAGGTGGGCACTCCAAATGTCTATGCAGGACTGGTACCAGAGTTTCTTCTTCCTTCCTTCCTTTCTTCTTCCTTCCTTCCTGAGCTGTGCTCCCTGCCCTCAGCTGAGATCACAGCTCCTTTCACCCTGTGTGAGCCAAGTAGAGGCTGCACAGGTATTTCCCAAGGAGGGTTTGCTCAGCAGAGATGAGGCCATAGAGGGGATTTGGAAGGGAAGATAGAGGTGCACACAGCCCTCATCTCAATGGGAAGCTCCACAGTTGCTGTATTACCAGGGCATGTAAATGTGCTTGACTGGTGCTAATGAGTGGCGCTCTCCCTTTCAAAATGTTCAGCACCTTTCCACTGAGTGAGCAGTGTTTAGGCAGTGTGTCCCTTGGTGTGCTCTGTAAAGGCCTCCTTGAACTCTGCATTGAAATCTGAAAAAGAAACAACAGTTTCTGGCATATACCATTCACTGTAGCTTTGGCAGAAGACTGCAGGAAATCCTTAGCTGGCTTTTGATTTGTCAGGATTGACCTCTCAGTTGCAGTTTAACCACATGATGGATGCCTATATACCTTACTGGTCTCAGCATAAGCCAGCTTATACCCAACAGGACTTGTGAGTAAACATCCAGACACACTCTAATTTATCAGATAAGCTCTGTGGAAAGTGATTGGAAAAATAACCTTATAAAGAAAAATACCTGAGGCACTGGCTGCAGATTTATAAAATAACATCCAGGTGGTGGTTTCTTCAGCATGGGTCATAAACAGTGCTGAATCAGCATGGCCTGAGAGCAGAGCTGGCGTGCTCTATGTGCAGCTTCTGAATCTGGGATATCTGGATGGCACTGGGCTGTGTGGACTGACCCATTGAGAGTCTGTGCTCCATCATGAATAACATCCTGGTCTTTCTTTTGCCTCTCCTTTTCTCCACACCTTTGTGTATTCTTACAGCATAGCCTGTGTATATGTACACACCTTAGTTCCTGAGCCCCCTGTTTCTCTAGGTAATCAGAAATCAATTGAAATCTTCACTACTTTTATCTAGTATAATAAGCAGAGTCTTCTGTTAAAGTGGTGTTTGAGCCCTTCAACATAGAATCAAAATTCCTTGTGCAGAAAACCCTAACTTCCTGGCTTTTGAAGTACAGACAGCCAGTTCAGACAATTCAGAGAATTAGATTTGAGAACTCTCCGGAATTGATAGGACTTTTATTTGTAGGGAAAGGAGGAACTTTCCCTCTCCATTTTGCCTTTGTTGTTGTTAAGTATCTTGTGAGGTCTCAGCTTGTGCTCTCTTTTAAATCTTCCTTCTGTCCCAAAGTCTTTGACAAGCACCTTTCCCTATAACAGAAAGTCTCCTAGCAGCCATTATTTGCATTCTTCATAGTGAGTTTGTATTGCAACAGGCTTAATTTTGTGGTGTTCTTACTCAGGGAAGTGGAGTTCCCATTTTGTTCTTTTTTTAATCATTGGGCAATCTCTCTTATAACAAAACAAACCAAAAAAACCAATCGACAGAAAACCCTGCTAGTTGCTCTAAAACCTAAGTGTCTTTACTGGTATAACTGACCTTAATTCGGTGTTCTCTTATGCATCTGCCCATCGGGTATTTTGTCTAGTTGTTGTCATCTGCAAGTTCTTTATTCAGTGCAAAACACCCAGTTGAAAGCCTTCGGGGCTCTTGGCCAGGGTTATTATCTGAACTTTGTCCTCACATAAGGAGCTGGATTGTTAAAAATTTATTTTTAAAATTGCTATTCAACATTTGGACTAAGTATCTCTCACTTGAGCAAGTTACTGTGCTGGGAATGCTCAGCTTCTTCAGGGACATCTTGAAGTATTTGCTTATACACCATTAAAGAGCCTTGCTACAAAGATGTGCGTGTTTACCATTCACTGGTGAGGCTTGAGATCTTTCAGCCAAAGGTCCAAAAGGAACATAATTTTCATTATGAAATAAAAGGAAAAAAGGAGATTTAATAACCAAGCTACATGTACTTGGGAACAAAGGGCCTGAAGTCTTAGAGCAGCAGCTTTTTTTCCCCGCTGTAATTGCACAGAGTAGTGCTCAGTTATTCCTAAATTAGTAGCACAGTTCTTGTGAAGTCTCATGTGTCTTAATCATGCAATCTAAATTTCTGTTCTGTGCCAAAATGTGTTTTAGTGCTATAAAGAAGCTTTGACTCTCACAGTACTGGTTTCACAATACTTTCTGTGGAAAGTCCCATGTGCTCAGTGCAGTACTTTACTCTGCATGGCTGGGTGACAGTATTTCTGCTTTAGTGTACAGGGCACATGTAAGGGTATCTAAGGAAGGACCTCTTTTCATAAGTCCGGTTAAGAAGTTGGGCAGGTTGCCCCAAGACACTTCTCCAAAATGGATGAGAAAGAGAAGGGTGTAGAAAAAGGTCAGGTAGACAGTAGAAGAGGTCCACTTGTGGAAGTGTTCAGACTTCTTAGAGCCATCAGCCCTACCAGTACCTGAATTGGTGGCCCAAGGTCTCCAGTTTCATTTGTCCTCTGACATGCCTGTTATCACTCTCTCCCTTCAATGCTGTGTCATGTAGTTGTATTTGTAGGCCATTATCTTCTATTCTTGATTCCACTGTATCAGCAGTGCAGTATATTTAAAGGATCCCACTTCACTCATGACACTAATGGAGTTTTGAAGAGGCCATATGATACAGTTATTATTGAATTTCATCAAAAGCACATACAAAGCCATGCTAAAAAAGACATTATTTAGTCTGTAAAGTTAGGAAATGCAAGAAGGAAGTTTTCCTGAGGGCATTGTCAGGAGTTCATGCATAGTGTTAGTCTTCCTTAACAAGATTACGTCCTAGCACTACTGTCTCTTTAAGGGCTGGAGAATATGTCTCTTTAAGATGGAGTATGCAATTTAACACTCAGTATTTGAGCTGTGTCCTGAGGGCAGGAGTATTGTCTTCCACTGGTTATGTACTTCATCAAAATTAATTTGCTGTCATTACAACCTAGTGACATGGAGCATTACTACCTCCATTTTACAGAGGGGAGTTCAGGCATGAAATGAAATCAGTAGCACCAATTTTGGGTGTCAGCTTTAGAGAGCTTGGATCTAAAATATGTATGTGATTTGATTTCCAGACTAGTTTGGACTCAGCATTCTGTCTTCAGTACCAAGGCTGAGGCACTTGGGCAGGTCTGACTGCAGTGTTGAGGGAGCAAACACTGGTAATCACATGGGAAGGGTTTGTTCTAAGAGTTTTGCACAACACTCTTTGGGGGCATTGGGGTATCTGCAGGACTGTAGTTTCCTTGTCTGAAGTGCCATCCAGCTGCCATAGCTCAGGATTGTTCTTTTCCCTAAGTTTTATCAGCATTCAGCTTCAATGGCCAGGGGAGCAGTGGTCTGGCAGACAAGTCTCTTTCCTTGCGCGGCAGCAACATGTCACCAAAATGGGGCCTGAGTTGTTGGTTGTGTTGCTGAGAGAAGAGATTTTATAACCAAGATCAGATGTGAATCCTCCCCTCTGTGTGTATATGCATATGTAGAGTAAGAGTCAGCAAGTATGGAGGCAACAAACAGTGGTCCACTGGTGAGTGTTTCATATGTAAGTAGCCTGTGATCTACACTGCATCCATATGCATGGATCAGGTAAATACATACATAAAAATCCTACTGGCAAGGCCATGCAATTTTTTTGTATGTAATCTTTCTTAACTAATAAAGATGATTATTTGAGCCTTTCTTGGAGTGCACAGCACCTTCAATTGCTGCTGCTGACTTACACTGCTGTTCCATTGATGACCTGCTCTGTTTCAAATCTGGTCATAATTTTATTTGGGAAGAGGATAAGTTGCAGTATCAAAAGACCCAGGGTAAAATTAAGCAATACCCTTCGAAGCTGCTCCTAATCAAAATTGAACTGTTAACCATTAAACACCAGAGCAGCATTGGGGAGGGCCAGTGTTGATACTGCTGAAGTTTCAAACATGAAAATCAAAAGAGAAAGGCTAAAAGGGTTGAGGGAAGGGAGAAAGCTTTAACCTCTGTCCTCCTTGCCTGCCCCCCTACCAGCACAGTTTCCACATCAGCACTGTGAAGCAACCACGTTGTTGGGCTTTTGGGACATTCAGAGTCCCACCTCTGAGATGAGCTACTTGCTGTGATTCCATGGCCCTTTTCCCTGTATAAGTCTCCTGCCAAACATGTTTCTTTTAGAAGATGTTCAAAACAATCACTTCACCTATACCGCAAACTCATGTGTTTCCTTAAAGCAGTGAGCCAGTGATTACACTTCTACACTCATTTTTCCTATAGCCTGCTTTCCAGTCCTTCATTATACTACTAAAGACATAAATTCTCAGTTTGAGAGGTTTTTTTCCTCCTTTTCTTTTTTCCATCTACTGTTTGTGCCTAGGACTTGTTTGGCATAAATAAGAGCAGTGAGGAGGCCAATGTATGACCCACGTGTCTGTCTTTCTTGCCAGGATAAAACCTCTGTCTCAAACCTGGAAATATTTCTCAGATTGTTTTTCCCATACCACCCACATCTTTTTTCCACAAGAGGAAGCTGCTTATGTTGAATGCTGTGGGAACCTAATTGTTACTTTATCGCACAGTGAGGAAAAAAAGTGCTAATTAAACAACATGCTTTTCCAAAACCAGATGATACTTTCATTTTCTAGAAGGAGGAAGCTTAATGTAAAATCCCTTCGTCTCTGCCTGGTGAAACCAGATGAATTGCTAAGAAGTTTTCTAATTTCATTTGCATAAGCCTTTTTCTAGCTACTTTGAAGAAAGTTCAAAGCTGACTGTTTGGTTATTTGCCACTCAGCAGCAGGAATGCTGGCTTTTCATTTCCTCTGTGTTTGAGTACCAGGAGGCGTAAAACTGTTCATCTGCATATGATAATGATCTTCCTTTATTTGCATCTTCCCTTTTTTTAAAAGGAGAGCCCAGGTTGATGCAGGAGTCTTGCGTCTGAGTTTGGCTCCTGAGGAGTCCAAATGGACTGTTTCAGCAGCCTCACTAGATTGGTGGGATGCAGAGGTTATTCACCAGCACAGAGCAGTGTTTCAGCAGCTTGGGGCAGGTGTGAAAGATGTTTATCTAAACATAAGTTTGAACAACGTGCCTGAAATCTCATCTTGGCTATGTCAGTAGCCCAGCTGCTTTGTTTCTGTGCCTTGTGTTCCTCTTACCCTGTAAGATCCAATTCCTTGTAAGGCATAGACCTACTGCGTCTTCCTGAGATCTGCTGACTGAACAACAGGTGGATCTTTCCACAGCCACAGGCTTTGTGGTGTCTAGGGACTGCTGCTCGCCTAGATATCATTAGTGGAAATTTCACTTCTCTCAGCTCTGCAATTAATGAAGCTGTTGTTACGCTCATAAAAAACAAACAAACAAACAAACAAAAGCCAAACCACAACCAACCAGGAATGTGCCAGAACACTGAGATGCACTTTGTTAGGAAAAACTTTGTCCCATCCCAGGCTGAGATGACATGCTGCCCAGCTGCATTGCTCTGTGAATGAAAAGAAACTGAGAATAGGAGGCTGATTTTGAAGAAGAGGTGGGATGTTCATTAGTTGATACCACAGGTGTCAACTACCTGCTTTGTACCTGTGTAGGACTACATGGAGCCATGGGAACTCTTAGTCTGCACAACACTAAGTATCTTGGATGGTCTGCTTTGCTTAACCAAAAGAGAAAATGACTTAAAACGGGTTGATGAAAATGCAGCAGCATCCCATGGGGGGGCTTTTAATGGCATTTTAATTTCTTAATGAGTGAAGCCCGTTTTACTGGATAAGTATATCCAAATTGGATGATAATGTCATTTAGTTAATCCACATTAGTTTAGGGAAATGGAACCACTTATTTTTAGTTTCTCAAACATCCACGCATTGATGCGTCCTCTGCTTTAGCTCTCCGCTCATCTTGTATGTGTTCACTTTGCCCTTACTGCATACAGTCTCTCCAGCTGAGATCTGTTTGATGGACTTGCTCTACACACTACATTATTCTGTTTCCTTCAGTTTTGCCTTTTCTAACAACAAAGCATGATTCCAGAATTGTTCATTACAGGACAGATGCCTCACTAAGAATTAAACTGAGACCAGACCCACAAGTGGTTGCAACTTGACTGGGGCTAGCCAGGGTTGCTGCTTGAGTATTTTAGCTATGATTTTTTTCACTGGAGATACCTGATTGAAGATACTGAGGCCATCAGCCAACACTGAAGCCCTAAACCCATAGCAAAAATAAAGGTTCCTCTTCAGCTACTAATCAAGCTGCTAATTACGAGCATTAGTGATGTGGTTCCCTCTTATGCAATCTGGCCATGCAGAAGGACAGAAACTCCTTCTGTACCCTTTGGCTGATGTGTACCATGTTTCATTTATAGTCTGGGACACCTAAGCAATGTTCATTTTTCATGCATTCCTTTTTTCTCTATTAGGTTATGGAAGATCTTTTCAAGACAGTGACAAGCACTGTGCTCTCCAAATGTCCTCGTGATGTTGAGCTTTTTCATAAATACATAGCTCCTGCACAGAAGGTAATGCATGTGACAGGGAAGAACTGCAATCCTGTCTCTGTTTTGAGGCTTCTTGGCTCTAGGAAGGCTTAATTTTGTACACTTTTTTAACTGTGTTGTCTTGTATTAAGAAACTGTGAAAATACCACCTTGAGCTTAAATGATTGTTCAGGCCAGCAGAGGGAGGACCCACAACATTCTGTAGCTGGTAGCAAGTGTGGTAGAACTGTAGTTGTCACTTCATCTGTTAGCCTCTGAATCATCAGCTTCAATAATTGGGTACCCTTTTATCACTGAATGGCCAGGAGTAGAATTTGACTCATATGTAGATCAGAATGTAGTCCTACAAATTACAATATAGAGGGAGGTTACTGTCCTGATTTTGTCCCTGAACCCTAAAGGGTAGCTTTACATGTTTATGTTTTTCTTGTTTTGACCAAGGGCAGGTTGGAACAAATACTGAAGCACAAATTCATGATGTAAGTACTATTTCAAAATGATCTTGCAGAGGGCTTTTGGG
The DNA here is from genome assembly GCA_013397315.1 of Donacobius atricapilla. Lineage (NCBI taxonomy): Eukaryota > Metazoa > Chordata > Aves > Passeriformes > Mimidae > Donacobius > Donacobius atricapilla. The sequence continues at coordinate 162,551 of WBMY01003585.1, read as the reverse complement.
GAAAGAGTTCCTATTTTGCATATGTTCTTTTTCTTTCACAACTCATTGTCTTCTGGGTTAGCATAATGTCTCCAGAAGAGCAAGAGTTGCAGTTCCCTTTCACTGTTTGTCAGGTACACCCTTTCAGCTCTGCATGAGACAGACACCTGAATCTGCTGGCCTTTGGCTTTTGCTCCCCTGGACAAGATCCTCAAAAATAATCTCCTTCTGGCACGTACCTGCACAGTGGCCTCACGGTCTTGCTTGGTTCTGGCTTTGATGCTCTGCTTTCATTCACACTTCCACTCCAGTGGCTCTCTTTTTATAAGAGTATTTTATGATATCTAACAATCCAGATTCAATTGGTTGTCTATTCCCATTTGATTGTGTAGCTCCTCGTTCCAGTTCTCTTTGTGCTAAAGAACTGAAGGGTTTGGGTCTCCCTCACTGGCCCCCACAAGAGTGCCGTCTCCTCTCTACTCCTGCTTGTCTCTTCAGTTGGTGGAGCTCTCCATTTATCCCACAGAACATTGTAGGGCTGCTCCTCCCAGCACTGGTTATCTTGTTGAGCAGCTACAGCCACACCTGGGTAACTGGATTGTGATGGATTCCCCCGTGCCTCTGCCTGCATGAGCACCTGTGGGAGTCCTCAGTGAAGTTACCATCTCCCCATTTCAGTCCTCTCTTTAGACCTAACTGATACTCCTGAAAGGACGAAGTTGCACTCAGCATCTCCCATGCTCCAAGGAAAAGGAGAGAGAGACAGACCATGTCCTTCTCCCTCTCTGTCTTTCTCTTTATCAGCTGCTGGCAGATCTGGGGCATTCCTGGCTTATGCACATTGGATACATGTGTTGAACCTGTGCCAGTGATAGACCTCATCTGGTCTGTTGGCCTCACATAACCCAAACATGTGGAGCAATATATTCCTTTTTGAGGTATTTCCTCCAGAAGCCTTCCCTGTTTTAGTGAAACCCTGTAATGGGGTGTAAAGAGCTTGTGCTCCTTAGGGAATTTGGTTTTTAATTGGATTAGCTAGTGATACAAAGATGAGATTATTGTGATCATGTTACTATTTCTCTCTGTCCACAACATTTGGCTTGGAATGTGGAAAACTTGGCTGCCACCTTATCTTCCATTGAGTCTTGATTTCCAATTACCAAACCTGGAGCATTGTTCGCTGAAATTTTTCTGTTTGCTTTGCCATGATGCTGTTCTTTTGTGCTGGTGGAAATTGGTGGAGAATCTGCTCTCATATCTGCCAGAGAAGTAGAGAAACATTGCTGCACCTAAACCTCATGGTTTTTGCAAAGTAAAGTGGAAACATTTGAGCTACAAGCCCTTTGCACCCTGGGCTGTTATTTTTGCCTAACACACCCTGGACTAGAGCTGTGTTGTTGTAGCTGTGCTGATGAGGACATACTGTTTTCTTTAAAAAAATCCACAAATTTCTATGATGCAATTCCTTGCAGAGCTCACTTATGACTAAAATGCAATATTGCAATAATGCAGAAGTGTTAAGAGCTTAGGCCTTCCTGCCTTGCATGTAGCTAAAGCACAGGAAAACATAGGATTCTTGCCATATAAAATGCTTTTTGGTTTTTGTCCAAAGAAGCATTGCTGGGAAGTCTGACATTACACACAAGTTGGCATGGCGGTGGGGAAATGCCTCCTTAATTTTCCAGCATGGCACTTAGCCAAAAAACTTTGTTATTCCTTTCACAGTTATCTTCAAGACTTTTTTCTTCCTCTTGCAGAATTTCCTACAGTGAGGCAGTGGAAATTTTGAAGCAAGCTTCTCAAACTTTCACTTTCAAGCCAGAGGTAGGTCTTTGCCAGCTGGTTTGTCCCTATGCAGAGCCTGAACTTTGTAGAATCTCCTTTCTCTCTCTCTGATTCCACAAGAGTTGTTACTTTTCACGGATTATCTGCCTCCTAAGGTGTTCTGTTTGCTGGGTTGTAAATCCCGTGTAACTTTTGCCCTTTGGGGTTGAAATGGGAGCAATACAAGGAGTGGAATCCGTGACAGGAGAACATGTAACGCTTGCAGGGAAGGAAGTGATGAGATTGCAGTTGAAGGACCAAGGCTTTAGTGAAGGTACTTCTCTTTCCTGTATGTGAGTAGTGCTGAGAGTGTTGCAGATTCAGTAGTAATCATCTAAGAAGAGTTGCTGTAATAGTTCTCAAAAAAAAAGGAAGGATAAGAGGATAGCACTGAAAGTTTCACAACGATTAATAAACCAATACTATACAAAAATACCATGTAATCTAGATGTAGGTAAAGGGAATCCCTTGTCTTTCCAAAGCATAGATATTGACTGGGAAAAACAGTAACATGCTAGTCTTTCTAAAGCTATGAGATTATGGTTTTCCAAAAATCATATTTTGTCCAATTTCGAACACACACCCACTCCATTATGGGACGGCATTTGTGGTGGTGCCCATCTTGTGTCTATATTGTTTAATCATTATCTCATTATGATACTTTGAGGAAAATAACCCTCTGGGTGAAGTCACCCTCATAGCCAGTTGGTAACTGTCTCATCTCTCTGCACAAGTGGGTGTAGAACCGCAAATCTTGTCTCTGTACTACCTGGATCTGAGGTAGCAAACTTGAGATATTTTAGTGTTAAGAGAGTCTGGGGGAGTTCTGTTCCTCCCTTCCCCTTTCATTCCCCCAATGTTCTTTGCATGTCCTATAAGCAGACTGGGGGTCTCAAATCGAAAGCCACTGGATTTATAACTTCCCTGGAAAAAGGGAAAGTGAAGGGCATTGCAAACATCCAGGGTTTCTGGTAACAAAGAATTGGTTAATAGGGTGCTATGTTTTTTTAAGTGAGAATTAATGTAGCATGTAACAGGACACAGCAGGGAAGAGAGTAATCAGCGTAGGAAAGCTGCTTTCTATACACCAAAGGTAATACTAAAATAAGGCTGGTTTGCTGGGTCAAGTAAGCTGGCTTTGGAGAGGTGCCTGTTTTCCTTTAGATATGCAGTGTGGTTTGGGGTTTTTGGAGTTGGGATTTTTTTTTGCTTGTTTTGGTTTTCTTTCCGATTTGAAACCAGATGCTTGGGCTTGATGCAGGGACAATCTGGCCCTGTTCTGTTAAGTTAAATTGTCTTATTTTACATGCCTTGCTCTGCCTGAAAACTTGTGAAACTGTCTACTTCCCAGTGGCTTGTATGAGAAGTTGCTTTGCGTGGTTTCATGTTATTCAAAGCAGCGCATCTCTCTATGTACAGGGATTTGGCTGGGTCTCTTGCCATGGGCAAGAGGCACCAAAGCAGATTCCCAGGCCCCTTTTTGCTGTCCTTACAGTGGGGCTGTGACCTCCAAACAGAACATGAGAAGTACCTGGTGAAGCACTGTGGGGAGGTTCCTGTGTTTGTGGTTAACTACCCATATGACCTCAAACCTTTCTACATGCGGGACAATGAAGATGGACCTCAACACACAGTGAGTCCATGGGTCACACCTCCACCACTTTCTTGTCCAGGAACATGTCTTGGCCTACTGATAGACATCGTCTGCTGGGCTTGCCCTCAAGAAGTTCAACATAAGTTGTGACCATCAGGTGATCCTGTCCAATTTTTTTCCTATTGTAGAAAGAATACCCAAAGTGGGAACAATAGGAAGATTCGGGAGTTGGGACTTCTTGCTTAATTGCTTTAAGACAAGTTTGCCACATTAATTTCGTTTCCTGGTAAACTTCTGCACTATTAAGTGAAAGGCCTAGAATTGGATGGCTCCAAGTAGTCTGTGATTCTCTTGTCATCCAAATGTAGCATCCATATAGTGCTCAAATAGCAGGTGGGCACAAGAAATAACCTCTTTATCAAGCCTCATGCTTTGAATTTGTGATTTTTCAACTGAATTGAGAAAACTTGAAGCATTGCTTCTGCTATAAAGAGCAACAACACCACCATGCACCACTGTGTCTTCAGTGGCTTTAATTCTATCGGCATTTCAGCTGTGGGATAAGAAAAATAACCCTAGAAGACAGCCCAAACCTAACAGCGTAAGTGGTAACACTTGGATCCAGCACATGAATGCCATTGCTACCATATCCATTAGAGCTGGCTCAAGGAATGGGGATAGATAGAGCTGGACACAAGCTACAGCATCAGAGCTTCGGAAAACGTGCCCATATGTCTTTGCTGTCTTCTGAGCTGCTGTTGGATTCTTTATAACCCCACACAGGTTGTCACCAGAGTAACTTGGTAAGATTCAGTTCAAACCACTTGCCATAGATGTCCTCAGTCTGGGACATCACTGGTGTCATTTAGGTTTTCTGTAAATTACTGATGTTTATCTTTGCAAAATATCCTCCCAGTCTTCTCGTGTCAACAAAAGACTTTTCAAGTATGTGCAAGTCCTTACTTAAGTGTCCTGGACTCTGGAAGATTTACAGTAGGGTTTTACAAAAAACTATCAGTGTTAACTGTTCTTCTAATCACTGTGTGAAATGACTTCAATTAGTTTTCTTTCTTTGAAGGTTGCAGCTGTTGATCTTCTTGTACCAGGAATAGGGGAGTTGTGTGGAGGCAGCTTGAGAGAGGAGCGACTGTCCTTCCTCGAATCACGCTTACAGAGGTATGGAAAATCCACAGATGCCTGGAGACTAGCTTGAGCAGGAGGGTGTTTCAGCAGCTCTCTGTGGTTGGCAAGACAGAGAAGTGGAGGGGCAGATAATAGTATTTAAAAGAAGCCTATTTTTGTCTTTGTGATATCTATGTATCTGAGTAGGTGACTGCAAACTGGTGAAGAAGTTCTTGTGCTTCTGTCAGAGGTGTGCAAAGGACCTCTCTGTTGTAGCTCATCAGAGAAGAAAAGTTTTCTTTATGCTAAGAGGCCAGGGCAGTAGAATGCCTCAGCTCTACTGCAACTGTCTGGAGCAGGATCTGCTGTGGGAGACTTCATCCTTTTCTTCAGTTTTTGTGGCTGAAAGTGGATTGTGAAGGTGGAAGTTGTCACATATACAGAACTTAGATATATATTTGTCATCATCTTATGTAACTGAGGAATTGCCATTCTGGTCAGAAGCTTTGCCAGTTGTGATGCAGCTGGCCTTGGTGACTGGCCTGATTTCAGAGAATATGGCTTTGCTAATAGTTTCATGGGAAGCTTCACTGGAACTGCTCAAGATCTGTACTGTGTCATGGGGGTTCCTCTTTCCCTGCTGCCTTAGTCTGCATCTTGTCACTTTTGGTAATTTTAGGCTAACTTCCATGTCAGAATACTAAAGCTGCCTTTTGATTAATAATTGACATTATACATTGGATATTTTTCCATAGACAGTTGTTCTCTGGGTCCTATTTGATTGTTCAAAAATTTTGCAGAATCAGAGAATGGTTTGGATTGGAAGGTACCTTAAAGACCATCTAGTTCCAACCCTGCTGCCATGGGCAGGGACACCTTCCGTGAGATCAGGTTGTGCAAAGTCCCATCCAGCACTTGAACATTTCCGTTTGGGCCAGTCAAACACTTTGTGCAAAGCAGTGTTGGAGGAAGGTTAATCCCCGAGTAACACCATTTGCACATTGGGAATTAAATTGTTGCTTAAATCAGCCACGTGCTCACACAGATATATCTAGTCAGTGGAGAAGAGCAAAATCTACTTCAGCATAATGAATCCAAAAGGCACCAAGCAATTAAAATCACCAGAACATTAATTCTCAGTTGTTTGTGTAGGATGATGATATTCCCTGGGCTTCCTGCTACTCTCCCTCTGTAAGCTCTCTGAAGCAGTCATGCTTCAACTCATGTAAAGTACAGTGTTGGCTGCTGCACTTTTTCAGTCAAAACTTATTGCCAGTCCTCAGGAGAAGAAGGGTCCATGTGGAGTTTGAAGCCAGACTTTCTTGTTTGTCAGGAAAGTCACAGAAAGCATTTCAAGGTGCAAATGGGGTGTGTCTTCAGTAAATCACACTTCCTTTCACATTTTTCTCAATTTTGAGTGCTCAGGATCTGATTTTGTTAAGCCCCAATACTTTAGACCTGTTAATTCTATTTCCTGCAGAACCAGCATAACCTTAGAGAGGAAAAACAGAATTCTTGTCTTCTTATGCATGTTTCATACAATAGTTCACCAGGCTTTCCCTTTTCTTGTAGCATGCTCTTCCAGGCAAGTGCTGCTTGTGCAGAATAACTCTGTTCCTATACTTACAAGGGGTTTTCTTTTCATTTCACAGATTAGGACTCACAGATACCTATCAATGGTAAGCTGCCACCTGGCTCTGCAAGCTCTTTTTCTTCTTTTGAGACTATTTAAGCAACTGGGGGGGTTGTTTGTTTTGTGGGGTTTGTTTGTTTGTTTTGTTTTTTTATTTTGGTTCTGAGGGAACAATTTTTGGCCCTGTTGCCCTGCCATCACTGCCAGTCTAAATGAAATAGCCAGTTCATTTAAACAAAGGTTAATCTAATGCTACTTAATTTATGCCTCAAATTTGTCCACTCACAGCACAGGTCATTCCTCTCAGGATTGCATGAGGTGGATTAATTTACAACCCGTAATGATTTTTGATATTAAATCATTCAGCTGTGTTGGAAGTTGGATAGATTCTGACCACCACGCATGAGATAAACAAGTTACAGAACCACAGCAATTTGTGACCTTTAAGAGGTCTATGAATAACTCCCTTTGCAATTGACAGGGCAATTGGGTTGAAAAATCTTCCCTAACAAGGCAGTTAAAGCAATTAAAACTGTCCTCCTAAGGAGACAGATCAACCTCTGAATTAACTGTTTAACCCATTAAAACTACAGAAGGTTCTTTGTATGTACTTCATCATAGCTACTGAGAGAGTGCTAGTGCAGAGAGTTTTACATTTAGAAGAGTATTTTCAAATATTCTGCAGTATTTGGACTGATCATTAAGAAGGCTGCCTTGAAAAAAAGCAAAGTATAGGTTCTTCAGCCTCGTCTTCCTATAATATGAAATCACTGATGAACAGCCCAGTGTTTGGCAGATCTTCACATCATCCATGTGCAAACAGGGTGAATTTAATTTCTTCCTTCGTTGTTGTATTTGTGGCCCAGAATACACCATATCCCTTTATCTGAGGGAAGGAGTATCCTGAACAAGGATGATAAGTTATGAGGTTAGATGCTGAGATACAGCCTGAGGAAGTTTGGTGTTCAATGGCAGAGCCTTCCAGCACTACTAAGATAGCACAGCCCTGCCTCATGCTTCCCACAAGAAAAGATTAGGACATTGCTTGTCACCTATTTGCATTTTCGTCTGATATGTAACGACCACATTCTGGAAACTTTTCCTGCTGGAATCTTGTTTTGGAGACTCTTTCCTCCTTTATTCTCTCCACTCCATCACAGACAATATAACTTCCTGGAGAAGATTAAAGCTGTTGTTACCCCCTGCCATAGGTGTGGTGTCGTAGGAAGGTGCAAGATAGTAGTAATTCTAGATGCTTCTGGACTGCAGTCCAAAATCTGCCAGAATACAGGTAGGTGGCTTGCCAGCATCCATCTTTCCAGTGGAGGTGGCAGGAGAGACTAAAACTTATCTCCTCCAATTTAATGATGGAATTGTCTCCAAAGCTGGCTCACAAACTCCTGGAAGAACAGTTGAGTCATTCTTTTTTAAATATAATATTTGACTTCTGAATGTGATCTCCTTTCAAGTTCTTTAACCATTGCCATGTCTCTGATTCTACCTGTTTTCTTCCCCCCACTAAGCAAGAGAATATTGTGGGGTCTGACTGTTTCTAGGACAGTTTCAGGATTGCCTTGTTCATGGGTGAATTGTAAGACCGAGGTAATTGATGATCTGAAATACTGCTCTGCTTCTTGCCATTCCTACCTTTTAGGAAGATTTTCAAAAGAGATAAAGTGACATGGTCAAACGCTACAAGTCTTCTTCAGTACATGCATCTTTCCTGTTATGCAAGTTTCTTTCCATATAGAATATGAGTTGGAATAGTATTTGGCTTGATTTTGTAGTTATTTTATCTTATTTTCACACTTCTTCCTTTGAACTGTAGATAGAAAATAGCTCAGAGCTGTAGATGATGATCTTGGCTAAACTGAGAGGTCTGTGGAAATGAGGTGGGAAAGTCAAGTGATGAGAGTATTCTGGGAGTTCATTGATCTCTCTGTGACCAGGGAGTATTAAGTATATTGCCTTATAAACAGAGGACTTGATCCTGTTTGCAGCCTCCAAGTGCCATCTTAAAAGTAACAAAGAAGGTATTTCATAATGAACAATGATGTTCCCACAGCCATCAGCGTGAGCAGGTTTGGGACAGTCTTCCTACGTGTAAGGCACTGCTTTCCTTGCTCTGATTATCTTCATGTGCTTCAGTGGAGACAGTTGTCTCATACTGAACCCTTTACAGTCCAGGTACCTTTTTGATCTTCTGGTGTAAGGCTTGTGAAAGTACACAGTAGCAGAGCAGGTGTTGTCTGCTGTCTTCAAGGAGATGTTACTGTGTTGTTTTGGCCCTGCTCCACCTCTGGATGAAGAAGATTGAGCTGTGTTGGGCTCTTTAAATTCTGATAATCTTTGAAGCTTGAATGTCAGTATTCTGTTGGGTCCTCGTGTGGCAGGATAAAAATAAAAAGGAGGAGTTAGGCTTAGGGAAAAGTAGCACTGGTGAGCCACTTGCAGCACATAGCCAGTGACTACACTCACCTCATCCTTTAACCTTCAGAGCCCAGTGAAAACAGGTAGTCCATCACTGTCCTTGGCAGCCACATGGTCCTATTACTCCTCTTTAGGGAAGAAACTGGAGTGCTGTGCTGGACCAGACAGAGGCAGGCAGAAAGTCACGGAGGGTTTTCTTACACACACATACACACACACATCCAGTAGAATATTCAGTTTCATGGACTTCTGTATCCTTGTTCTTTCAGCCTTACTTTTTTCAAACTGGCCACAGAACCTTCAGCATAGCAAGGGGATTGCATAAAAGGTTGAGATTATATTGTTTTGAAAAGAGACTGAAAAGAACACATTCTGTTTATGAAAGATCACTAGGAGAGCACTACTCTCCATAGTGCCTTGCTGTGCAACACACAGAGCTCATGATGATGATAAAAGAATATAAATCTTCAAAAGGATGAATGGAAATGTTCCTCTAATGTGGCACATAACAAGCTCCTGGAATTCATTTCTGGGGTACGTTGTTACAGCACACACTTCGGTAAGATTCAAATCTCTGAAGACCTACCAGTGCTTAGGTCCAGAGCAGGAACAACTGAGCTAGCTGGGGTTGCAGAAACTTAACTTCCCGTATGGAATAATGCTGCACAGTCCACCAGTTGCCAAGAGTGCTCAGCTGCCCTCTTAAGTGTGAGCTACTAGCAAAAACAGCTAGACTAGTTCACAACTCTTTTTGAGATGAGAAACATCCAATGTCTGTAGACTATTGAATGAAGGAAAACTCAGGGAGCATTTTCCAGTCTAAAGGGATTTTTCTCTTCATCTGCAGGCAGTTCTTTTTCTTTCATCTGTGAAGAATGGAAAATTTCTCAATTCTTCTGCTTCTTCTATGCACAGTCATCAGAAAGAATTCGGAGTCTTGATCCTTGGCACATTTAATTCAATGGACTTTTTCCATTAACTTTGATGGGTTTTGTTTCGCTCCTTTTGCCAAAATGGCTGCTCAAAGTGCTTTGAGATCTACTGATCAAAGTCCTGGATAAGCAAGGGTAGAATTTATTATTATTCATCTGAAAGCAGCTGAGTTATTTCATCTTCTTACAATGACTTTATAAACCCTGTTGCCAGCAAAAAGGGAGAGAAGATGCTGGGCTTAGTCTCAACTGCCTTTGCACAGGCTGATGCACTTCTGGACATCATCAGCTGTTACTTGTACTCCTGGTTACAGCTAAAGTGACCAGCTGGCTTGGCAGTTCAGCTCAGAACTCCTGAGCTGGGTCAGACTGATCTGCCATGACCAGCACCCGTATCCCTCACACTTACAAGGTCTTTCGTGTTTTGCGAGTCATCACCCTCAGCATCAGGTCTGTTCATCACCTTCCTTGCAAACCCTTGTAATGCCGTGCAGCGGAGCTCCCCAGGAGCAGTTCCAGGGTATTTGCAGAGACTCAAGTTCTTCTCAAGGCAGTCCATGTGAAGTGGATAGAGATGAAGACCACCATGCTGTTGCACAGCCTATGTGTTCATATCCTGAGCATAATTCTTGTCACAAGATGTGGGGGTGCACACACCAAGCCTTCGGGAGCCAAGCTAACACCCAGCAGCACAGACAGAAGAGCACGTGGATCCCAGTCATCAGAAAACATGTCCCACTCTTGGGCCTGCTGTTCAACTTGCAAACTGCACTTTGTGTGTTAGTGCTACTAGGAAGAAGTAAGCTCTGCTTCCCTTTTTGCTATTTGGGCAGTGGAGGGAAGGGGAAAAACACTGGAGAAGAAAAACCTGAATATTGGATGGAGTGTAATAAATGGTTTCCCAAATTTTAACTACTGCTAATGAGCTGTAAGGATAAATAATATTTCATGATATGAAAGGCATACTGTCAAACTGAGTGACAGGGCAATCTTGCAGCTGTACAATTTGTGGGAGAGTACTTCTATTTTGCAAGTAAGGGTGATCATGGGCATTACTTTGTCTTCATGCTGTTAAAATACAGTCTTAAAGCCAAGAAAGATCTGATGTCCAAGCAACTACACCCAAATATACATATTTATACATACGTAAGTATATATACACACAAATATAATATTTCCTTGCAGTTCATTAACAGTATGTAAAATTTGGGAAGCCACTTATTGCAATCAATCCAATCTTAATTTCTTTCACAGTGTTTTTCTCCCCCTCTACTACATTGCATAAGTAGTAAAACATATGCATTTATATTTAAGTGCACTTGATTTTTTTTTAACTAGGATGATGAAATATTCATACACCAAGATTAGAAGCAAGTAATACATCTGGAGTCACTCAATCTCCTGCTAATGCATTCATATAAAGGAGAATAACTTGGTGCCCTCAGCAAGCGCAGAAGTGGCCCCACAAATCAATAGAAGCAGTGAGATCTTTTTCACTTCTATTAAAATAAAACTGTTGGTGACAATTTATAGCTGCAAGTACAGTATCACATCAGCCACAGTCCAGCTGGGAAATGGGTAACTATAGAAGAACCATCATAATCTTGTTGACACCCATATACTCAGAGTATCTGCTTCCAAATGTTTTCTGAGTTTTCTGTGCACAACAAGTGCTGTTCTGCAAAATAAAATGTCTTTTTCCAGTTCTCATTTTTGGAGAAGATATCTTCAAGGGGTATTTTTCTGGCTTACTATGGAAATAAATGAATCAGTCTGTAAGAGTGATTGGGGGAAAAGTAGCAAAGAGCCATCATAATTACCTTAAAAGAAAAAAAAAATTAAGGAATGTTGAACAGACAGACAGCAAGACCTATCTAAGCCTCTGAAGAAATTACTGGAAATGAAATTATTTCGGCTATTAAAAAGCAAACAGAAATTGAAAGAATTTGCAGGACAGATTTCCACACCAACATGATAAGGGCTAGACAAGCCCAAGCAGAGAGCTTCACCTCCAGTAGTGGAAGTGCTTTGTGATTCTGTAGGAACCTGGGTTTGTGCCTCTGTTAGGAATATTCTAGGTACTAAAACCAGAAAGGTGTTTCCAATATGAGCAGAGCTATGGTGCTCAAGCTGTTTTTCGTACCCAAATACATTGTTGCTCCTAAAAAAACCCATGCTCTAGTGTATTGGCAAAGCATAGCTATGCTGGATTAAAAGGGTTTAAACTTGGGATTTCTGCTAATACAGTTCTGCTTCTTCAAAGGTCAAAGGGAGGTAGTTAAGATGGAAAGCAAAACCCTAGATGAAAAGCTTGCTTTAATGACAACAGCATAACCGTGCTGCAAATGTAACTGTCTGTTTAAATTACAGGTATCTAGACCTCCGAAAATTTGGATCAGTTCCTCATGGAGGCTTCGGAATGGGGTTTGAACGCTACCTGCAGTACATCTTGGGAGTTGACAATATCAAAGATGTTATTCCTTTCCCCAGGTTTTCTCACTCCTGTCTCCTGTAGCTCAGCCGTTGACTCACATGGAGAAAACCGCTGGTGTAACTATGTGTATATAACAAACCAGGATATGACCGAGTGTGTTTTACTGGGAAATTAAGATAATTTTTATATCAATGAAACTCTCGGTCAATTTAATACTCGGTTATTGAAAATAATATATGTTCTGGTGAGATTATGGAAGGACACTGGCAGTTAATTTGATAGCAGCTCATGTCTTCAGTGCACTTCAGGAGTATTAATAAATCCTGCTTAACTAAAGGGTTACGATTCTCATGAGACTAGTACAAGCCATGGAAGTACTGAACAAGCACTGAAGGTAGCAGGGGGTTTTATGTGAAATATTAATAAGGAAGTGTGACCTAAAATATTGTCATGGCTGTGATACACTTGCTACTGCTGCAGTCAGGAAATGGCTACTGTAAAGCATGATCTTCCCCACTCTGAGTTAAGAGCAAACATTGTTTACCTTGGAAAAATCAGCCAAGCCTAGCAAGGAACAATGTCATATTGGAATTGCTGGAGTGAATTTGTTGAATGATGTTTGATTTTGTGAATCATCAATAAAGATGTGCACTGGGTTGTTTTATAACTCTTGGTTATGGTTTCTTCTTCGGTTACAAAACTGTAGCTCTCAGCATGAGAGTTTCCTTCAGTGTCTTTGGTAGAGGTTTCATTTTCTGTATAACCAAATTAGTTGCACAACTTCTGCACAAGATATCTGTTTTCTGTCTCTAAGAAAGCACATATTCATAGCAGACAGAAATGTTCAGTTGCATAAGAGTTTGTTCATCCATCCGTCTCTCCAGGACCAACTTGCAGTTCACGGTGGGGTTTTGCTGTTGCTTTGCTTTCCTGTTGTTGTTATTGAGAAAATCTCTCACGTGCTCGTTGGACCAAGCAGTTGCAAAACAACCAACAGATGCTCCCAAGCATTGCTATGTATTAAGTAATTTCTTATCACTATAGGATCTGAACTCCTTTGCAGTCTCTAATGGGTTTATGCTCTCAGCTTCTCTGCCAGGTAAAGAAATACTCATTTGTGTTTTGAAGACAGTATTATGGGAAGACCAAGTGACTTGCCTAAGGCAACTGGAAACCAGTGATTTATTCAGGACTTGAACTGAGGGTTTTCAGCATCCTTCTTCCCTTCCAAATTACCGCAATTCAGCAAATGATCATTTGCATAGTGCTTGCTACTCTGGAGCCAGCAAAGGCTGGAGTATAAACAATGTATATAAAGAGAAAAAGCAAGGTAGTGGCCTTATTGCTGATGAACCCCATGTATATTGGCACACACTACGGGAAGTGGCTGCAGGACAGCCCTGAAAACTTTTCCAAGTAGATGGAAGAGATTGAAAAATAGTAATCAACTAGCATTGCACTGATAATACTGCAGTCACAGTTCTCTCTGGTAGGGCTGTGTAGTACTGCACCTGCAGCATCTAAAAATACCTGTTTGTGTCATGTGGCACCTGCTGTGTCTCAGTGTGCTCCACGGCTGGGGTTTTTACCTGTTATGATCATGCAAGCAATATCGCCATGAAGGTCATGACTTTGGGGGGGTTTCTCATGTGCGCATATGCATATCAAGACTTTTTCATGTCTCCTTCATCCACTTGATTAGGCAGATGCTAATTGTCCGTTTGCTGGTTTGCATTTCCCAGTACAGCCCTGAGTTGGCAAGTCTGGTTCCACGAAACAGTTCGAGCACCTGCCTTCCCTTTGAAACCACTGAGAAGTTCCCACATCAGACACTCAGGTATCTTCCTGCATTTGGACCATCTCTCCTTTAGTATGTTGTCTTAAGTTATTGCTGGCCTTCATGCTTTGAAATTACTTCTCTGCAGAAAGATGCGGAAAGAGTACAGCTGCCAAACAGCCTCATCCATAGCACATTCCCTAAATGACTTGCAGTGAGCAGGTGTCCTTACTGACATCCTTAGTCACTGATTCTGTCACAGTTGCTGTAAATGAGAGTGCCGGAAGTGGAAGCTCATCTTCTGAGAACAGAGTGGGGCAAAACATCTCCTGTCCACTCTGCTGTCAATCCCCAACAGCAGCTCTGGGCTGCCTGTGTTGGTTTTGGCATCAGTGGGAGGTTGCTGATCCTGCTCTGAGATGCCAGATCTGATTGGCAAGGCGGGGCTAAAGAGCAGCAGGTGAAAAACAAGATGTAAAAAAGAAGACAATGGAAGGTGCCAAAAAGTTCTAGGTTAATGTGGCATGAGTCACAAGTTACAGGGAAGGACACAACTGCTTCAAACAGGTTTTCGGGGTGGCTGTCAGGGTGACACGGCAAGAACAAAGAACTAGTCTAATCCACCTTGCATTCTTTGCCCTTTTCAGAGGTTGTTGCAGGACTGAAGGTAAAGGTCGAACCTTTGATTTGCAGATAGGTAGATGTAAGTACGAAAGAAGTAACAAGGATGTACTGTGAGCGGTTTTTTGTGTGTTTCCAGCTAGGTGTCCATGAGTCGCAATCTCCCCAGTCTTCTACATGTCCTGGTTCATTTCAAGGTGCTTGATGAGCAGGATATCCAGTGAGCTAAGGGGACATTGCCCTTGGGTCTGAAAGTTCAAGAAAATTACCCCTGGTAACTTGGCAGATGAAGCAGGAGCTGAGCAGGGTTGTCCCAAGAGAGGTAACCAGATGGCTCAGAAGGGGAAGGAAAGGTTGTCTAGTCTTGGTAACAGCCTCCAACATGTGCTGGTTTTGCTAGTGGTGAGAGAAGAGGCTGAGGCCCTGTGCATTATGATACTGCTCAGGGTTAATACTGAGATTGGCATTTTTCAGAGGAACTTAATTTATGGGTAGCCAGCAAGGGTGGGAACTACTGTTTCCCTCCAGGCTGGCATTGTTCACCTCGTGCTATGTATATATAACATGGACTGGTATTGCCAAGGAATGTGACATGGTTTTTTTCTGGGATTTCCATGTGGAATGTCCTGTATTTCCTTTCAATCTCCCTTCCTAGAATGAAACGGAAGTTAATTTGAAGGACAGGGAGTTCATTTCTCTTGGACATGTAAGCAGGGAAATGCACCAAGATTTTCTTTATTTAAGCAGCATTCCTTGCTACATCTTCTCTTGGGAGTCTGCACCGACAGTGACTGAAGCCAGATAAAGACAGTGACACTTCAGATAAAAAGCTGTCACTCTTTGCACCCAGGAATCACCTCTTAGGCTGACCATGCAGTGCAGTAGCTAACACTGGGGTGTCCTTAGTGCCATAAGCAGTCCGCTCTGGAGCCCAGGTGACCAGCACTGTCTCTGCTAGCATCATTTTGGTAAGTATTTCTTGAAGTTTCAGCTCCTCAGCAGCCCATGCTTGCCTCTTTTCAAGTTTGTCCTCACTTTGAGCTTCAGAGGAAAGAATAAGTGTCATTGATTACTGTGTTGGTAGCTTTGCAACATTAGAACAGAGTGATGGGAGATAAAAGAGCTACACCATAAACTTTGCATAACTAAATGCCAGCCTCTCAGAAGAGTGTTTAGAGGAAAATGTCTGTTTTTTTCACTTCAAGAATATCAGATAAACCCTTCACGTAGTTTTTTAATGTGTAAGATCAAAGTATCCCAAAGTACTCTATTTTTAATTGAAAAAATAATACCTGCAGAACTAACACCCCGTTTCAGTCTTCTCATTTTTCAATCCACAGGAGAGCAAATGCACACTTGGAAACTAGGCATGGAGATTGCTGTTCTCTCCCTTATGATTTATGTTGTGATACTGTGGCAGTGTTCAGACCCTGGGCTTTTGTACCTTCTGTATAAGCAGAGACAAAAAGGTACATGGGCCAAATGTTTAAAAGTCAGCAGACCAGCACAGGGATTTTAGCTGAATTACCTGCATTCAGGCCCCCAGACCTGAGGGAAACGCGGCAAGGTGCCCAGCTCAGCAGTTCTCTCTCTGGTTTACTTGGTAGTCATTGTAATTTATAAAGCATCACTTGTTTGAGGGTATGCCAAGACTTTGATGGGAAATGTAAAGTACAGTTTTGCTTGCTGGACTAATATTGATTGTTTTGGGAATAGCTTATAGATGTGTTTTTGCTCAGGGGATGAAGAGGACTAATTTGCCAAGAAACACTTTTGTCATTGTTGCCATTAAATCTGTGTATAGAGATAAACATGGCTTTGCTGTAGCTGAAACCAGTAACAGCCATTATGACTGTTGTCTTAGCCTTTACTTTACACTTAGGGACAAATGAGAGATGGGTCCAAAGGAGAAGTAAGACTGTATAAAGATTGACAGAGTTCTAATTTCCTTCAGATCTAACCAAAGCTGCCGAAGCAACAAAAATGGTGGTCTCGGGGGTGAATTTATTGTTTTGTCTTACTGTTTGTTGCAGAGCCATGACCTTCAGAAGGGTTGTAAAGTTTTATTTTATGATCCTGCTGATAAAGAGACATATGTAATTTACTATATGAGTTCTTACAGACTTGGCTAACAACAAGTTTGACCCAGAGTTCAAAGAAATTATGGCTCCCGTTGTTTTATGACTGCTGTGCTGCAGCATCTGCTGCACAAGGTGTACAGAAAAGATGCTGTAAAGGGAGAGCTTTCACATAAAGGGTGAGAGAGGGACAAGACTGTATGGCCATTTAAAAGTCATGTAGCAGCTACATCAGAAATTGTAGGCTCTGTTTTGAGTGAAAGATGGATGAAATTACTTTAGAATCCACGTTGCTCTTATTGCTGACATTATTTTACTGCGGGAAATTGAGGCACAGAGCAATTCATCTGCTTGCCCAAGGTTATGAAAGATGTGTGCCAGAAGCATGGAACTGACCCAAATCAACCAAATCCCTGCTTGGCACCTGCTCATGAGACTTCCCTCTGTTTGCCTTCGGGTGCACTGCCACACCAGAAGCAAGGCAGGATGTTTGCAACTGATCTGGTTTCAAACGCATTTTTGGCATTTCTAAGATCCTAGACTGTGCTTCAGTGATTTTTATCTATCCCTGTATGTCCCGGGGCCTTTCAGAGATAGCAATCCTGCTGTTTATTTTTATTACTCTTACAATTGATTTTTTTCTGAATAATTTGAGGCAGCCAACAGAGTAGATTTTTAGTTTTCTTTGCAAGGCTTGATCTTGCTCTTTGCTCTTCATTGATATCTGTGTATCTTACTGTCTTCAGCAGGTTAATGTACAGATACTTGCACTGAAAGAATGGAGTTCAGAGTTTTTAGAAGTCACTGATCATACAGGTTGCTGGCAAAAAAGTATACAAACTACTGAGGAAAAAAAATCAATGTGGTCTGGTAGAAGGCCTTGGTAATCATGTAAACATTTTAAGTTTCAGTATGGGACTATTCCTTGCTATCTGCTATGGCTTCAGAAAAAGGCTAGATTTCCAGTCACAGTGGAAAATAATTATACTTCACTGACACAATGTTTTTAGTAATACTTCTATGGTGTCTTTACCTTCAAAGTGATATTTGAGCAATAATTCCAGTATCTTTGATGGCTCTTTGAAGATCCTGGGCTCTCTGTGCGCAGTACTGTGGTTAAGCTGTGTGAAGCAGGCATATGAGCCATATTTTTCTGAGACACAGGTCTCCCATTTTCTGCTTGTCCCCCAGCTTTGCTGCTGCTCCGTTGAATGCGTGGCCATGGCCTGCACATCCAAGCAGGGGACAGCTGGACTCCCACCACAGCCAACTCAAAGGCTGACTGACCTCTCAGTGTCAGTGCTGCCAGGGCTGTTCACACAGCTGGGATGCTCCAGGTCAGTGACATATGACAGGGACTTGCCAAAGGCTGTGGAGGGAAGCAAGAGTCAGGATTAGGGTTTGATTTCCAGGCTGCCCTGTCAGAGTTGAGAACAGGTCTCTCCCATTTCTGTATGAAGTTACAGAAACTCAGTGTTAACCGGTAGCCAGTTTGCAGCTCCAGGAGATCCAGCTGTGAGCACTTACCTACTGCAGAGATTCTGTCATCACTCTAACCGAAGAGGTCTCCTTTTGGCAGGTTGGGCTCACATGATGGCATCTCTGTGAAGCACTTGAAATGACCTCTGCAGTTGCTTAGTGTAAATAAATCACCATGTGCTTTCAGGCTGGCTCAGCAGCGTGTACGTGGCGTCATAGCTGCTGAGATGGGGCTCCGCACAGCAGCTGGAGTTCTGGGAAAGGCATGCCTCAGGTGCCTCTCTGTAAACATGCATGGGTGGTGCTTTTCCAGATCACCCTACAGGGCTGAACTTAGCCACCTGCAAAACTCGAATAACCATACAAATCAAATCGAGGGCCTGGTTTATGCAGTGCCTTCAGTCTTGCAAATTCCATTATTACTAATGGCATTAATAAATTATTAGTGTTCATGGTGATTTAGGAAGTATAAAGTTCAAGTATTTAACACATTTCATGAGCCTATTTGTTAATGAACTTGATGGATGACTTACCAGACAGGATTATGTTGCCATGTCCTTGGAGTACATGCTAAAACACAATGTTTTTAGCACTCTGTTACTACCGTCCCTAATTGAGATCCAATACCATCTGTAACAGTGCTGCCATGGATAAAAGGAAGAAAGTTTGTGCTAAACCCTCTGAGATAGAACATTATGAAGTGTTCATTTCCCAGATCATTAGAAACTTAAAATAGCCATCTGGCCAAAACCAGAGATGCATATGCCTGCAACTACAGCTTAACAGCATTCAGCTGGGAGGGTGGCTGCTGTGTAGCATTTGGGACTGGCAACTGCAGAGCAGCTTTTGCTCTGATCTCAGTGAAGTCTCTTCACGCTTTAGACTTCTAGGATATGTCTGTTTAAAATGCAATTGCCATCTCAGCCAGGAATATAATACATTCTGGATGGACTACAATGCTTTGAAACCACAAGGGCATATCCCCTCCACGCACTGCTCCACTGATTATTTTCACTGTTAAAAAAGTGCCATATTTCAGTGTTTGTTTGCCTGGCCTCAGCATCTTTCAGGAGTCTATCAGTGTGTCTTTACTGTCAGCATTTGAGGGGCATTACAAAAGACAACAGGCTCTTGAATTTGCAAAATTTGACCTAAAGCATGATGGCTTTCACATGTTTGTTCCATGACTTAACACTGGTAGCAGCTGGGGGGTCTGAAAATAAGGTCTTTATGCTGCTGGCTTTGTTACATTTATGAGATGCCCCTCTCTCACCTATAGATAACCTGCAGTAGAGCTATAGGTCTGCTATGGGCACAGCATTCTGTATATTCCTTGTGCTCAGATGGTGGTGTACAGTGGAAAATAGGACCTGGGGGAGTCCATCCTCATCCGCCACTCACTCTGCTCATGGTCTCAGCTTCCCTTCTTGTATAGTTAGAATAATAAGATTTACAATTCCAAAACCTCACGTGCACAATAGGTCTGTATTCCAGTAGTTTTAGCTCTAAGGTGTGCACGGTCAACAACTGTAAACAAATGTAGAGATACATATTTAAGTAATTTACACGTTGTAGAAGAGGCCTGGACATAATGCAACAGCAATGACTTCCTTCTTCTAATAGAATTTTTAGTTCATTATATTGGCTGTACAGGGCAAGCTCATATCCTGGAGGGGTGTCACTGGAAGGAGGAGTCGGGGGAAAGCATCTGTTTTTATTCTGGCTTCTGTTTTGGCCAGCAGATATAATGGCACATGACCGTTGAGCCAACAGTAATCCAGTTACAAAAGTCTTCAGAGTTACTGCACCAACCAAATTAAACTTGATTACATCCAATTATGCTGAAAAGCCAGACAACAGCTCTTAGCTTGGGGTGAAGTAACTTCTTGCAATCGCATGTGGGGAGGCCTTGCAGGGTGTCAGGAGGATAATTGCTCGTTTGCTCTACCACAGAGCACCATCTGCTCTTGCAGTAATGCCTAAGGATGTGAGAGTACACCGGGGTCGGTAAGCAGGCAGGGAGCGCAGCGAAGGCTTCTCCCTGCCTGTTTTATTATCATTTGTTTTATGGTTGCTTGCCCTGGGTCCAGCTGCGGTCAAAGCCTCATTGTGCCAAACAGGATCCATATAGGGAGTCCTTCCCATGCTGAGCTGCTGGTCTCATTCGGGAAAAACAGGGATGAAGTGGCCTTTATGCTTATGTCAGAATAGTGTCTGTGTCTGTAGCATTGCCTGGTGCACTTTCCACCAAGCAGTTGTATAATGGTTTTCTGTTTTGAGGAGGTGGGAAAAAAAATGGGAAACCTCCTAGTTTCCCTCCCTTTTGTGGTAAAAATAGCATAAGTAGGGAGGAGAAAAAGGTAAAGGTTGCTGCCAAAAATGTGTCTGGATCCAGCCAAGACAGTTTGCATGAGGAGCTCATCCATCCTAGAAGGAATCACCAGGTGCAAAAAAAAACTCTACCTGGGTCCAGAACTCAGAAATGCATTAGTAGTGTTCTGTCCCAGCTCAGCTCCAGGAAAGGTTATTTCTAAGCGTCCAGTTTGGTGAAAGAAGTAGGGCTGGGCTTAGGTGTGGAGTGAATAGGAATAGGAAGCCTTTAATAACCTTAAAGTGTGAAGACTGGAAGTGTCCTCCAGCTGCACCCACAGACAGTACCCACCTCATCACCCCAGGCCCCTCCCTGGGCTGCCCAGGGGGTCTGTATCCATTCTGGATGGGATGTGCTGGTTCTGGCCAGGATCTCCAACAGAGAGAGGACAAAGCAGGACCATCAACTCCCCACAAGCCTATGTGCCTTGAACGCTGCTGACCTGCAAGTCATCTCTTCTCTGTTTCAAGCCTGTATTACGGCATCAGAGCTCTGATGCTCCTGTCTTTGCCACAACGCTGTACTGAAGATGCTTCAAACTGTCTCATTATCTGATCAAAGCACCTTGTGCTACTATTCCCTCTGCTCATGGAAAGCAGCCAGTGCTGCTGGAGCTGCTGTCTGTCACAAGAAGGAAAGGACTGTCTTGTGGTTTGGCTTCAATTGCAGTCGTTCTGGGGGGCTTGCTGTGCTCTTCTATGGAGGGTGGAAAGCTTGAAAAGACTCAAGAGTTCTTGAAAGAGGTGATTTTTTTTTTTTTTTAACCTTGAAAATTCTTCATAAAATCAAAAAGCTGCTCCCATCCTGCTCTGCTGCAGGAACTGTTGCATGAAGATAAAGTCAGGTCTTATTGTTGTGGAGCTGGATCTCAGGAGACTGAGCATTCGCTCAGAATTAAAAGCAGGCAAGGAGCACCAAGCAGCGCGGCAGATNCCCCCCGCCTGTTTCGGTTTATATTAACCAGCGTATAGGCATTTCCAAGGGATTTGCGCCTGGCTGGGGTAAGTAGCCCGAAGCGTTTCAGCCAGCTGGTCCCTAATCCATAGGAAATGCCCGGTGTCTCCAATCCATCCCGACTGCTTGCACCGGCGACTGGGAGCGAGGAGGGGAATTGCTGAGCCTGCAGCTTTCCCGTCTGCCAGCAGATGGCACAGCTTATTTGAATAAATTTGGAGCAGGAAGGAGTAGCGGTGGACATTGTGGTTTCTTTCTTAGAAGTTCTGATTTTTCGTTTTCAGACATGAACAAGAAACCACACTGAAGGTTATGATTAAAAATTCCAGAGGATTCTGCAGAAGAAAGCATCACTTTGTTGTGCACTCCGGCACGTTAAAGACAGTACGAGGGCTTTTTCTTAGAAAAATGTTTGTCTCAGCCTTACCCTTGTTCAAGGAATATTATTTCTTCATGGTATCTCTTAATTTCTCCCTTGCTATGCCTGCTAATTCTGCTGTTCCTCCCTCAGTTGCTTCTGCTGGCAGAGATGGATTCTTGATGGCTTCACATAACTCCCTTGTCAGGTTTTTCCAACACAAGGATGTGGTTTTCACACAGTTTTCCGCCAAGGCTGCTGGCTGTTAGCTCACACTCCAGAGATTTACGCAGTCAGCTGGGGCCAGCCTGAGTTCAATCTCCACTGCCGGTTGGAGGAACAGCTTGAAGTTGGTAAAAACTGTTACGAATGTGCAAGCGCTGCCAAATCGAGCTGTACTCATGACAGACATCGTCTTCAACTCCCAGGGGCACTGAGGGTTGTATTTGTGTATCTTCCCGGCCAAAAGCTTTAAGGAGGGCCAGCATTATAAGGCGTTGTAATGTTACATGCATTGGATCATATGTAATCTGGCAGCCTGATGCCAGAATTAACTCACTGTTCCCACTCTGTGTACAGCCACAGTGGAATTGGGGAGGCACGTTCACGTGCAGCATCTTTGTTTGAAGCATTTTTCTGCACAGAGCTTGTGGTACAGTTGGACTGAATGATCTTGGAGGCATTTAGCAACTTTAATGATGCTGTGATTCTGTGTCACATCTTAAACAGCAGTATATTTAAATGTACAGAAAATGCAACCCATTTCCCATCCAAAAGTCCCAGCAATCTGAGATACCTGTGTCAGGCATCACCAAAAGCATGGAAAAAAAGAATTCACAGGAGTACTTCATGTTTTGGACAGTGTTCAGATATATCTTGTGATATAACCAAGTCAGTAAATGTGATCCAGAATAGGGGATGAGCGGAGAGGAGGAATGGTACAGCAAGGGAGCAGGGTAATAAACCAAGGGCTGTCATAGAACATGTAGAACAATTCATTTCAGTTCACACAATGATAATTATGGAGCATTTCTTTAAACATCCATCACCCAAATGAGGTGTTCCAACTCTGTGTGGTGGAAATTGTTAACATAAGAATGCAGACAGGGTTCTCTGCAACTGGTATTCAAACTGATACCACTTTGCATTAGTGTCAGTATGAGTGAATTCCTAACCTGTGAATCATTAACATATACCATGGAATAGTTTTGCATGCTACCTGTGTATTAATCATGATCATCTGTTCTTAATTGAGTCTTTCTAAATCCCCAATACCTCACCAGCCTCCCTGAAATTTCTGTGTGTTTTGTGAAGATCTCTCAAGTCCAGGTCACCAGGACAGAGTTTTCTCTACAAATGCACAAAGTGCCTCTATCCCAGGAGAGTTTGCAGGTGAGACTCTCGCTCTCATGCAGTGTAAATTGATACGGCTCCGGTGCACGGAGCAAGGCGATGCCGGCTGATGCCTGCACAGAACTGGTCTCCCCATGCTCCCCTGCTCTCAGCCCCATCACACGGGCTGTGTTGGCAGAGATGGGCAAGCTGATCAGAGCATAGCCTCTCTCTGCAGAGATTCCCCAGCACTGGAACAGGATCAAGCCCTTCCTTTGGGTAGTGAGAAGGTAGAAAAATCTTCCTGTTTAGCCTTTCCATTTCACTGGCAGAAAAACAAACTGTTTAGAAAATACATTCCTAACAAATGACTGACTAGTTCTGTAAGGGGTTATTCCCCATTTTATGCATTCACAAAGATGATAAACAACATATGGCTTAACTGTGCTGTCCCCATCTTGAAAAGAGGTGTTCCTACCTCCCAGAGGCACTCCAAGTTGCAATTAGCGCTCTGAAGTGATACAAGATCCCTGCTCGAGCAGCATTATATAAAGGTTGTTGTTGTGTGACACGCAGTAGCACATCCAGCCAGCATGGAGTTGTTATTGCACCAGCTAGGGCACAAACACCTAAGGAGGGACCATCCCTGCCCACAGAGGTTTGGACAGGCAGCGAAGCTGATGCAGGGATGACTGAATGTGCCCGAGCAGGTTTGGGGCAGAGCTGTTGTATAGAGACAGGTCTGAGAAATCTATCCCTAGCAAATGGGTTGTGTTTTCCACGTGAGCATGGGCTGAGGGGCCTCGGCTTTTATGGGTGCCATGCCCAAGTTTTGCTTTAAAGGGTGCAGTGAAAAAAGAACGTTAGAGCATATCCCAACTCGAAGGGCTGTGGAGGGACATTTTATTGCTGCCTGAGCTGGGGAGGAAAGGATCAGGCCTTGAAATGTACAGTGTTTCTAGATCTGAACGTTGATAATGAATCTCAGCCAGGGATTGTAATACAAAACCTGGCTTGTCTGCATGAGACTCCAATGGCAGTCAAATCCCCTTTCAGTGGCCACTGCTCCATTACCTAAAAATCAATAATAAAATACGAAGCTTTTATTGATTCCCCTCGTGGTTTTTTATTGCTATTTTTTTTTCTCCAGGAGGGTTTTTGGCATCACTGGTATTTGGCTGTTCCTTGCTCAACCTCTTTGTTTTCCTATGGCACCTTCATCTCAGGCATAAGTCCCTGAGCACAGCGAGGCCAAAGCCAGCCTCGCCTTTCCGAGGTGAGAAGGACCTTTTCCATCAAGACAGCGGAAGGGTCCTGGGTTAATGAAACCTCATGAGGGAGAGGTTTATGGGGAGCTGTACTTTTTAATTAAGGAAACGCTGCGCGGTTAGAGATCACCTGCTGCGGCATGGATAAAGTTTCTCTGCAGGCACTGTATGAGTGGGGGCTAAGGCACAGGGACGAGCGGCAGCCCCTCGGGCGCGGCGTGGGCCCTCTCCCCGTGGGGTTTGTGTCTTTAACACGGCTGGCGGGGCGCCGGGCGGGCGGAGGCGTGGTGAGCCGGGAAGGAGCCAGTTTCCTGCCTCCCCGCTCGCAGCCGAGCGGCCGCGGCGGCGGGGGAGGCGCTTGCCGCCCCCCCAACCATCCGTCCACATCCCTCCCTCCCTTTTTCCCTCCCTCCCTCCACCCACCCACCCATCNGGTGGCGGCCGCGCTCGCCCGGGACCTGCGACGGTCACACCCCCGCCTTTGAAGCCGTCTGGTCTAGGGCAGGCTTGGTCCCAAGGAGTAAAGGTACTAACGCATCTTGGCTCACCCCCAACATTCCCATAACAGTCGCTCTCCCGCATCCCGTGCAGGGTTCCTATTAATCATTGAACGCCCGAACCCTTTGAAGATAGCACCAGTAGCGCTTCGATAGCCTTTGTGTCGTTAGCGGCTGAGATCAAACACTTCAAAGAAGTTGTGAAAAGAGGGTCCAAATGCCAGCTCTGTCACATTCCCCACTCATTGAAAGAAATAACTGTTCCTTGCGTCCTCCGCCTGACAGTCCTGCCATGTGCCACGAGCATTAGCGCTCAGAAACGCGCTGCCGTCCTATGACTCGGCGCATCGCTCCCCAGGATTTCCAGGGTCCCATTCCCTGACACCAATGACCAACCTCAGCCAGTCTTCAGGTGACTGGAATGCAGCCTCTGGGAGGGAGCTGGATACTGTCCCTTCCTGGGGGGACACCAGCCAGATCATCCTGTGGTCCTGTTGCTTTTGCCTGCATGCATTTCGGGAATGGCAGGCAGAACAAGTGCAGCTGGTGTCTCCCCAGTGCGTGTTATTGATTGATGGAAGCATCACTGCCTGCCCTTGGGAGGGAGATGGATGTCTGTAGTCCTGTACTGCAGGCTAGAGGAGGACTGGGGTTGGGTCTGATTCGTGATAATGTTATTAGCCTTGCCCAAAATGGGTTCAGCCCCATAGACATCAGTGGTACCACCGCCCTTTGCATTAGACTGTGTGTCCAGTTGCTCTTGGCAGTCCTTTCCTTGTGTGCCTTATGCTGTCCAGGGAATACCAAGTTGGCACAGGGCTGTGGGATGCAACTGCTAGGGAATCTGGTAAGGTAAACCTGAGTGTTGACGCGGGAAGTATCAACCCCCCTAATGAACGTAGGCAGGCTTTGTGGGAGGTGGACAGAATGACTTTGTGCGCACTGAACTGTGGAGGATGCTTTTAGCTTAATGGAGCAAAGCACCTTCCTCCCGCAGAAATCAACTAATTGCTGATCCTGAGTCACCAATGGCCTTAACTCATCAAACATCATTACCTCCCCAGCATCTGCCCCATGAAAGGGCACTCACATCACTGTCTGAATACCCAGCTTGTGCTCTGGCATTCCAGCAAGAGCTGAATAAATCTGCTAAATGCTCTACATGGAGGGTGTGACACGCCGATGCTTAGTGCTAATTATCGACGTGCTTAAGGGTTCTTTTCATCCACATACATCCCAAAGTGCTTTGCAAGCCACCTATGTTTTCAAAACATCCTCATTCTCGCAAGAGGAAATGCGGCCATGCCGAGATGTGCCCGGCCATCCCACGCAGCCTCCGCGGGGCAGGAAGCGATGCTGGGCAGATGTCACTCGAGGGGATCTCTGCGCTGGAGCAGTCCCGGCGCTGTGGTCAGTGGGACTTCCCTTCCAGTCACACCAGTTGCACCGGCTTCCTGCATCGGTGGCTGGATTTGAAAGCGTTGGCCTTCAGCGTGGACTGCGTCTCGCTTGGTGGTGCCCCGCCCGTGGCTTTTTAATGCATTGTTATTGATACTGTGTTTACGTAGCTGTGGTGTGCATTCAGGGTGTTGGTGTGTGGATGAGGCTCTCCTCGAGAGTTACATCAGTGCAGCTTGCTGGTCCAGAGCCTGAGGGTGATGGCTTTCCCCCGTAAAACCTGCCTTTGTGCACAGTAAACCCACATGGTTGGACTTCGGTTTTCCTGCACAGAGGGCGATTTACGCCGGCTTTTGTACGGCTTCAAAGGGAAGGTGCTGAATTGCTGGCTTTGCCACTTTCCTTATACTTTTGGTTTATATTCTGCTTTGAGACCTCAAAGGAGAAATCTCAGGCTGCAGGATGCTGCTAATGGGGTTTGAAGTTCCTGCTCTGGCTGTATTGACACAGGGTAGAGGATAGATTTATTTTTACTTTGACAAGTGCATTTCAAATGTGTGTGTCTGCACATAGGTGTGTTGCTAACACTGTCCTTGAAGTGCTATGCTTTTATAATCCCGGTTTTGTTTTGCTTTTATTTTTCAAGGAAGTCTATGGCAAGGGAAGAAAGTACTAAATTTTCTCTCTAACGTCCCCCCAGGGTGTTTGGGAAGGGGGACTCCTCCACGCCTGATCTCTGCAGCATTGATCTGCATTTACAGCAGTACCTGCTCTGTTTCACTTCAGAGGATTGTGTTTATGTGAGATTGTGGGACCTATTTGTACAACGCTCTGGGAAATAATCAGTTTTGTGAGTTTCTCCTCTGTTGAGGGGCATTCAAATGGTCAAACGATGACTGCTTAAAGGTTGAGACAAAGTGTACCTTTTTTCAGTCTCATAACTGCAGACAGGGGTTCATATAGACTCCGGCCAATTTGGCTGTAAATGCTACTGTAATATTGATAATAAAAGCTAAATAAACAATTGAAAGTCCAAAGTAATTGAAGTACTAAAATATTTCTTTTCCCCTGTGTTCTGCTTGGGACATCAAGCTTCCTAGTCCTCTTGCTTTATTTTTTTTTTTTGCAGACAAACACTTTTTGCACCTTCATAGAGTGGTTTGGGTTGGAAGAGACGTTTAAAACGCATCTATCCTGATCCCCTGGCAATGAGCAGGGACATCTTCAGCTAAACCAGGTTCCTCAGAGCCCTGTCCATCCTGGCCTTTTATGTTTCCAGGGATGGAGCATCCACCACCTCTCCGAACAGCCTGTGCCAGTGTTTCATCACCCACATTTAAAAAAATTTTCTTCCTCATACCTGGTCTGAATCTACCCTCTTTCAATTCAAAACCATTGTCCCATGTCCTGTTGCTACAGACCCTACTAAAAAGCCTGTACCTTTTGCCTTTCTGACTTTCATGCATGAAAGGGTCTCCTTGTGCGCAGCCACAAAGCACAGAACTGTCTTTTAATTCTCCTCCTGGCTCCTCCTTAAAACACGTGTGAAAAAAAAAATAGAAAAAACCCCAATCCCTAAACAAAACCCTGGGCTTCAGTTGTGTGACCAATGAGCCGAGACCAGCGCATGTTGTGCTGGTCCTGTACTGACTCACTGTCTCCTGGTCCTCTCCTGCTGGACGTGCCTGTCTGTTGTCTGCTGTATTAGACGTGGGTTTAGAGCAGTGTTTTGTGTCTGCCCGCTGCCCGGCACGATGGGCTCGGGGGTGGACTGTCTGGCAGGGAAGCGCTGTGAAAAATAAGTGCTGTCGTAGAGCAGCTCAGCTCCCTATCACTGGATCAGTGTGCTCTGCCTGCTCATTTATGTACCATGAAGTCAGAGTATTTTCTGTCTGGCTGAGATGTATGTCTGCAGTTCTGACTAAAACAAAAGCTTCTCGTCCTGTACTGGTTTTAACAGTCCTTTAGTACTTTGGGATTGTTTTTTTGTTTTTTTTTTTCTTCCCAGCTGGTTTATCTGGGTTTGGCTTTGTGAATCAATGTTATTCTCACATCAAGCAAAAGCAGTTTAGTCAAGGTCATTGGAAGAGCTGCTCCTCTCTGATGGGACAAGCAAGAAGAGGTTAAAGGGCTGATTTACTGACTGCAGCCCTATTCCTAGGGGCAACTCCTTAATGAAGGGCTTATTTTGATTCCTGAAGTAGATCCTTCATATCCCACCTGAAAATGCTTTATAAGGATGTCCTCCTTAAATGAGAATGTGGGATGTGGACTGAAGTAGGACCATTAGTGCAGAGACCATAGGCTGTCAAGTGGTGGAGATGCCAGGTGGAGTTTGGCACAGTGCTGGTTGGGATGAAATTTTATAGGAGGAAGAAGAAAGAACAT
Organism: Donacobius atricapilla; assembly: GCA_013397315.1. NCBI lineage: Eukaryota > Metazoa > Chordata > Aves > Passeriformes > Mimidae > Donacobius > Donacobius atricapilla. The sequence continues at coordinate 134,082 of WBMY01003585.1, read as the reverse complement.
CTCTTTATTCTGCAACGAAGTACAAAAGGATAGGTATTGTGCAAAATTACCTCATTTTTTTCCTCTTCTCTCTAAGGAGTTTTAATCAGTCACTCCCATGCTCAGCTGTGCCATGCCTCATTCAGGATGCTCTACCCACTAACAAAAATAGGAAATAGTTGCAGACATGCCAGAGAAAAGCACCAAAAAATGAGCAAAAAGATAGACAACAGAAAGACTGAAGGAAGCTGGATTGTTTGAGGATGGGAGGGCTGAGAGGAAAAATAAGAGTCCTCAAGTATGCAAAGGTAGCTGTGAAGGGGAAGGGGGTAAACTTCACAGCTACCTTTGGCATACTCGAGGACTCTTCACAAGTTCTCCATGGCTGGTGGTTGGAGGCCAAGAAGTGCTGAGCTTGAACTGCTGCAAGGAAAACAAGTGTAGGAAAAACTTCCTAACCTCTGATTGCCAGAGGAGTGGAACAGATGGTTTGGGATGGGCTTGGAGTCTCCATCGTGGCAGTTCTGAAGTGCAGGTTGGCCAAACTCCACTTCAGAGAGCTGAATCTGTTTTCAGGCAGTGGAATAAATTTGACAAGTTCTCCAAAAGTTCCTTCCAGTGCTGGTTTAGGTGAATTTATGGATTTTGAGCCTGGATGCAGAAAGGGATAACTAGAGGCTTAAGGGCACCAATTATATCACCTGGATCTCCTGATATGACTCACTCAGGGAAGTCCTCTGACAAGTCCTTTGTAGAAAGTTTTGGCTGCACTGAACCTCATGAGTTTGCACTTACTCCATCTGTCAAACTGCCTTGCTGCACCCTGCTCCTCCCATGTAATCTCCCAATGTGATTCTAAAACACCGTAATTTATTTTAGCTATTGTCATCTGCCCCATGATTCAGAGGAGGGATGAACACTTGATTCACCAGAGAAGGTTTTGCAGGTCAGGGGGTGCGTTTTGCTTGCAAAGACAGTGCCTGTGAGCACTCCTGCTGCACCAGCTCTCTTATGCAATGCTGCACAAAGGTCCCACTCTCCAACTTGTTTCTCTGCTGCATCATTGCTGATGAGTCAAAACACACAACCTCTTCCCTACAACCTCCTTTTGGGGTCATTCTTTTTGAGTGTGGGGCTGCATTTACTTTGCCCACTGTAGCATTTTCTGGAAACGGTCAGGTGGTGGTGTATTGTCATCATGATAATTGTGATCTAGTAACAGGCAGATGCTGGAAGGATGGTTGTGGGAATGATGGAGTCAAACTCTTCGTGACTGTAGAAAGTGACAAAATAAGGAGCAACTACCACAATCCAGTGTTGTAGGTTTGGGTTGGGTCTTAGGAAGGCTCCTCCAGTAAGAGAGTCATGGTTTCAAGGAATGGGTTCCCACAGAGGCTGCAGGGTCTCAGTCTTTTGAGGTTTTCAAGACTTGGCTAGAGAAAATTCCAGCTGACCTGATCTAGTGACACCTCAAATGCAAAGCTGGACTAGAAACCTCCCAAGGGGCCTCTAACCCAACATTTCTTACACCTCTGTGAGGTACAACATGGAGTCACGAATCTCAGAAGCAGCAGAGCTGTTATAGCCCAGCTCGCTGTGAAGGTGGGCAGTCTTGGTTTTGTTTGCTGCCAGCACACTTGCTGGGACAGCTCTTCAGCAGGTGAAACCAAAACTGGTTTGGTCAGGAGTAACTCGTGCATGTTCTGAGGCATTGCATCAATTGAGGTGGACATGCCCACTGAGGTAAGGAGTCCGTGTGTTGTGTGGGGGGTGAACCTGGTGTATTTTCCTGCTACTTTGGCTTTGCTAAGACAGCTTGAGTGAATCCTCAGCTATCTGTCATGACTTCAGAGTTGGCTGATTGTCCTGGCAGCCCACAGTGGATGTAAAAAAGACTGATGGTGGCAAAGCACAGATTGAACTCAAGAAAGACAAACAATACTTAAAGAAAGTGTGTGAGGAAGCCGGCGTTGTTTCTCTTTGAAAGAGAGCAGAAGTGATACTGAAAGAATTTATTTTCCTTTTTTCTTTTAGCAACTATCAGATGGAAGACATGATGCAAAAGTGTTTACCAGACCAAAGCACATAATTTATAGTAGTGACTCAAAGGCAGAACAAAAATTATTTATCTGCATTACAGTAGCAGCTGAGGCAACTGGGGCTCAATGTGCTGTGTTTGAGGGGATCCGCCCTGAAAGGTCTGGTCTGATGGGGAAACCAAGGCATGGACCAAGTCAGTGATTTGGCTGCACTTGTGTTCAGGGTCATTCCCACATCTGGAAACTCACCTTGGCTTTCCGAGCTGCTCGCAAGCTGCTGAGGATGTGTGAAGCTTTGGAAACAGATTGCAGCTGGTCCAGGGAAGTACATAATACATCTACCAGGGATTTGGATGATGAGGGTGCCAAGGTCATCAGGGGTCTCTCTGAGATGAGTTGATCCAAAAGGTTTGGAAATTACTGCTTTTAATATAAATGGCTCTTCCTTTCAGTATTCCTTTAAAGTCTTTAAAGTCTCACTTTCCTATCATAAGGCTTAGTTGGATCTTTCAGCATCTTGTATTGGTGGCAAAATGTATCTCAGGAGGCGGAAGAAATGAGAGAGATATTTTTATTTACTTCAGGGTGCCTGTAGAGCAGCAGTAGAACCGAAAGACATTTTGCTGCCATTCTGCGTAGCTTCTCCACCTTGCTGCCAAGTGAAACCAGCTTTGTGGTTATCATGTGGTTATCACGGGTTAAACCACAGCAAATTGGCAGTGAACATGGGAGGCCCTATAGATGGAGCCAGTGTAGAGCATGGCTGATGACTGATCTTTAGTGAGGTTCCACAAGACTCAAGTCTTAGGGCTCTTCAACATCTTAAAAAATTACTTGTGTGCAGGGCTCAAAGGGATACTAAAGAAGTTTGTTGATGATAAGAAGCTGGGAGGAGCTGTTGACTCCCTCCAAGGCAGAGAGGCCCTTCAGACAGATCTGGACAAATTAGAGGTCGGGGCAATCACGAGCCATATGAAGTTTAACAAGGGAAAGTACCAGATTCTGCGCCTGTCATGGGGCAACTCGGGATGTACGGACAGCCAGGGGAATGAGATTCTGGAGATCAGTGACACAGAAAGGGACCTCGGGGTCCTGGTGGACAGAAAGTTGAATCTGAGTCAGTGCCCAGGCAGCCAGGAAGGGCAGCTGTGTCCTGGGGTGCATCAGGCACAGCACAGCCAGCCAGGCAAGGGAGGGGATTGTCCTGCCCTGCTCTGCACTGGGGCAGCCTCACCTTCAGGGCTGGGGGCAGCTTTGAGTGCCACAGTGTATGAAAGATACAAAGCTGTTAGAGAGCGTCCAGGGGAGGGCCACAAAAATGGTGAAGGCTCTGGAGGGGAGCAGCTGAGGGCACTTGGTCTGTTCAGCCTGAAGAACAGGAGACTGAGGGGAGACCTCATTGTGGTCTGCAACTGCCATGGAAGCAGAGGGACAGGCACTGATCTCTTCTCTGTGATCACCAGTGACAGGACCGAGTGAATTGCACAAAACTGTGTCAGGGATAGTTTAGGCTGGGTATTAGGAAAGGGCTCTTCACCCAGAGGGTAGTTGGGCACTGGAACAGGCTCCCCAGGGAAGTGGTCACAGCACCGTGCTTGGCAGAGTTCAAGAAGCATTTGGACAATGTTCCTGGGCACATGATGTGACTCTTGGGGTGTCCTGTACAAGGCTAGGAGTTGGACTTCAGTGGTCCTTGTGGGTCCCTTTCAGCTCAGGAGCTTCTGTGATTCTATGATCACTTTTCTTTCTTATTTGTGATTAGTGACAGAAGAAGAAAATACTCATCATGTGGATTCACAAAAAACAAACCTGAGACCTTAAGAAGAGATTCAGACCATTTGCATGCTGCCAGGCATGCACAGTTGCACCAAGGCATGTCTGCCACGACCTTGCAGCGCACAAAGAGGATTTCCTCAAGGTCAGCGTGCAAGCCTGCAGAGTGCCATCGTACATGTCATCAATCATATCTAGTCATACTGCAATTTAAATGTGTTCTGTGTTTAAATAGAAAATTTTAAAAATATATTTTAAAAGCAGCTTTGGTCAAAATAAATGTTCTTAGCTGATTTTAGCCTGCAAGCTGTACCTTTGAAGGACAGGAGGAAAATCTGAGTGCTGGAAGCATATGTTTCTTGCTGTGTAAGATAGCCAGCGGTGCCTGTTTCTCCAGTGAATCTGGACTAAATCCGGCAACCTGGGGGGGAAAGGGGGAAGCTGATTTCATCTCTGGATTTGTGTTTTCATATTTGGTTCCTATTTTTTTTCTGAGTTTTTGTGCACTTTTCCTGGAGAAGGTTCTGATCTGGGAAATCTTGCATCAGTCTGGTTCTGTGCATTACAGTAGTACCTAGAAATTAATTTCTCCATCCAAATGTGAATATTCTCGCCCCAAAATGATGTGTGTTCAGGGTAGGAAGTTCTCTCTTGGGCCAGAAATGGGACATTTTTGTTTATAGTTTGAATCTGGTTTTGAGGCAGGACGTGTTGGGAACAGCTCTTGGACATTTCTGTATTAAGAGTTCAGATTGCTGCTTCTTTTCTGTTGCTTCAAAAGTTTCTGTCCCTGCCTACTCCAGACTCCACATGGCCTTTGAATTTTTAAATGCTATATGTTTGTTCTCTCTGTTACAGAAATAATAATCTAATTACACAAATGGAAATCTGTTGACTGAATGATCTTGTTGGTTTTTTTTTAATTATTATTTGTTCTTTCTTTTGCTTTGCCTCGCATTTTGGACACATCCAAACTATTTCCATCATGTCTTCTGGATCGAAGATACTGTCCTAATAGCATTTCAGTACTTGTTATGCATCTTATTCCATTTAAACCTGGTATTTTCCAAAGGCGTTTGCTTTGGAAGGCATTTAGACATTTCTTTGGTGGTGTTCCAGGTCCTGCATCCATATGGTAAGATGGAAATAACATTTTGAGTCAAAGATTTGCGATCTCCTGAATTTCATGGATTTTCAGTGAGTAAGTTTTGCTGATGATCCCAGCTGCTGCCTTGCCCATTCTGGTTCCTCACTGACCTTCAGAACAAGCCAATGGACTTTCATGTGGCTGCCAAAAGTTGCAAGCTGACTTGCTAAATCGACTTTCTGGCCACTTAACGCAATATCCAACAGGGATTATGTCTTGTTTCCAAAAGTGACTAGTAAGCCTTCATTTCTCTCCTCTCTCTTGGTGGCACTGGGGTGTCTTTTAAACCGTCAGCTTTGAAGAGCTGTATTGCAGGTACATGGGAGCTTTGGTACTGTGTGCTGCTCTTGAACTGGGCAATGCTTTCATTTGTCTGCATGTTTTTAATCTTAAAATAATTTCCGTAATGATGCTTAATGGGGTTATTAGTCATTGCTACCGATCTGTTCTTCAAATCTTCATCCACATAGTTATTTAAGGACCATAGTTATTTAAGGACCTTTTGGCTGCTTTTTTTTTTTTTTTGCCTTTTTTTTTTCTTGTTTGTAGTGGGAAATATGTGGTTTTACTGCTCTCTGGATGCTCTTGTCTTGAAACTGTGCCCCATGGAAAAGGGAAGGTTGGCTATGCAGTTCAGCTCAGGATTTCAGTAGTTGCCTCTCCGTTTAAAAGTCTCCCTTACCACTCCTGTAGAGGCCATGTCGACAACTCCAGATGTCCTTTCTTCTCATACTGCCTTTCTACAGGTGCTGTGTTTGAGAGCTGTCCAGCATAGGAAGGGGCAAGCACAATAAACCATATAATTATGGAATCGCAGTGGCTTGGGTTGGAAGCAACCTTAAAGATCGCCTAGTCCCAACCCCCTGCCATGGGCAGGGACACATTCCACTAGACCAGGTTGTTCAGAGCTCATCCGGCCTGGCCTTGAATGGAGGCCAGAGATGGAGCATCCACAGCTTCTCTGAGCAGCCTGTTCCAGTGCCTCACCACCCTCACAGTAAAGAATTCCTTCCTAACGTCTAATCTAAATCTCTCCTCTTTTGATTTAAAACTCTTCCTCCTTTTCCTATCACTATCTGCCTGTGTAAAAACAAACTCTTCTTTTTTATAAGCTCCCTTTAAGTACTGGAAGGCCACAATGAGGTATCCCCAGAGCCTTTTGTTCTCCATGCCCCTTCCATAAATGCCCCTTTGTAAATGCCCCTTCTGGCTGATTGCCAGCATAAAACAGCTGCTCTACTTCCATGTATCAACACTGTACACAGCTCCTTTGATTCTGGGTCACTGTGTTGTTCCTAAATAGCTCCCTACAGATAGGAAGCTCCTGGGAAAACCTTGTTTGCTTTGACCCAAGAAGAATCGATGGCTTGAGGCTTGAGTTTTCCCCCATCTCGCCTTCCCTGCCTGCCTCACCCACTGTCCACCACACATAATGTCAGGCTGGAGTTTCCAGCGGGCTGTGGGGAATAGAGGAGCTCATTGTTTTGGGGGTCAGGGCACAGGACCAGGGTGGCAGGAGAGAGGGGTGCAGAGCTGGCAGCTGAGCCCCACTACTACCTCCAGCATGTCCTTATGTTATCCTTAGGGGCAGCCATGCAGACAGTGGGCACTCTGTGATCGTGGCTCCTTAAAGGCTTTGAGGGAGGGGAATAAATAAATAATAGAACTGAAAGGAAAAAAAAACAAGAGATGCAGAAGATACGGGGTTTACAGACTGACAGGGGTCCTTTTAGCTGTCCTGACCAGAAGGAGATGTTGAGAAAAGTAGGCTGGTCCCTGCTCAAGCCTTCAAAATTGGCAGTTGAGGTTTTAATTGAGCTTTATCTGTTAAGGTCGTTCTCTGAGCGCTCTGTGTGCATGGAGTGAGGCCGGACAGGGAGCAGGAAGTTTTTTCTGCTAGCCATCAGGACTTTATCCTGAAGCAATGTGTGTGTGGGTGGACCCCTGACACCAGCAGCTTTGGATAAGGGTGATGAGAGTGATTAGGAGCCTGGGAAAGCTTTACACAACAGGCCTCCAAAGCAGCAAAGGACAGCCACCTTCCAAGGAAAGTGAACGAGAAAGTGCCCTGATAAAAGTCCTAAGGGCTGCTATCCATGCAGAGGGGGGACAGCATTTCAGCTTGGCTTGTGGGACTTCTTATGTGAGCACCCCAGGGTTCTTCTTTGGGAAGTGGCCCAAAGCATTTGGCACATCACCGAAGAGAGTGATGTCCCATCCCATCCTGGAATCCACTCTTGGAGAGGTGAGATTTGTGCTTGGGAGAGTTGACCAGATGTGTCTGACCCTTGGCATCAAATGCAGAAGGGAAGCAGGTCACAGATGTTAAAGCTTGTAAGGTCTTTTTGTTTCTTCATCCTTCAGCAAGTTCTGCCTCTGCTGTTGATGTGCAAGGGGGAAGAAGCTGCTGCCTCCTACCAACTCTGAATTTACACCTCTTATAAAGTAGATGAGATATGAATAATGTGAATATCTGCAATTATAGAAGTTGATTGCGTGAAGAAAACACTGGAAAGGAAAAAAATGGTTATTTTGAGTTTTAAAGCAGTCAGACAGTTGAGGATGGCTCTTTCCAAGAGATCGCACTCGTTCTCTTTCCTTTTCAGCGAGTTTCTGCCTGTGATGGGGTGTGCATTGGTCCAAGACTAGCTAGATGCAGCACCACAGCCATGGAGTTGCTCCCAAAGCCATTTTCAGCCGCTGCCTTACACTCTCTTCAAAGTCAACCCAAGGGAGGGAGGACCTGAAGGGATCAGGCCGTTGTCTCAAACACTTGCAAAACATGTTGGCTGAGGCTTCGGCTGCAAATCAAACAATACACTCTTTTTAGCATCAAATCAGTACAGCCAGCTGGCATGCAGATGGGCTGATGTATCATGTGCTGTTACAGGGAGGCGCATTGAGGAGCAAGATTTGAAGACAGTCATGTGTAGAGAAAAAGGTTGCTTGCAAGGTTTATTTGGGTTTTTTAATACTGAAGGTGCCTCACGTGCAGCAGAAGGCAGAGTGTGTTACAGGTTGGTGTCACGGACAGTGCTTCACAAAATACTCTGTGCTCAGGAGTGGGTGTTAGATGTTCACAGGGAGGTGACAATGAGTGTTTGTCTTGAGCCACATGCATTGCTCTGGGACTGGGCTGGGACTGAAAAAGGGCCATAAAACAAATCCTGACCTGTGCAATGTGTAGGTTGTTCATGAGGCTTTTTTATGAGTTCTTGGTTAAGTAGGGTGTTTCATGACAATGTTCTGTTGGTAGTTTTTCTCTGTCCACCCTGCTTCTTGGGAGAGTCTGCCATGACCAGCTCAGTGCTGTTAACTGTTGTCATTAGGGCTTGTGGGGTAAAGTGTGGACCTGCTGCTCTGACACGCTTGGAATTTCAGGTAAAATTGAGTTGTTGAATACCACTTGGGAAGGACAAGCTTCAAGATTTGCATTTGTAATTAAAAAGAGCTTTTAAAGCCAGTTCTTTGCATTTCTTTGTACCTGGAGCCTCCCACTAAGTAACCGTAGCTCAGGTTGTGGAGGAAGGTGAGAAGCAAGAATGACACGTTTGGGGTTTATGTGTTCCCCTCTGCTGTGCACCTTGCTGCTGAGTCAGCTGTAATTTAAGCATGGTTCAACTCTTCTTTGTCAGCGTGGAAGGGCCTGGTCAAAACCTTGGATTTCTTTTCTTCAAAGCATGGGAGACTTTTGACTTGTATATATTCTAAAACAAAAAACTCATGCAAACCAAACCAAAAAAAACCTCTCAACAAAGTGCTGGTTTGATAGAAAACGAGACACCAGAGCACAATCAGACATGGCTGTGGTGCTCTTCAAGTTGTAACTCAGACACTCATTCCTGGTCAATATATATATTCCTGGATATTGTATCTGCTTCTTCCATTTTCCCACCTTTATCCTTTTTGTTCCCAAAGCCCAGTGATGTGGCCTGGGCTTGGGTTCATTTTCTTTCCCCCAAGCTTTGGTCCTTGCACTTTAAACTCTCAATAATACTCATATGCCTGCCCTGAATATTCCAGGGTATTGGCATTATAACACTGAGATGGGTTGTAAACACAAATTATTATAGCTTTGCACATCCCAACAGAGCAAAGATCTGGCACAAGAGGTTGAACACTCAGTGAGTTTCCAACCTCTCTCCCCCTGGGTTACCAGGTTGCTTACCAGACTATTGGATCTTAACTGGCCCTGCCTTATAAGTAGGAAATTACAGTGTACAGGTACTAAGCGAATATTGCAGGGCTTACAGCAAGTCTATCACAGAGCTGGGAACCAGACACCAACATCCTTCAGTCTCATCTTCGTCTTCCCATTTCTTAGCTGCATCCCAGCATGCTCAGTCTCTGCAGTCCCGTGCTGAGAAATTCCAAGTTTCCTGAGCCAAGTTCACTCACACGTGCCTTGCCTTGAAGTTCATCAGATGAGGTTAGGAATGAATTCAGCCTGTTTAAAAACTCAGTCCAGCTGCCAGACAGGAAAACCTGATGAGCAGAAAGTCAGTCAGGCATGGGAAAGGAGGGGGAAAAGGTGAGTGGTTGTTGTGTGCTGGACAGGACGTTTGTGCCAAAATCGGTGGATTTACTCTGTTTTGGGAGTACACACGTGGCACGGCACATGTGTGTGCTGGTGGGTGAGCTCCGTTGGGTAATAAGAATAAATCTGCTCTGCTTTTGAGAGACTGGGACTGAAACATGGTGTAATAGCGATGTGTATAATTTTGTACAGTGAGACAGTAATTTACTGTGCTGTTCCAGCCATCAGCGCAACAGCTAGAGGCTGTTAAGATAATTTAGTGGAGGTTTGTGGTTATAAATACATTTCCATCGTGACGAAGGATTCTAATAGAAATTAAATTCAGCCAAGGGGGTTTTAGTATTTTGTTGTTGTTGTTGTTGTTGCATACTCCCCAGTGTTTCTGTTTTGATTTATTAATCTTAAGGAATAAGCTGAGGGATGGCTATTAAATGTTTTTTAATGTATAAAATTGGAGTTGTAAAAGGAAAAAAAACCCGACACTGGATGTTGCAATTAATTTAATGTAACCTAGTTGTTCAGCAGGGGGGCTCTGGGGTGTCCTGCTCTTGGCTGCTGATTCTACAGACTTGTTGGGTAATGTGAAAAGCTATTGTAATGCAATTCTTTGTTATATATATGTTTTTCACTTGGAGTGTTTCGAGTAAAAGAGAAAATAGTCTTCTCCATCCATCTTGGCTTCACACAGGATAAGTTGTTCATAATTAAGAACTGGTTTTTGAAATTTAAGCACAACTGCAACCAAGGGTCCAGGTGCACACGTATCAGCTCAGGACCTCAACAAACCCCCAGGACCTTAGCCGTGGATTTCCCGCCATGTCCTGTATCCATACAAAACCCCACTTCCACCACTGAGAGCAAGGAGTGTGAGCAATGTGATCTGCTGTGGGAATGCCTCAGCTCTCCCACTCTACTGTCTTAATCCAGATAATAACAAAAAGTTTGAAGGCTTAGTTTGGAATTGGATAGCTCTCCAAAAATAGGCTCTCCCTGAAGATATCTCCTACTTCCTGCTGGGCTGGAAAAGCTGTGCTGGCAGCCTATGCACTTGGATATTTAGGCATCTGCTGGAGCCTAAAGCATGAAGGAATGCAAAATAATAGAGGAAATCAGTTGAACTTGTTAAATTTCAGAATAGCGTTTGGTTTGTGCTTAAAAAAGTGTTCTCCCCCATGCTCTTCCTGCATAAAAAGGCTCTTGAGCCAAACCCCGATATTTACAAATACTTCTGAGATCTTCCAGGTGCTGCAGCTCAAAAGTATTTGAATTCTTCCAGGCTGGACCCTCTTTCTCTGAATAACAGATCTTGGCTTGGATGCATCTGAAAATTGTGGACCCCAAACATGTCCCTGTGCATGCAGAGCTGTATTGGCTCCAGCTCTGTCTTGGTGTGCTCAGGACACACAATTACATTAAAAAAAAAAAAAAGTCCTCTAGAACAATAAACTTTTGCTATTTTGTTACATTGAAAGGCCTCTGAACGTCTCAGGGAATAGCTGGTACCATCTGGTATATCTTAGGAGTTTGTCATCAGGAACTTCATCTCCAGTTGTCTTTGGGACGATGGGCTGAGCATGGAGGTGGCAGGCACAGAGGTTTCCTCTGCACAGCTCTCTGCAGGCTGTGTGTTTTGGTACCCTCATCTGTCCATTTTATTTTAGTCTTCCTTTCTCCTTTTCATGTAATGTGTAACATTTAGGGGGTTGTCAGCAGGAACACACTTTTCCCAGCACGTGACTTGTCTTTTGGTCACTGAGCACCTGGTTTTATGGCACTGAGTGGAGCTGCCTGTGTAAGTCCATCTTAAGATCAGTAGGAATGTGAGCACAGAAAGGCTGATACGACCATCCCCATGTGCTGCAGAGAGTCCCAGAAACCCAGCCTCAAATTCTGCCTGGACAGAGCCATGCTGTGAGGAGCAAATCTCATGCCAAGCAGAACTCCACAAAACCAAGGCTAAAATTCTAAAAAGCACTATTATTAACCTGACTCAGTGTGTCGTGAGCCTGCACTTAGGAAGCCGGAAAAATCTAGATTTCCAAAGTTGTTGAATAGGAATTTTAGTGTAAAACTTTTTCCCTCACCCTCTTGCTTATAAGGCTTCCACAGGGACTATTGGGATGATGCAGACAGCTGGTAATTCACCCTGCTGTCTCCCCAGCCACACCAGCACCAGCTCTAAAAGCCATGTTGGGAACAGAAGTTTAGAAACACAGTCTCAACCTTTCCCGGCTTGTTTTTCCCATCTGTTTTTAACAGCATGTTCTTGCCACTTGGACCTTTCTGGGCTTGATCTTGTGATCCCTGATGTAGTATGACATTTCCAGTTTATTAGGAATGCTTTTGTTTATTTGCTGGGTGGGTTTTCTTTCTCTCTTTTCTTCTTTTCTTCTTTTTTCTTTTTTTTCTTTTCTTTTCTTTTCTTTTCTTTTCTTTTCTTTTCTTTTCTTTTCTTTTCTTTTCTTTTCTTTTCTTTTCTTTTCCCTAGGTGGTGTGGAGGCTTTCTGCCTCTGCTGCCAATGCAAACGTCCCCTCCCGTGCCGGGAGGTGCCACCCACCCGCACATATCCTCTCTGAAATCAGGACAGTTATCTCACTGGTTTCAAGTACTTTGAGTGGTTTGGGGGCTGTTATGAAACAAAAAGGAAGGCTGATTATGTTTTTATACTTTTTTGTCGTTTTCTAACATTTCATAATAAAAAGACAGGTCCTAGAGCACTGAGGCAAATGAGGGTTTAAAACTCAGTCATTGTTTTTAAAATTAAGACCAGCAAGAAGGGCCTCAGGGCTGGAGTTTGCTTGCTGGTGGCATTTTCAGTTTACACAGCTTGTCTTTTCTTAGCTGATTGAGTTTATTGCCTGTTGCATGCAAGTGTGAGTTTGCTTCTAAGCTGAAAATGGCTCAACCAGCCTTCAAGTTGCTCCATCTTTCCATTTTGCATAAAATTCACCACACTTACCTCCACAAATATCATCAACAGATCAGTGCTAGGGCAATATTGGGATTATGGTCCAGCTCTGACCATAGTGTGCTGTTCTCCATAACGTATGTGTCCTCTATCATTTCCTTTGTTCTCCTTGAATAAATCAAGTGATAACTTTTGGAGACCGGTTCTGAGTTCCTGGCTGACATAAATCCAACTGCCAGACTTCAGAAATACTTAATTGCTGTTTTCAAATACTTTCAGCTATTCTGTAGCAGCCAGTGAAGCATGTAGTAGTGCGAGTAGTTGCAGTCTGTGTGGTGTTGTGTAAGGGTCTCAGTCTAAAAAGTATATTCTAAATAGGCAGGAGAGTCCTGTGAGCATCCATGGAATGGATGGGGCTCATGGGCAGGGTTTATGGTGGCATGGGCTCTCAGGGACTTTGCTGGAGCTTCCAGCTGCATCACGAGGAGCAGGTACTCCCAGTCATTTTCTTGGCCTGGGGATAACAAGGACATGGAGGACAGATCACTCCATCAAGCTTATATTTACTAAACTGACCCAAATCTCAACTCTCAGGAGAGTAAATCTGGCAAGTGCCACATGGCTGCAACTGCTGGGAGTAGAGATGAGGCTGATTCCTTTTGGGTCAGTTCAGCCTGTACCTCAGCAAAGCTTTAGGTCCAAATCTTTAATTGCTGTGACCTGTGAATGATCCTTTGAAAAAATAAAGGTGGTGGTCTTGAGGTCCTTTACAAACACAAGCTGCAGTTGCAATCGTGTGATAAATTTTGTTCTTTGCCACAACAGTCAGAATTTGGGTCTGTAACTATAAAGGTTTGTACCCAAAAATCATTTATGTAGTGGTACCCAAAAAAGTTCAGGAAGTCATATTTGAATAGTGAAAACCATCCAAAAAAGCTCAGAAAGTCCTGGGGAACTCAGAACTGCTGTGCCTGATTTTTAATTTTTTAAACACTGGCCTTCCCAGGAAAGCAGAGATGCCTCCAGAGACCCGCAACTCTGATTGCTTCCAGCCAAGCGGCAGTGGCATTTTTCTGTCCAGTGAGTCTGGTTTCTGCATCACCTTTCCCAGAGACCAGCCTGCACATTATCTGTCTTTTCACTCTGTGTATGAATCACTGCACTTACCTCTAGTGCTGGAATATCAACAACATATGTGTATTGATGTCAGAGCAATACTGTATGGTATCACAGAACCACAGAATGGTTTGGGTTGGAAGGAACCTTAAACATCATCTAGTTCCAACTCCCTGCTGTGGCCAGGGACGCCTTCCACTGCACCAAGTTGCTCAGAGCCCATCCAACCTTGCCTTGATTGCTTGCTCTAAGGCAAAAAGAGCTTTTTTATATCCTCCGCAAATGAATTGGAGACTCTACCTGCTCCTGGGGATTCCTTGGGACATGCTTTGGGCAGCATCAGCCCAAGGATGCTCCCAAAGACCTCACCTCCTCCCATGCAATCTAAGATTTGCTGGTTCACAGCATTAAACAAAACTGAGGTGAACCTCATCTTCCTGTTGCATTAATGAGGCTTGTTTGATGATAAACACCATAAAAATAAAAGGAAGCAGCTGTAAGGAGGGCTGATTGAAAGTGCAGATGCTTTAGAGCAAGGTCAGGGTGGCAATCTGCACGTGGCAGCTGGTTCTCAACTGCATGCCTCATCCAACTTCAGGACTGAGGGATACAGAGGGTGAAACAGCAGGCAGTACCAGTCCTCTTGGATGGATTCATCTGACTTGTTGCGGCATGCTGAATTAGCCTATATGGGTTTATTTTCAGCAGTGGGGAAGGCCTTGTCTGCTGGAAGTAAAACTGATCAGTACATGCTTGGGGTCCTCATCTGGCTTGAAGTGGCTCCATGGTGCATATGCGTTGTAGAGTCTTTGACCACCACCGTTCCCAAGCACCTGGGGAGGGACCTGTGGGGAAGAGAGGATGGGGCAGATGCTGTGGAGCCTGAGTAGAATCTGGCCTCTGGGACTACAGGGGTTTCATGCCTGCTCAGGACCCTCTTTCATCTTGCATCAGGATTTTGGAAATAATAGGGGTTTTTTTATCCTTCTGGCCAATTTATGAACCAGCTTGTACAGCTGTCCCCGTTTTCCTGGGGGAAGCACCTTCTAATTTTTTCTTCACCTGTTAGACTTGCTGTGTGTTTCCGTGCTGGAGGATTGTGAAGAAGGTTTTCAATATTCATATGCTTAACTAGGTTGTGAAAAAAGGGCCATTAGTTCCTCCAGTTTGATCTCAGATCATTAACTCCATGCTACTGCTTTCCTTTGCCATCTTTTATTGTCCTTGTCCTTCCTAAGTGTTGTTTGTTTTTTTGTTGCTCTGTGTATCCTTTCAGCAATAGTGCTAGCATATTTATTATTATTAGTTGGCATATGTGCAACAAATGTCACACAAGGATCACAGGAGCCGTTGCCTTGGAGAAATTGGTGTATTTATCCCACATGGGGAATCAGAGGCACCAAAGAAACCAGATGGGCATCAGCTGCAGGCATGCCCTGACAAGCTGCCCATGATTTCTTCTTAAGAGGCGACTTGGACCTTGAAATCTTCGTAATATGCTTGCTTTGAACTACTTCAGCTGTGTCCTGGAAACCAGATACTACCCAGGTCTTTATTCCAGTAAACCTGACAACTTTCCTGCCACCTTCAGTCTTGCAACCCTTCCCATTATGCTATCCAAAACCCCCAGCCTGCTGTGGGCTGGAGCAATGCTGCAAGGCAAAGAAGGCAAAAATAATAGTAATAATAGGAGAGACCTGTTCCTGGAGATGATAATGATAATAATTTTCTCAAGGTGTTATTTCAAAGCTGCCTATCTAGCTTTAAAAGCAAGGCAGGCAGAAGGACCAATGCCAGGGCTTTATGCAGGCTTGAGAGTAAGAGTAAAGCCAAGGGGACAAAAAGGAAAGCTGAAATTCCACTTGATTATATTTCTATCCCACCAAGCTGCCTCTCAGTTTTGATGGGGGACAATAGACACTTGTTCCCAGTAAATGTCTCCCAGCTGACAGCCTGTGCTGCAGAGAGGACTGGAAAGGGGCTCCCAGGGGTTTGCCCGTGGCCGTGGGCCCCTGGGACTCAGCTCAGGCTGGCCACCGGCCTGCGTCCCACCGCACCAGGGGAGTTTATTTTTCCAGCGCTCCCACTCAGAAACATTTGGCGAAAGGAAAAATTGTGGAGGAGGTTTAGCTCAAGTGAGCACAAAAACATGTGTCCATGTAGTGTATTGCTTGCTGAGTTGAGTGGTGGTTTGGGATTTTTTTTCCTTTCTTTTTTTTAAACATAACTGAGAGCCTGGGAATCATGTGAGGAGGACGGCGGTGATACCTTTCAGACAGACACAGGGCTGAGTAAACACAAGAAAAGGAAATCTTTTCTGCCTGATGCAAGTTCTCATCCTACTTTGGATGAATGAGTGTAAGGGTGGCAAAGTCTTAGGGAGCCTTTCAAATCCTCATGTAAAAACCTTTTCTTAAGCTACCGTTGTCACCCGCATGACCATCCATCCTCTCTTCTCATGACCCCCCAAAGCCCCTGAATGAGGAAATGGGCTACGGTATCACACTGTGTGCTCTTTTCTTGCCCTGTTACTTGGTTACTGTTGGGGGAAAAGGGACAAGGGGCAAGAAAAGTTAGCTTCTGGACTTTAAAACTGGGGTGCAAGGAGCTGTCCCCCTCCCCCATCCCAAATTTATTCTTGCACACAGGCTCCTCTCTCCTACCCTCCACAAACGAAACATTGCTTCATCCAGAGATGAAATGCTGAGCAAACAAATTGCAGGTCAAAGTCTCCCACTCCTTCCCCTGCCACGTTCCCATCTGCACATTTTTGTGCGCCATCCCCGCTGCCTTTTCCCATGCCCTTTGGGGGGAGCAGGGTGGGTATGCTGGCTGTCAGCACAGCAAATGCAGCTCAGCAGATGTGAGCTGCCTTTGGCAGGCAAAAGGGAAGGGAGTTGTTTGGGGAACAGTTTGGGAGTCTGGGCAGATGATTTCCACCCTTCTTCATAATCTGAAATCGGCAGGATTGTTCTTGGAAACAATGGTACAGCGCGTTTTGGTGAAGTTGGTTGCAGGCACTGAAGTCCAATTCAAATCTGTGCTAAGCCCTTTCTTGTATTTGTGCAGGTGAGAAATAAATCCCCTCTCACCCCATGGGGTTGTGTACAAGGAGTAATGCATGTGGATTTGTCTACCCTGGGATGGTGCATCCCAATGAGGAGCTGTGAAGCTTGCCTGGCAGCAAGATGGGGGGTGTCAAAATATATTAGATGAAACTCCTGAGCATGCTGAGACAGCTGCCAGGAAGGAGGACTGTAGGGCAAAAGAGAGAACCACAGGATTTAGCAATTTTGGAGAAAAACAGAGTATTATGAGTGCCCTGGTGTGGGGCAGAGAGTTTGCAGAGTGGAAGGTGGTTGCCTTCTGGCTTAATTTTTTTCACTATAACATGGAGACTATTCGCTGACCAAACCATCTTGTGAAGTTAAACCCATACCATCGAGGAGCCTGGAGGGTTCCTGCTTACATCCCAGAAGGTGTGATGGACCCGAGTGAAGTACGCTGGAGGGTAGCACGCTGGAAGGTAGTGATGTAGAACCACAATTGTATCTGCTAGTCCTTAACATCTGTACTGCCTTGGCCAAAAAATACGTGACCTAGATAAAGATGGAGACAAGGGCTGCAAGCTGGCATATTGCGCTGAGTTTCAAGCACCTGCTGTAGCCAGCTGAATTCTCCTTGGGCTCTTTCTCTAGACAGTTATTTTGTTTTCTGGCTGGGAGCTGTTACAAAGGCACTAAATGAGAATTTAATAGTGAACTGACTCATCTCGATCACACTACAGGCATGCAACTCACATCTCTGTCTGGGCAGCTCTGTCCACAAGACTGCTGTGATACCCACATGTGGGAGAGGAGAGCTGGGGCCTTTATGTGCACGAGCTGTGCCCAGATTAGGACATCCCATTAGCTGGTTTATTCCAGCTGGTTGTGTCCTGGGAACTTTGCAATTTCTCTTGTTCCTTCTGTGGAACTGGCCTGAGATGGCTGGGTTACGCTAGGGTAAAAAAAGTCTCCCATGAATCTGGGGTCTCACGCGAATCCATGGTCCACAGGAATTCAGAAGGGTGGGAGTACTGGAGAGAGGACCAGTTTACCTCTTTCTCATTCAGGTTGGTAAGCCGTGGTTTTGTCTGTTAGGGAATAACTTTGCTTCAGTGTGTGCTTCTCACCCCATCTGTGTTCTGCAGGGTGGGAGGGGATGGTTGCAGGACGTATGTTTAATCTCAAACTCTCCTGGATCCTGAACTCAGCCATGAGTATTACTCAATAAAATAGTACAGAAACTGACGTACAAAAAGATCTGGTTGGGTGCCCTGACCTTCTTGGACAGACTCTGCATCCATGTAGAGTGTCAGTGTGGTTCCTGCAATGAAGATTTGTCCCCTCCAGGTGGTAGACATCTGTCCTGGTCTGCTGGGCTCAGGGATACAGGGGCAAGGGTGCTAAGTCATTTGAAAACTATTTGGTTTTCTAGTGTGATTATCTGATTATCTTTGTGTTCATCCTCTCCATCATTTTTGATGGTGCTGAAAAGAATCATCTGTGAAGCACCTTCCCAGAAAGCATTGTTACATGTCTAACTTGGTCCTTGGGTTTTTTTGTTTAGGTGCTAGGGAACTCCATCTCCTAGAGTACAAAGCCCATCTGGGGTAAAAGGGAGTAACTTGAACATTAAATGAAGACCTAACAGGACATGGTCCAATCCAATCTCAGTGGCTGCAAGATGTCATCTTGGAGTATAATGGGTTTAGACTGGTTTTCAAATGGATCTCTGTGGATGGATGGGAAATTCGGCTGAAGATGGACATCCAACTCCGTTATGCTCATCCAGAAAATCATTCAGGAGCAACAGTTTATCTCTGGCAGCTCCCTGCCAATGAAGTACTTATCAGCTACTCATCCATTGGCTCAGCCAAACCTCCTTTCTTGGGCATCCAGAGACTACGTATCTCAGAGAACTGCTGGGATTCTCTATCTTACAAAGTCTGAAAGCTGGGCATGTTTTACATCAAGTGCTAATGGTGTAAAATCTTGAACAGAGCTGTCAACACAAGCTGCTGGACTATCTCAGCAGATGAGGAGAAAGGGATATGACTTCTCATATCGCTGCCTTGCCACTTCTGAGTTTTCCTGCATGGCTCTGTAAAACTCTTCCCTCAAGAGCACACATAGTGGAAATCTGTCAAATTGGCTTCTTCTTGCAGTTTTTGTTGCTTCATGGGTCCGAACTGTTGACTCAGCAGTCTTTCTTCACGTGATCCCTTGAAATAGCTTCCCCCAGGCAGATGGCATGAGGATGGGGCAGCCTCAGTGGCACAACTTCTCTTTGAGAAGCTGCCGTAGTGGCGGCTTCCTCCGGGGTGATTCTGCTCTCTGCAAGAGAGCAGAACTTCTCCTAAAAGCATCTAGGGGAAAATCTTTTTCAGCAGTGTTTTTACCTAAAAGAGGGCAGCTCCTGTGAGTGACTTGGAGACGCAGCTGACAGCCTTGTGTGCCGCATGTCATCTGGGTCTTGAAAACATTTCTGAAATCTTGGGTGAAAGGTTGCTCCTCCTGAAGCATCCCTCCTTCTTCACATTGGACACAGTGCCAGCAGAAACCCTGACACTGAATCTGAGCTCGTGCACCACCTCTTACAATACTGTTAAAACCTTTCTAATGTAGACATCTCTTGCCTTTTGGGCTTCCTTTTTTGGAACAAACCCAAGGTTTTCCTGCCAGAGCCCAGGGTGGTTGTCTGGAGGAGCAGGGAGAAGTGATTGCTGCTGTTGTTGGTCTTTGGGATGACCCTGCAGTCCTTTGCTTGCAGCTTTCTCAGTGCTCTGGCCCCTCTCTGAACGCTGCACACACCCCGGGTGCCAGCTAGCATCACTGTCTAAGAATGAGAAGTAATTTAGTTCCTAAGCAACCTCTCGCCTGGCCTCTTGCTAAAGAGTGACTTAGCATTTTCCAAAGGAAAAAAGAGGCTGTGGATAGGGATGTGTTGAGGCAGGTTCTTTTAATGTGCTTAACCCTCCAGGTGCTGGATTAATGATCATCTCCTGAGTGTTGGCTACTTGGGTCACCGCCAGTGGGGTCAGGGTGCTGTGGGAAGCCAAGTGCAACCTTTATGGGTGAGCTTGAATAAGAATTAAAATCTGTAGCTGTTAGGAGCTTTCCTAGGATTGTGAGGACTGTCTTTTTATTTGTTTGTTCTCACTGCTTTCATTTTCCTCCTGACCTTAAGATATTTTATTGTCTGTCAGTTTGTTTCATTGACCCTCACATTCCTTCAAAAACCCAGTAAAGAAAATGGCATTCTGTGGAGTGTTTCTGCTGCGGTGACTATAGGTTTTATCTCAAGTCCAGCAATGCTTGGAAAATGAATGAGCAGGTCACATTCCTGTCCTAACCATCTCTGTCTGAGATATATTTCTACCACCTTCTTTAGCATTGTACCTCGGGAAATCAAGATCTTAACTGTTTTTATCCTTCTCATATCGCTGTAAGACAAAGCTTCAGGTAAACCACGGTTATCCCAGGTTATCATTAGGGAGAAGCCAGAGCCAAAGCATCAGACTCAGTTTGTACCTTCAGGATACCTGGCTTTCACAAAGGACATGCTGACTCCTGACCTGCTGTTTTCATTTGGTTCCTCCCAAACCTGACCTGTTGAGGGTCTCAACTCTGTTGAGCGGGGGATTGGAGGATGAGAGGGTGTTGAGCTTTGAGACACAGTTGGGAGGATGAGAGAGCATTGAGCAGCTGCACAGAAGGGACAAGCAGCTCAGAATGCAGATGTAGGATATGAGAGAGAGGGAATCATCCACTAGAACCCAGAATTGGTGAGGCTGGAAGGGACCTCTGGAAGTCACCCCATGTAACCCCCTTTCCCAAAGCAGGGTCACCAAGTGCAGATTGCTTAGGATCTCCACAACCTCTTTGAGCAACCTGCAGCAGTGTTTGACCATCCTCACTGTTAAAAACAAAGATGATCCTTTTGTTTAAATGGTGTTTCCTGGTGCTGTTTTGAATTCGTGTCTTGCCCCAGTGAGACCCACCTCCCTGCACAGTTACCTAGCACATACTTCATCAGTTTGTGTAAGAGGACCTTACGGGAGATGCTTTGAAAGAAAGCATTATTAACATCCTGTAAGAAGCACTCCCTGCTCTGACTGAGCCAGTCATCTCCCCATGGAGGGCTGTCATGTGGGTCAAGGGTGATTTAGGGGTCTTACTGCAGAATCACATGGGGTCAGAGGGGATTCTAGAAGGTCAAGATATGATTTAGTGGTAACTGGAACAGATACTTCAGTTTTCTTGGAGCATTTCAGCCATGATAGTGTCATTAAATTAAAGGCCTGAGTAACATCTAGCAGCAGGGGAGGTGTTGGCTGGGCAGGCACAGGGCGTCTTTGTGGAGCTCAGCAACACACAGGGGTTTGTCATTCAGGATTTTCCCCCATGGCTGCCCCTGTAATGGGCATACTGACGCCAGCATGTCTCTCCTGATCCATTCACATCCCTGTCTGTGCCAGGGGAAAGGGTCTCCTCTCTCCATGCTGCTGTATGTAAAGCCCCATTCCCCTGTCCTCTCTGAAATACAACATGCAACTCAGTTGATACACGCAGTGAGGAGCAGTTATTTTTTTTCCTTATTTTCCCCTACTTGCATCACTTTTGCAGAGCTCAGAGAAATAAGAGCGACAGCTCAGTACACTGGTGAAGCCAACAGCCAACAGAGGGCTCTGCCTGAGGAGCAGTTCTGCCAAGTAAAGTAACACTTCCTAACACAGCTGATTGAAGCAGAGGAAAGAAGACAGGAGTGTGTCCTTACATGATGCAAGAGCCTTAACAGCTCTTGAGAATCAGGTTCAAGCCAGAAAGAGCTGATGGTAGATTTGGGAGTAGGACCCAAGCATGATCCTATGATTGTGGATGACCCACTTTGCTGCAGTGACTTGCCTATATATACTAGGACAGAAACACTATTAATTTTTATACCCCTTTATTTACAAAAAGTAAAATGGTCTGGCAGAGTCAGAATGCAAGGAAAGGGCAGGCACGCTGCCTTGTTTGTTGTAATGGCTGACAGATTAAATTAAGGTTTAAAAAAATTTTAAATTAGGGGGGGAGAGAGAGAACAAGTGTTTTCTATTGGCAGAGTTCATTCACAAGTCACTCATTCCTCTTGCTCTTCAGGGAGTGATACGAGACAATTAGCTAATTGGTTTGGGGAGGTGACCTGTCAGTGACTCAAGGAGGAAATGTCTCCTGTGCTATCTGACATAAAGAATATATTTTCAGCCTATTGTGACAGCTGCAAGCACCCCCCATTAAAATCAAGGATGTAATGGCTGTAGTAACGACAAGCTTGGAATCCATCACGGCGAGGAAAAAGTAATGAAAAACCTGATAACATGCACTAAATTGCAGCCAGAGCTGATATGTTATGTTGTCAGGTTGAAATATTTCTAAATTATCTTATCATTATCACTGTGTAAGTGCCCAAAGCCTTTCTGAGGTTGAAATGTGTCCCCAATTACCTTTGTAGTTCCTTTAGCTCTGCAGCTCATCTGCCTTCAGAGCCAGGTACCTGCATGTCTTCGTGATTGTGTGTGAAGCCGGGAGGACTTGAAATCTGGGATTTTAGTCCAAGCCTTTGGAAACAGTGTTGCTCAATCTGCTAAGAGGTTTTGGATTTCTCACATTTTTCTATAAGTTCTCAGGACCTGTTCTCAGTGTTTAAGGAATAGCTTCTTGTGTTGGGAGGCATTCTGGGTAGGACCTGGGCTGAGATCTTTGAAATACCCCCTTCAACCTTCTGCCCTTAATTTTGTGTGTTTTGGCAAGAGCAGTAGACTGGGGGGAAGCAGTGAGAAGGAAGGAGTTTCGCCAAAAAGGCAGAATTGCCCTCATGCTCTGAGACTCATGCCTCCATACCCCTCCACCGATCTCACTGATGTTTGAGCAAAACCCAAAATACTGAAGTGAGCATGTTACAAAGAGAGAGCAGTCATGAGATAATTAGATGAAGAAAAGCAGGAAGTCTCCTTTAGCCCAAGTGATGTAATTTTTCCACAAACAAAACTTCATTCATGTGAATGTTTCAAAGAAAAAAAGAATAAGAAAAGCAGAAATGCAAGTAGGGCAACTGCAGCTTTTAGCTGCCAGTGGTTGGAAGATGTAGCAGGTCTCAAGGTGGTGCAAGGAGGTTTTCCTTAGGGAGTTGATTGATCCTTTCTGAATATCAGATGCCCGAAAAAAAGAATAATAATAATTATTATTATCATTATCATCATCATCATCATCATCAACATCATAATTATTAAGGTTTTAGAAATTTTGGCTAGCAAAACAAGTTTCCATCCCTTCCCACAGTCCAACCTTGTGCCGTGCTCCATGCTCATATGAGGCTGGTACAACATTTGTGCAGCAGGAATTGCTCATATTGGTGGGTCTGAGTTTCCCTGCTGACAGTGACAAGGATCAGCCCAGGGGACAGGTTGAGCAGAAAGAAGAGATAGAGTGAATAAGCACACCATGTCTGGGAGGCTTCTGGCAAAACTGCAGACATCCTCCCCAACCCTGCTCTGCAAATCCCTATGGGAAAATATGCTGCTGGGTCTCCTGCATGAATGGGCAGGACTTGGTGGGGAGATCTGAAAGCCTTGGGTCAGTCCAAGACCTGTTGGTTTGGAGTTTAGGCCAACAGTGTTCATGTGATGAATTAGGAAGGGTGATGTTTTCCATCTTGGTGGTGTATCTGTGTTGATGTCAGACGGTTTCACTGCAGCACAAACAGGAGACAGTTGCTATTTTAATCATTGCTACACAAGACTTTCTCGTAAAGGTCATAAAATCAAAATAAACCTTGATGGAGTGACCCATCATTAGTGGTAAAACCAGCTATGCACCACTCAGGCATGTCCCGCAATAGGGCAACAAGATGTAGGCGTGGTTTACTCACACAAAAAAATCCTGACGTTTTTCAAATCCGTTTATTTTTTATTTGTGTTGCAGAAAATTTCTAAAATACCTAGTTTACTAGCTATCAAACCTTGTTGAAGTGTATGGACAGCTCATGTTTACCTCTCTTGACTCCCTGATGCTCATCCCTAAAGATTACGAGAGAGAAAGAGTGGCAGAGCTGCACCGTGCTCCATCTCACAGGGACTGGATTTGTGTTGAGAAGGAAATGGAGGCAAATGAAATAATTGCAATCACATCAAGCAATTAAAAGGGGGTGTTTATCAGCATCCAGAAGAGCTTATTGCTCAGCCACCACTTTATCTCTTCACGCAAGCAGTGTTGGAGGCTGTGATTTGAATACCAAAAGCGTGAAGCTCTGATTTAGCTAATGACCTCATGATTGGGGTTGAAATTCCCAAATCCCTACATTTTCTTAAGGGCTGATTTTCTTAAAAGTTTTGTCTTCAAACCCTGAAGCCAGGTACCTTGCCTGGTACCTGGGCCTGGCAGAGAGGCTTGTCTTGAGGAGTTGTGCATCAGGAATTACGCATTAAGCCAAATGAAGGGCTGAGATCTCAATTGTTTTAACAGACCGAGGTGGGAAATTCTGGATAAATCATTTTTGGGGGTCAGAAAAATAGTTTTAAAAATTTTTAAGATTTTTAAACTTTGCTTTTCCTTACACAGTAGGACATTTTAGTGGAAGTGGAGAATAAAAATTCCTTTCTGGTCAGACCTGGGCTCCATCTCCCTGGATTCAGGGCATCCCATGTATGGAGATCCCCCCATAGGGATCCCTCCGAATACTGATCACTGTGGTTAGTAGGGGGACTCTCTGCCTGATTTTGGCAAGGGTAGGATGGAGTTTTTACATTTGTCTCCAGCTGTTTCCCTGGGGCTGGCTCTTGTCTGGTCCAAGGGAGCTAACATCAGTCCAGGCTGTTTGCTGGGAGGTGTTTACTGAAATCTCTGCATCAGGAGGTTTCTATACATACCTCACTCCGGGCTCACTGCAAACATCCTGCCGGGAAGAGGAAACATTTCCTCTGCCCCAGGATAACCTGTCTTCCTATAGAAAGAGAATTGATGTTTCCGGATGGAGCATATGGATGTGGAAGAGGAGCCTGCACGTGCTCCTGCTGTGCCCCAAGGGTCAGTTCTAACACTCGCCAGAGTCAGTGGGATAGCTTCACATGTTGAATGGCATTTGGAGTAGGACTTGCATGAGGATGCTTCCTGGAGCATTTTCCCGATGCCAGAAGTAGCTGGGGGCATTTGATTCCTCCCATGGAGCAGGTGTGAGTGCAATGGAGGTCCATGCTGGCATCTAGGATTGGAGCTGGATGCAGAGGGAAAACTCCTGAGTGTCATGCCCTAGAAACAAATACCAAAAAACAGGGAAAATGGAAAGAAAGAAGTGAGGCAAAGAGGAAGACTTCAGGAAATGAAGTGATTTTTTTTTTGTTGTTGTTTTGCTCTTTTTTTTAATAAAACATCCAATAAAAGATTTCCTGCTGCATGAAATTGACAGCACAGGAGGGGAAGCTCTTCCTAAATATAACAAGAGCTGTCTGGCCTCACTAGACAGCTCCTCCACAGGGACCCCTGGGTTTGATACGAGGGTGGATCAGCCAACTCCCAAGGGTATGTCCACTGCAGCCCTCTCCTTCTCATTCAATGGCAGTGGATTGAAACAAAGCAGAACTGGCTCTTCCTCTCCCTCCTTTGCCCCAGTACCAAAAATATCTGAAGTCTATCATGGAAGGCAATGGGAATGGAGGAAGGGAGGCATTGGCAAAAGGGAAGGGCTGGGGAAAACCCTGAGTCTCTGGCACATGCCTGGCAAGAGGTGAGAAATAAAGAGGATGAGATGGGATGTCTCACAGAGTCTGAGGGTGTTGTGTATCTGAGAGCAGGACGTGACTCCACAGGCACCAGTGCTGTGAAGCTGGGTCAGCTGTAGGGCAGCGTCTCAGGGAAGGCAACCAGCAGGTGAAGGAATGTCATAACTGGGATTTTGACAGTGTTGAGGCTCTATCATGGGCAAGTAGGAGTATGTGGCAGCACCTGGCTACCTGCTTGTCTTACTGCTACTGCAGTCCATCAGTAGGAAGGGGAGCAAGGTGAGATCTGAGTGCAGAAGTCAAGAACTGAGTTTTTCTTCTTGTCTCTCCCTGCCATGCCTGGTGCTCATCCAAAAGGGCACTTTTTATAACCAGCTTCTTCATGTCCTCAGAGAGCTGGCAAATAAGAAACACAAAGGGCAAAATAACAGCAGGCAAAGAGCTATGGATAATTCCCAGCTTCATCTGCTGCAGTAGGCATTTCTTGCAAAGGAAAGAAAAATAGTAATAATGGTAAAAAAATTGCTGTTAGATTTCTAAAATACTCACAATAAAGGAGAAAAACAAGAGGAGAGGAACATTACTTACTTGTCCCTCCTGCTGGCATTTCATGGCACCAGCACCAGAGAGGTCACCACATTTTAATATGACTCACAGCTTTCTTGGGGCACAGCTCCACTGCTGCAGTTCAGACCCATCTCTGAAGACCTCAGGTTGAGTTTCCAGAATGTCACGTTTTGTGACAACTTTTGTTGCTATCTCCTGGTTCGGTACAGAGCCAGTCTTTGGATTGCTGTGGCTCAGCAGGGCTGCCAAAAGGCTCCAGAGGAAGCCAATGCTTTTATGGAGGAGAAGAGTATCCACTTTTTAATGACATTAAAAAAATGACAGACAAAAAGCTTTGGGAGCACTGTTACCTGATCCATTTCTCTGCATCGGCCACGGCTGCAGTTAGGGGTTTGCTAAGCCCTGCATGCAGTCCGTGTCCTGTGCTGCCCGGATTAGGGGGATGCTGTTCCCACAATCAACCTATTTCAAAGTTTTAGCTGCCCTTTGGAGATAAAAAGGATGCTGGAAGGCCTTTGGCCATGACCCAGGCTAGTAGATCCCAGGTGATCCTTGAGGAGACATACCGAGCACTGAGTGTTCAGCATCCCCAAGCCAACACTTCCATATCTGAGCAGGTTGTCAGATCTTCCTCTGGAAAACCAAGGGAATTTACCCACTTGGCAGATGGGAGATTGCTGCTGTCAAGCCACAGCTTTCTTGTATTCAGGACTGGCTGAGCCAAGTTGCAGGGAAGTTGTGGCACCTGGGGGAATGCCAAGGGGCTGCAGCATTCGATGGCTGTGGTAGTTCTTGCAGATGTAGATCCAGGAGAGCTTAAAACTGGTGGAGGATGCCTGTATGTTAATCTGAGTGTCTGAGATGGAGATCCAGCCCTAAATCTGTATTTCTGCTGCAGTGATGGCTTGGGCCACGCTGAAGCAGGTTTGGGTGTTGAAATCACACCTTATTCCATATAAAACTGTCATCTTCTTCCTGTTGTTTCAACCCCTTCATTAGGGCCTTGCCATCCTGTTGCCCCTCCCCCATCCCAGGATCCAGAGCTGAGAGCAGTCATGTCCTCCTAGCTTCACTTTAAACTTCTTTAGTTAAATTATTCCTTTCTTGGAAAAGGCAAAAAAGAAAAACAATTTCCTTAAATTTCTTCAAATTGCGTAGAACATTTGACCATACAAGAGACTGGGACATGCAATGAGTGGTTGCTGGACCTGGCCTGAGCTAAGCCCAGAAGAGTCTTATTCTGAAAAAAGCCCATCAGTTCTTGCTCATATCTGGCATCCTAGACAAGCTTTTCACCCAGCCTTGATCAGCAAAGCCGCAAGCATTTTATTCATCCTGTGAGGCTATGCATAGGAAACACAAACAGATCCTTCCTGGGTAGCAGTTCCTATGTGCTCTTCTTATGTAACCTTGGATGGTTCCTGGATGCTCTGCACGGTGCCACGTGATGAAGAATGGTTGTAATCATTGGTATTTTCACCTTCTTGCCCAAATAACTCCAGGACTCCCTGGAGGAGCTTCCCAGCTGCTGTAGTGACCTGCACGGGGAGCACACAGGGGTGTTGAGATATGGGGAGTGGGAAAAGACAGCTTTGTACAGTCAGGGTGATGCTATGAGAGGTCATAGGATGTGAACAGGGCAATTTTTGCAAGAAATGGGTTTGAAATGGGGTTTGTTGCATGTCACAAACATTGGCCATATGTCTTGCTTTTGTAGTCCCAAATTGGATTGGTGTACCGTACTAGAACCACTCTGCATTTCTGTGAGCCTACAGAGGGCAAAATCTCTTCCGCCACAATGTAAGAATTGTTTCCAATGCCAGGAACATGGATTCCTGGAGCCACTGGTAGGCAGCACCGCTGAACACATCAGGTTTTATAGCCAATGCAAGCCGGGGTTTTCTCAGCCAGAGAGGGGGTTCAGGGTTTGGTTCTGAAACAACAGCTCTGGACTGATGCAGTGATGTTCAACTTTCCCACTGCTGCTTGGAAATGCGTTGGGAATTCAAGGGGGTAGTTAAAACCCGGAAGCGATTTACTGTGGGTCTTTTCCACACAGCTCTGAGATGGCTGATGCTAAATAGAAGAATGTCAATATTGTGAAGTGGCCACAGGTTTGGAGGTCAGTGACACAGAAAGTGCAAGGCATTTTAATGCTGTGGAGGAGAGGAGAGAGGGGTGAGGTGCTGAAGACATGTTTGCAGATAGCAGCATGCTAACGAGCAAGTGCTGGAGCCTCATCAGCTCCTGAGGCAAATCACGGTGTTCAGAGGGTTTCAAAGCTCTGTGCCATCTTGGGGGGGTGGCATCTCTGCAGAGACTCCAGGAGCACAAGTGTCCCAGGCTGTACAACAGCACCTTGGCGAACCTGGTACTACCTCTCTGTTTTAGGAAAGCATCTCTGTGGCGGCTTAATTTTGGTAAATTTAGGCAGAAGCAACTGCTGAGAGTTGAAAGCCTGGCTCTAGGCATCCAAAAGCTCCATGCTGTCATAGCTCCTTTGGAGATGGCCTGCTGTGGCCAGCAAGCAGCCTGCCCACAGCAGGGCAGTGAGGTTCTTCCAGCAGCTCTGCCTTTAAGCAAGAGCGAAGAGCCAGGTCTGGGAGGGTGCAGGGTGGTGGGGATGTCTGAACTCCCTCTGCTGAGGTAAGAAAATGAAGGTTGAATTCTTCCCCGAGCACTGTGTGAGTAACAAAAAGCCGTGGAAAGGGTTTTAATTTCACCTGGAACATCCATGTTCATTCCTGGTAAATTTAAGGGAAGGAGCAGTAGCTCCTTGGCTGCCATGAGTGGATGTGCTTGGTTTTCTTCAGCCCCTTGCCACAAGCTGGGTCTTGTACTTACTGTTTATCCCCATTATTATCCATTCCTCACATCCAGCACTGCTAGGACAGCCATGGCCTGGGATAATTCAACATTCTCTAATAAAGCAAGAGGTCAAGGCTGGATGAGTAATGCAGAAACTTGCCCCTTTGGGGTGGTTTGAAAGATTCTCCTCGTAGTAAATCTCTGTGATTCCAGATGCCTTTTTTCCCCATGCAGCTTTCCCTTGTCTTTCTGTAGCTGGGTAGAAGAGCTGAAATGGGGAATTGTCCCAGGTAGATACAGCTTCACACAACAGTCTGACACACTGACATCCATCAGCCCATCAGAAACAGGCACAGGAGTACGCCAGGCAGACCTCAGCAAGTGTGAGTCTCTTCTCCTGATGGACGACAATATAGGATGAGGAATGCAGATAGCCTTCATTCCTGACCGTGAGCAGGAGAAGCAGGTCTCTGGCTGGCCAGTGGGAGCCCAGCCATGCTAAAACTGAGACTGGGCTTACTCACCTTTCACCCTTCCTGCCCCATCATCCTCTTGACATGTCCAGACTGATGATAAATTCAGGTGTGTTAAGTGAAACAGCTGTGGATTTGCAAAGAAGCTGAATTCAGGTGTTTTCCAGGGAAAGCTCTGCCCATGGACAAGTCTGGGTTTGCAAGCTCGCTGCTTGGAAGGATGGAGGCACTGGGTTTGCACCATCATCTCCAGGCATCCCTTGGGAAGCCCAGTATCCCACCTGAAATCCTTTCCGAGCTGGGACATGAAAATAAGTGAAACCTGTTTAGTTCTTACAGGCAGGATTTAATCACCTTAAATTATTCTAAGTGGATGGGGAAGCATCCTGTGATCTCCAAGCCAAGCAGGTAACCTTTAATTTCCTTTTCCTTCCCTCAGTAATGCTGGTGGATGGGTGTTTGATTTATTAAGCACTGAATAACAGGGTTTTCATGTGTATTGCTGTCAGAGAGATAAATAGGCGCCTTTGAAGGCAAGTTTCAGGGAGGTGGCTGTGGCTTTTTGAATATATATATTCATAAAGCAATGCAGACCACCCCCTCCTTGGACATCCACGATCTTTCAGACTGTACATAGCTCTCCTCCTTCCGCCCTGGGCCCTGTAACGTGCTCGGAGTGACGATCCCCACTGTGCCCTGCTGGGAGGATGATTAATGCCTGCAAAGTGCTTTGAGAACATCAGATTAGTAGGACAGAGCCTCATTATTATATTAGCAATCACCGGATCCTTGGCCTTTTCACTCTCAGTGCACTTAGAGCCGCATCTGAAAGCCAAATGCTGTTTACTAGCAAACCTCTCTGTGTTTGGAGACTTTGGGGAGGGCTTTCTGTGTTGTTCACAGGTTTATTTTTAATGATGCACCTGTGATCCAGACTCCTCCAGGGTCCCCACAAACCACTACCCTGCTTTTCAGGCAAACATTGTGCAGATTAAAAATAAAGACCACTGGGTACTCACTGTTATAACTATAGAAACCAAATATTTGCTTCAACTATAAAAGGCAAGAGTGTTTATGAGTATGAGGCAAAAAGGCATTTCCAGCCGAACTGGAATGTATTTTAGTTCTGCAGACTATTTATAGATAGGCAACCACTCTAAATTTGAATCTTCCCTTCCGTAAGCAATTTTTTTGTGCCTAGTGGGATATATCCTTGTCTGGGGTTTAGCAACGTCACTCCAGGGTGTCCAAACAGTTTGGAGTCACCTTATGAGACATGAGAGAAGGTGACTTGTTTTGGGGGGTTTCTCTGGCAGTTCTGTGAAGCTACAAAAGTTAGCTTGAAAGATGATTAAGTATTTCCTTTGACTGTAAATTAAATGTTTTGATTTGGAGCGATTGTTTTAACCCTTCCAGTTTGAAAGTTAGTGTGACTTCAAACTGAAAAATCCAAACATAATTATGAAACACTAAAATTATTTGTTTCAGGAGTTTGGAAGGGAAATTAAAGGATGTTTTTGTCCAACCAAAACAACAACAACAAAAAAATCGCAGAATTATTATGAATTAACAAAACATTTCTTTCCATGTCTGTCCTAGATTTCAGCTAAAAATCAGCCCTCATCCCTATGCTTTAGGTTTGAAACTGGTAGAGATAGAAGAGAAAAACAGGGTGTAGGTGAAGTGTGCTTGTTGAACAACCTGAAGGCCTGCTGGGAACAGGGCTGTGTGGTGTTCGATACCACATGCCCTTGCCTTGGTGAGCACCAGCATCCAAGAACCTTCTCCTTGTTGGCATCTGCAGGTATAAAACCCAGCGTAAGGGTTGTGTGTGCATCTCTGAGTCCCGTCATGACACAACAGGTGCTACAGAGACCTAGAGAGCAGCTATAAGGTGAGGGAGCTCCAGTAAATTTACCTGGAGAGACCCGAGCCCCAGCTAGCCATGGTGGTGAGTGAGTGCCTACATTCCTGCTCAGCCTATTCTGTAAAACTCCCTCAGTGATTTCTCTCTTGTCCTTGGTGTTTACACCCTTCAAATATTTGCAGACAGTTGAGTTGCCAAGCCCCTGCTAAGCTGCCGTTAAGCCAAGCTAAACACATGAGCTCAGAAAGTCAGTCTCTCTGGCTCCATGATAATAGTTTGCTTTTTCTTCTCTGACTTTCCTGCAGCTTATTGATATTTTCCTGGGATCCTGGCACCTGAACCTGATGGTGATACAGAAGGTGCCATCGTAGAAGAAAACCAAATGATGAATAGGGAATCCGGGTGCCTGTGGCATACGAAGCCAGAAAGAGTGCTAGGTTTCATAGGGTCTAGGTGCTTCCTGGTCTTGTTTGACTAACTGCAGACAGGAGGTGGCCCCAAGGCCCCTTGGCTGAACCCAGGGACCAGCTAATCGAGGCCAGCTCCAGCTGACCCAGCTCCGCCTTGTTCACTACTAACACAGGACCAATCTTTGTGGAGGTTGGTGGGTGCCTGTCTCATGGTTCTTCCTTGGGCTCATCACTTCTGTCTTCTCCTTAGTGAAGGTATCTGAAACTGAGCTTTGCCAGACTCAAACCCCTCTGAAGACCTGCAGCATCAAGGGGATCTTGAGAGCTTCTCTCCTAATTCACCTGTGTGGGGGGCTGCTTTCTCCTGTAAAAAAAACAACCCTACTAAGCCTTATCTCCAGACATAATCAGACAACTTTTGACACACAGACTGGTCTTGCTGGCAGATCTTCTCAGTCACCATTCCTCCATGCTCATGCTGTTACAATCTCTGGCTTGATTTTGCTGGCTGTGTAGCAAGGAGACATCCTCGGCTTGGTGTTGGACTTTCTTCTGCATTTTGGGGTGCTAGGAGCAGTTATCTGGAGTGCCTGGGCTACACATGGAGCCCACCCTTGCTGTGAAGGACAGCTGGTCTCCAGTGTTTGCTCAGGGTGGAGAACCCAGCAGGGTCTTCCTTGCTCATCCTTGCAGGTGGGAGGGTGAGGAGGCCATGCGTAGACAGGTCAGGGATGCATCCTGGGCTTCGCTCCTATTTACACAGCTGTAGAAACCACTTGAGCTCGCAAAGGGCATCCATAGAATCAACACAAACCATGTGCAGCAGGGCTGCTGCAGCTTCATGGGGCAGCATCAGACTGAACTGGGAGGGCAGGGGTGCACGGGGCATTCAGGAAGTTCTCAGCAAATGTAAGGCATGGGATCCCCTGCACATCAGGAGGTGATGTAATAAGGAGCGCCTTCCCTCTGACTCTTGCAGAGCACTGGGAATATCCTTGGAAAAACATATCCTTAGAAACACCCAGACAGGGAATCTGGGGTATCGGATACCAGTGGTGGCTCCCCATCTTTCTTTCCCAAACCCAACAGCCTATGCAAGTTGGGGCAGAAAAGCCGTGTACTCCATGCATTCTTCAGCACAGAGAGAGAAGTCCCATATTCTATTAATGTTGCTTTCTAAAGATGAAGTGCCTCCAAAGGAGTTTGTAAATGGGGGCCTGTGCAAGAACGTGGTGATTTTTTTAGCACCTATAGGTGCAATTCCTGGTCATGGCATGCCTGCATGCCCCTACCCATACCTTGGTCCCCTGCTCGCTGCTGTGAGCCTGAGATAAGTGCACTGAAATGCAGAGGGTTGTACTGGTGGGAGAGACACACCAATGTGTCAGATAAGCAGGAAAATTTGAATTGAACAGTGCTGGGATGGAGGTGCAGCACTCTAAAACAGAGGTGAAAACACCTTTCAAATTCACTGTGCACAGACCTGAGTCGCCAGATCACCAAGTTCAGCCTGCCCTGCCAGAGAATTTGGGGACAAGGGCTCACAGTGAGAGCTGGACCTGTTTTTCCCTGGCAGTCCATGCAAGACATGTACAAGTCCTTCCAGCTTCTGAGCAAATCACTCAGAGAAACTCCGTTCTCCCTTTGGAAAGTATCTATGCTGTTCCATGACCCCAGATTGCTTGAGGGACACCTCTGAAGGCCACACTTGGCTCAGCATGTCAGGTCCTTCATGAAGGTTGGCTACAGCGAACATTTTCTTCTGGCCTCCCTGGTCCAGACACGGTGTTCCTGTTCCAGGATGGATCCCAGATGTGTGTTAGCATTACAAATACATCTCAAATCCCAGCTGCCAAGTCCTCCACCCCCATCCCAGTCCATCGTCTAAAGAGATGATTAACACATCCTGCAATAAAACTCATCAGTTACTGCTCTTTCCACCCATCTTTGCTGCAGGTTCAGGTTCCCACGCGTTGTTTTCTGCCTCTCGGTTTGCAGAAGTGGTGCAGGGAGAAAAATTACTCCTCAGCCATCATATAACTGCACTTTACACCCCAAAGTATTTCTGCAGATGGCATTTCAGTCATTTTTTGTAACATCCTTCTGAGTTTGAGTCTTTATCTGATGCTTGGAAAAAAGATGGCACAACAGAGTAAAACCCACTTTCTCCAGGGGTTTTTGACAGATTAATGGCAGCTGCAGAATCGGATCTTGCAAACTCCTACCTCCCAATCTTGTATTCAGCCTTCTGCTGCAATTTATTCTGTTCACTCGCATTTTGTGTATTTCAGCTCATCCAACACCCAGGATATGTGAGCTTTATGAAACTAAGAATAAGCAGGGGTTAATGTGTTGCATGTCTATCTCCAAGGCCCTTCCTCCAGGTAATTTCTTTAGGGGTGATATTTCAGATACTTTTCAGGCGTCCTCATGAACCTTTCTTTGCTTACTCCCTTAGTATCAAAGTTATTTGGCAGCCCCTTTGCTTGAGATAAAGAGCGTCAGATGAGAATGAGCCACAAAAAAGCATTTGAGCTTTAATACACTCCCTGGCAGGAACTTGGTGTGACAGTCAGGGCTATGAGCAGGGCACAGCATGGAGCTCCCAACCCCCTGCCAGTTTTGAAGGCATCTTGTGGTGTCTTTTTGTCATCGCCGCACTTTCCAGGTGCTTTCTCGGTGATGAAAGCAAATGGAGCTTTTGTGTCCTCTCTAATAACCTGAGAGTCCTGTAGTCTGAGCACTTTGCAGGCCGCCTTTCTGGGGGGAGAGCAGCTTTATCTTTATGACACTAATGGAAAAATAAGACCTAATGACAGCTAATCCCGCTCATTTCACTTACAGGGCTACTTCTGGTGCTGAGTGGTGTTTGCGCTGTCAGTTTGACTTTTGCTCAGCAGTGCCCTGCTCCTCCACATCCATATGAGTCAGGTTGAATCAGGATTTCTGTGGAGCAAATCTAGTGATTCTCTTGCTAGAGAAACACAGGAACAGGTAAGAGGAGAATCTTGAGTGTAGGTCTGGCTGCCTTTCACTAGAGGATGGCCAGGATGCACCTTTGCTGCCTCATGAGCAAATCTCACCATGTGTGAATGGGTTCATCCACCACCCTTCATCACATTTTTCCATTTAGGTTGTTAGAGGAGGCAACAAGGGGAGAAATCAAGGTTTCTTTCCCGAACCCACAGGTTCAGGGAAGGATGAGCGCTGCTGAGGAAGCGGGACCAGGAAGTCTTCTTTCTCTGGCTGTGTCCATTTGGCATAGGGGCTGAATGTTTCCTTTGTGGTTTGGTCTGTGAAGGCTTGTGTCTAGCCCTTTGCTCTCGTGCCAGGGAGTCCCAGCACTTCCATCCTGGAGCTGTCTCACTGAGACAAAGGACGTCAGTCTGCGTACAACTTCCCCAGCTCTCCCCTTCTCCCTTCTGACGGTTTTCTGTTGGAGTGGAGCATGTTTAAGTGGGTCAACAAAGAGGTCATTTTTCCCAGTACAAAGTATCCTAATAAATTAACCAGCTAGAATTTTAATAATGCATGAAAGGAGAGAGGTTTGCTGCTTTTGGAAAGGCTTTTCAGCTATTGACAGGGTCAACAGCTAGGTCAGTGGCCATGGGGATTCCAGTGGAGGGAGAGGTGGTGGGCATCTTCCTCCACCAATGACCATATCCGTGCTGTCGGAACAAAACAGAGCTACCCCTGTTCCAGCCCACTGATACAAGTGTTGTTATCAGTTTTTGAACACACATTAATGGGCAGATGGAGGAGCTGCTATGGAGTGCTGGTAATGTGGAATTAGTACCCACCCTGCTGTCCACTCCTTTGAATCCTGAGGCACATGGGCTTCAAGCTGGGCTTCCAGCTGGGTTTTCAAAATGAAGAGAGTTGTGTCATCAGTCAGGGGAAACAGTAGACTACCTCAGATGTGTCTGGCTGCAGCCAATTTTAATGGAATCATTTAAATTCAAGGAGAAAAGGCTAATCCACAGAAGCCACGCAAAACAGTCCTGTTGATCTGGTAGATCCTCGCCTCTTGTGAGGTGTTTTTCAGCACCTCAGCTGATTTACTTCCCTTTAACTTCTATTATTTTGAAGAAGTCATTAAATAAGGCAATCTGTCACCATGATCCCAGGTTATTTTTCTGCCCTGTCCAGCCAGATGTGTGGCCATTCTTCAGGTCAGAGTCAGAATATTTAACGTTCTCACTGTTCCGTTGGTCAGACGGGAAACAGGAACAACCAGACACCCCGTGGCATCCCAAATATACAATTGCAAGGGCTTCCATAGGTTCTAATTTTTAGAAGACAATAGTGATATGACCATTCGTTAGGAGTAGGTTGTCTTTGAATGATGCAGCTTCTCATCCATTTGATCTTTTCATCCACGTTGAATAAACCATACTACTGTTTATCAAGTGACCTATTATGCACTTGAGTTCCCAGAGTCTAAATAGAGTATTAGGGCTCAGGAATATCTTCCCTGGGCTTTGTTTGCTGGCAAAAGGCAAAGGCTAGGGCAGACGGGGTTAATCAAGTGTCTCAGCACTGTGTTGACTGCTGTTCCTGAAGGCCATGATAGACTCTGCCAATGCCCGGTCATCTGCCCTTACAGCACCTGCTAAACCCTGGTTGTCTGCCTTTGAGGTGCTACCTTTTGGGGAAGGTCTTTTCTAACTGTTGGACGTGAAATCAGAGCACGTGACTCTAGAGAGTTTATCAGAAGGTTGGATCTGAGTTCATTTACAATTTGACCTCTTTATATACTAGGTCGCTGGAACTAAACTGATTGGTGTTAGAAGTAACACCCATTCAATCACATTGGCCAACACAGAGAGACATCAAATGGTCTCCACCTCCAAAGAGGAATGAAAAACAAGGTAGAGTTAACAAAAACATCTCTCTGTTATTTACAGAAAATTCCATGAGAACCGAGTTTTAGAAATCAAAACATATCAGGCTGAAAAATCAGGGCTACAGTCTTTCCTCCTGCAAGGATGTCAAGGGCTTTCCTTGCTCTCTTCCAGATTCTTAGTGTATGGTCTCTGGAAACTGCATTTCCTAAAGCCTTCTGCTGCAACTAAAACTCTCAGTGGCCATCTTCCTTTGATTTTTGTAAGGGTTCCCATCACTGAAGGGCCATGGACTGGTTTGAAAATCTGGTATTTGAGGAAAAGATGAGCAGAGCAATATGAGAAGCACATGGAGGTCCAGGAAGCAGTGGTCTTCTCACCTTTCCACCACAGCATGGAAAAAGAAGACAACAGCTTTCCAGATATGGGAAGGAACAGATTAATTAGGTTAATCCTGATTGAGGGAGTTTTTTCCAATCCAGAAGGCAGAAGAAACGTTCAGAAGGGACTCCTAGGCAGCAATAGGTTGATGCCCAGCATCAATCCTGGGCCAAATGGTGGAGCCCACAGGTCTGCCAATGTCAGGCGAGCTGTCGGGTAATGAAGACCTAGTCCGTACAGCCCCAAGCACCTGGCTTTAAGTGAATTCAAAGCTGGCAGATCCCAGGAAGATGTCACCCACAAATGGGGGTCTTCTTCATGCCATTTTTCAGGGATTAATGCTAAGTCTCAGCATTTCCCTAAGTGAAGCAGATCTAATGGCTCCTGTGGGGACAAGCTGCCAGTGGCACAAAGGGTAATGAAACGGTAAATGTTGAAGACAAATTCATCAGACAGGGCAGTCTGGATCACTTGGCAAGCAGAGCACATTTGAAAAAAATATGTTAGAAGACAGCCCAATGCAAAATTGAACATCAAAGGAGAAAGAAATAAGATTGTTCCTACAGAAAGGGGCAGTGAATCACCAAATGCAGGGTTTTCTGGGTTTGGTAGAAGGAAACTGCATGAGCAGTTCCTGATGTGAGTTGAGGCTGCGGCAGAAACAGCTACAATGACCTTTGATGTCTAAATGGAGGGGAAGGAAGTGCATTTATTTTTCCTCATGTGCAACAACACCAAAATGTGTTAGAGTAGCTGGCTGCTAATGTTGATGCCGAAGAGGAAGAAAGGAAACATGACAGTATTCCAGAAATGGTGTTTAGCACAGAAATTCTTAGACTGGCAGCTAGTTAGTTTCCTGGAAGAGATGAGGGGTTGGAATAGCCAGATGATTGTGATATTTTCTCTCTGTGAGCATGCTAAGGGAGCTCCAGCCTAGTGGAAAACGGCATCATGAGAGCCCTTTGCAAGATGTCAGACCCACAAAGTGACAGATTGGAAGTAACCCCCTGCTTGTATTTTTCTTTCTGGAGGTGGTGACTAAATATGAGGACAAATGAACTAAAGGGGTCCATATGGGCATAAATGTGCATTTAATTAAAAGCCTGTGATAGAAAAGGAATCAGGTTACAATCAGAATAATTCAGGTTGGAAGGGACCTTAGGAGTCCTGAGCTTCCTGAATCTGTGATTATCACGGGTATAGGGGGACTTGGAGAAAATTTCCTTTTGTAGGCACAGGACTATGGAATTGGAAGTGTTGTGAGGACTCAACGCATACCCCAAGCAAGTGTTGTCACTGGCAGATGTTTTGGCTATTAGGCACATCTGGAAAGATGTGCCTCACTGTACCTCACTGTAGCAGGCTTGAGACCAGCAATCTGCATATTTTAGCTGGCCACCCTCAACCAGCTGTGCAACAGGTAAGATCTGGACCCTTGCATGGTGCAGATTTAGGGTTGCCCCATGTGTACCCTGAATTACGCCCCACTGCCCTCCAAGCCGTTAGCCCAGCTGCCGGAGCACGGTGCCTGTCAACAGAGCAGTGGGCAGGGCTGTGAGCTGGCAGGGCTGAGGGGGAGCCTTGGGGAGTGTCTGTGTGTGCATGTGCTTTCCGTGAGTGTCTCCTGGAAACCAGTAAGCCCCCCAGCAGGTTTCAGAGGGGCTTGACAGAAGGATGAGATAATTAAGTCTCCATGAGTTTCATCCAAAAGGGTAAGCTGGAAGAGGAGAGAAATCATTTTTAAGTAAGGAAAGGCTTTCACATGAGCTTACATGTTAGGAAGCACCAGGGAATCCATTCGGGTGCCCTTTCAAGCTGCAGGAATAAACCTGAGGCCCTAAAATCAACTAAACCATGAGAATCCAGCTGACAGGCGAGTGCCATTGGTGCTGATCTCCACAGAGCTGTCTTTCTCATAGCAGCTTTTGGCTCCATTTCTCATTTTTGCCCACATTTAATGTGTTTGGCTTCATAGCCTCCTGCCACTCTGTCTTGCCAAAAGGGAAACACCCGTGTTTCCCAGAGCAAAGCAGGGCTACCGCGTGAAGCCACGAAGGTTGAGCTCTGTGGTGAGGGTTGGTGTGAACAGTGCTGTCTCCCTTGCCCCTTCCAAACCTGGCACATTTGAACATCCATAGAGGGTCACTCCCAAGTCCTTCGAGTGTGGAATGTTGCACAGTGGTCAGTGAGCCAGCATCTAGGATGGCAAGACTCCCTCCTCTTCCTCCTCATAGTATTTTCCCTGTTGTTAACAGTTTTTGTTGCAGACATCCATCATCACACATGATGGCACTCTGTGACCTTGGGGGAATTTTGTTTCTGTGACCTTGTCCAGTCTCCAGGTGAGGCCAGCTAAACTTGAATCCTTCTGAGCATCCTTCAGCCGGGTCATTACTGTGTTACCCAAAGGGAAGTGTACTTTGTGAGCCCCAAGCCTGGCTCCTGTTACTTTCCTCTGATATGCTGTCATTCTTGTCTTAGGCAAGAGTGAGTAGGTCATCTCCATCACCTTCCCCCTGCCATCGATGGTTTCCTCAGCATCTCTCCTAATCTGACCCTTTTCCAGACCTGTCCCACTTGCAGAGAAGCTGTTTCAACCATTTGATCTTCCTTGTTGCCCCATTTGTACCAGCAACTGTGATGATGGCTCAGCTACCATGAGGAGGGTTGCAAAGGGTTGTCTAGCAGACTGTGAGTTCAACATGAGCCAAATCAGGCTAATTTCTCACGTTGCAGAGGTTAGTTGAGCTGGAAGTGGTTACAGATGATGAGACAGCTCATTAAAGTGGCTGAAAATTAACAAGCCTCAGAGCTTTTCTAAAATTAGAAATCATCCCTGGAAAGGCAAGCCTATCCCAAATACCCTGCTACAAGCCAGACTCCTTTAGATGACAAGAAAAACATCCTTGCACTTTACTATCAGCTTCACCCCCATAGTATCTCCAGATCATCCTATGAAACCAAATTGGCTGCTGGTTTTTGCTGTGCATAGAGCCCGTTGAGCTCAGAAGAGTCTCAGTATCACCTAGTAAGGCACTTTTTCTGCAGCCTTGAAGCAAGGGAAGTGGCATGCCAGGGAAAGGAGAAAGCATCCTGACACACCTCTCATTCCTGATATCCAATTCTAAGTCCATCTGTATTTCCATCTGCCTTCACCTGAGAGATTGAGGGCAGAGCAGTTTAATTACAGGATTCAATGCTAAGGCTGACAGGGGTGTTTATCTCCAACTGATTAAAACTAAATCTGAGATAGGCTTTTTCAGATTCTTTTCTTTGTTCAAAAGCGCTGCTTTAATTGAGCCTTACTTTGAAACTCAAGCAGTGTTTGGAGCTTGGAAAGGGTTCACTGATAGGGAATAGATAGCAGCTCCTACCCTATCTTCTTCTGGGTCTCATGGATGCTCATGGATGTGGGAAAAAAGAAACCCCAAAATGCAATTCCCTGCCTGGAAGTTTTTTCTCAACCAAGCCCAAGCCTGGTGAAAGTAAACCTTGTCCCCTCTTGAGCATCTTCCTAGGTGTCAGGGCTGGCAAGAGGTGACACAGGGTGGGAGAGCAGCCACAACCTCCAGGAGAAGGCAGAAGGGGACATGTGCAGTTCTGTTGTGTCTCGTGACCCCCATCACTGGGCACTCATGGGGTGACCTGTCTGTGCAATGAGCTTTTCATGAGCAGAGACTGGGGTACATTTGCCAAGGAAGCCTGGGGCAGGAACTGTGGCTTCTGCCAGCACAGAATGGGTGCTTTTGGAGCAGATCCCTGTTCATAGAATCATAGAATGGTTTGGGTTGGAAGGGACCTTAAAGACCATCTAGTTCCAACCCCTCTGCCACAGGCAGGGACACCTTCACTAGACCAGGTTGCTCTAAGTCCCATCCAACCTGACCTGGAGCCCTTCCAGGGATGGGGCATGCACAGCTTCTCTGGGCAGTGAGGGTAGGAATTCAAGGTAGCCCAAAGCTAGGGCTGAGGGAAGAGAAATTGCTGACAGTGCTGTGGAATTTATTTTGCTCTTGCAGAGGCCAGAAAGCTAGAAAAACTCAGTTATCAAAATGCTTTGCTCCAAGTCATTTATTCATGCTGCGTTCCCATGTCCAGCCCTGCTTGTGTAACAGCCGGGAAAGCTCTTATCAGGGGCTGATACCAGAGTCTCAGGAGGGAAAAAAAATCTCTGAGTAGTTTGCTTTTGCTTCCAGAAACCCAAAGTTGAAAAAGCAAACTAAACTCTGCTCTTGCTCTTGGTGTGCTCACATGGCACGGGCTGACTTGCCCTGGTGGTCATCAGCTCTTGGGCGTGGGGTTGAGTGTAGCCAGTGGTGGCAGCTGGGTTGTGCAAACAGACTTCGAGAGCAGCAGCCTTGATGTGCATCATGTAAAATATGTATGGCTGTAGTATCATAATACGTATGACAAGCGAAACATCATCCTGTGTGATCCTGTGCTGCTGGGACATCCTGTTTGGTTGTTGCTGCCCCGTGTCCTGTCAGCCTTTGAAGAGGCTGCAAAATACAAGCCTGGGTATCCTGTAGATCTCCAGGGAACCACTGGCTCTGTCTATCCCACACCCACCCACCTGCCTGCACCTCCTCTGGGTGCTGCTCCAGTGCCCCACAAAGGATGTGCCATGGCAGGGCGGTGGGAGAGATTTCAGCTAGGAATAACAGAGTGGAATAAAGAGCAGGGCTGAATAGCAGGAAATTATTCCAGATAACAAAATCCATGCACAGCAGAAGGAATGCACTGGAGGCTCTGCACATGGACCATTCGCTGCCAGCCCCGAGGCAAGAGCTGAGCTCCAGGTTCTTCCTGTGAACCCCTTGCTTTTCTACCATCTTCCCACTCACAAAGGCACCATCCAGCTTTCAGCAGAAGGAATTACCCAGAAAAGGTTGATTTAGTCAATGAGAGTTGAAAAATGCCAGTGCTGGTCATTCCCATGCTAAATGTTGTGGGTGGATGTGCAGTGGGTGGCTGCAGTGGTCCCACATCGGGACTCAGAGTCTAAGTGGTCTCATCGGGTCTC
Source organism: Donacobius atricapilla (assembly GCA_013397315.1). Classification (NCBI taxonomy): domain Eukaryota; kingdom Metazoa; phylum Chordata; class Aves; order Passeriformes; family Mimidae; genus Donacobius; species Donacobius atricapilla. The sequence continues at coordinate 92,409 of WBMY01003585.1, read as the reverse complement.
CATATGACAAGTTCAACACTCTTCACCAGGAGTGGACCTGACTATGGAAGAGTACTTTAGATTCGGAGATAACTTAGGTCAGAAGAGAGAGGTCTCTGAACCAGCTCTCACTTGAGGCAGGTCTAGCTTGAAATTAGCACCAGGTCTGGAGGTAAATCATGTTACTCCTGGTCTTGTCCAGGAAGGTTCTGAATATCTCCAAAGCTGGAAATCACCCAATCTGGGTTTTCTGTTGTTCTGCCCCTCATTGTGAAGCCTTTCCTTTACATCTTATGAGACTTTTCCATTGTGTCTCATGCTATCCCCATGGTTCTCCCAGTAGATTTGGGTCTATCCTTTCTACACCCTCCAGACAGGAGCACTCCTGGACCTCCCAGGATTTCGTATGTCCTTCATTCTCAGACAGTCACAGCTTGTCTGGTGGTGTAAGTACAGCCTCACTGTTTGTTATTTTGTTTGTCCATCCCATTCTTAATCAAGCGCTCCGGCATCCCATCAGAAATGCTGTCAGTGCCCTCACATCCCAGAGAGAAATCTTTATTTTCCTAAGATTGACCATGCAGCACAAAGCCACTGAAATCTTTCCAACCGGAGAACTCCCGTAACATAAATACGAAGGGAAATGTTTTCCTCATTCTGTCACTGCTGTGTTGCTTGTCCCATTCACAGAGGGTGGAGGTGGGGAGTGAGTCGTCCAGCTCACACCAGTGTACCTGTAGCTCCAAGCCATCCCACACTCTTCCTTCCCTGGTAGAAAACAACTCTAATGGCAGATGTTTTATGAAGCTTGTTTTTTTTAAAAAATAAATGGCATTAGCCTCTGTTTGTGCCTCACCTCCTTGAAACCCCTCTCACCCAGCTGTGAGTGATGCAGGATGTCTCCTGCTGGCTCTTCTGCCCTTGGGTGGATATCACATGTAGTGATTCTGTGTGCGCTCTGAAGCCTAATTACACCTCCAGGAGTGGGAAAAAAAATCCCGGGAGGGAAGGTCAGTTTGACAGCCTGAGATATGCACGGGGTTGGTGGGGGTTTTTTTGCATCACCTTCCCTCTATTCCTCTGCAAGGAAGAGCCTCTTTGTACCCCAGCAAGGTTCCCCGTGCCCCGCAGGGTCTTGCAGCTACAGCATGGTGTTATTAGCGCTGCCAATCACGGCTCCCCCAAAGCGCTGCTGATAATGAACCCACCGTGAACTCAGCCGCGGCTGGAGCGTGATGAGCAGGGAGCAGTCTCCATCCCTCTGAAGGGTGCCAGGAGCGGGATTGGGACCTGCCTGTTCCCGGCATCATGTGGAAAGGGGCTGTGAGCAGGCAATGGGCAAGGAGAACCACGGGGGGATGGAAGGGCAGGAGTGGGGCTCAGAGAGCTCCTGTTTGCTCTGGGAACTGGGGACACTGGGACTGTGTGAGGGCAGTCAGCCAGCACAAACACGACCTGTGCAGACAGAGGGGGCTTTCTTGCTGCTTACAAATCTACTTCCAAGCCACATTTCCTTTGAGTTAGCACTAACACAGGGAGGGGAGAGGTGTTCTTGCATGAATAATGAAACCAGCATCCTCCTGTCCATCAGACGAGATAAAAAGCCCCCAGGGACACAGAGGAAGACAACATTATTATACAGGTCACCAGTAGGTTATTCTACAATCCTCCTGTATGGGGCTCGACTCGCTGATGCTGGTAGCAGCCGCCGCAGTAGGGGACCGTGTTCCTGCTACAGGGCTGTGGGGAGGGGTGGGCAGGACAGGATCCGCCCCACTGCTGGGTTACGCTGTCCAACAGCTGTAATGGTTGCAGATGGCAAAAACAGTGGCACCACTGAAGGACCTAAGCCACTCGAAACATTCTCTCGGCATACCCCTGTCATCTCAGGGGTGATCTTGCCAGGATGGCTTATGTGGTGGCAGCCTGGAGGGGACATCAAGGTGGCACCGTGACTGGGAAGAACACTCAGACCTTTCTAGGTGTTGTGGTCTTTCTCACGTGCTCCTGAAGTGTGTACTCCTCTCTGCCACACCAGATGTGCCAGGAGCCAGAGGCAGAATGTGCTTGATGGGGTGCAAGACTAATCTGCATTGCAGAGTGAAAACTGTGTGGCTAGGATGGACTCATGGCTTTCTGTGGATATGGTGGCACCCCCATTGGCAGCTGGTGGCTGCAGGGGCAATGACAGGAGCCATCCTGCACCCAGGGCCTCTCTGGTTCTGGGCAAATCTGGGACACAAGCACCGGCTTGCCCTGCTGTGGGGTTTCCTGCTTGAATCACTCAGTCCCCAGCTTCATCTCGGTGTGAGAAATTTGCCTGATGTCATGGCTAGGTCGCTCATCCTGCCTGCCAGCTTGGATTAGATCCTGTGATTTGTGTCAGATCAGATTTTGGAAGATTTATTTCACGCTGCTGGTGTGCAGTGTTGGTGGGTATGAAGTTGGTGTCAGGGGGAGAAGGAACAGGACAGAGGGATTTCCTGGGAAATACACATCTCTTCTCTTCTCTTCTCTTCTCTTCTCTTCTCTTCTCTTCTCTTCTCTTCTCTTCTCTTCTCTTCTCTTCTCTTCTCTTCTCTTCTCTTCTCTTCTCTTCTCTTCTCTTCTCTTCTCTTCTCNGTCTCTACTCTGCTCTTCTCTTCTCTTCTCTTCTCTTCTCTTCTCTTCTCTTCTCTTCTCTTCTCTTCTCTTCTCTTCTCTTCTCTTCTCCCTGTATGTGCTATAAGGGTGTGGTGGTAAAAATATTAGTGTTTCAGATTGGAGAGATGTGGCTCAAAAGTTGATCCTAATTGAAAGAACATCCCTTTCAAGCCAAAACCAACAGTCTGACTGTTTCAAACTCCTCACTTTGGAGCTAAGATAATACTGGGTGGGCCACTCCTACAGGCCCCACCGAGAGCCATCTCTCCATGTTGTCACTGTTTGGTTCCTTTTCACAATTGTGGCACTTGGCATGCTCCCCAGGGATGGATACCTGGCTTTACTGACATTTATTTTCCTCACTTCTTTTCCTTTTTTCTGAAACAGCATATAGGCTGGATCTCTGTGTTCACTGTGCAGATAACAGGGGAGCAGAGAGGAAGGTGCTGTCTGAATGTCCCTCACTATAACCGTAGCTAATACAGCCTCTCTCTGGGCTGTCAGTCAAAGCATTTGGATTATTAGGCACTTGGAGGCCCCAGATTCTCTGAGCTCTCTGCCCTGATGCCACCAGCTCTGTCACAACATTGCACCATCAGGACAGCCACAGGGGACATGAGGGACCTCACTCCCGGAGTGGTGGGGTGATATCTCCTACCACCCTTGGTGGTATCTCAGTTGCTCAAGAGCAGCCACCTGTTCGGTTTGGCTCTTGTGGTTCCTCACCCAGCAGACGGGACAGGAAGGGTCCCAACCACTGCCTGAGCCCCCCCCGAACATCCTTGCTAAGTACACTCAGCCTGTGAACCCAGCAGCACTGCCTCCCCTCTGCCAACCCAGCTCTCCATGAAACAACCTGCTCCAGGTTGCGTCCAGCTGCAAAAAGCTCCATTTTGTAAACTTTAACTTTGCCATGGCACTACTGAGGTGGAAAAAAATTGACCGGCAGCCGCGGTTCTCAGCATCCAAGGAGGATTCACATTGCAATAGGAGCATGATGGACATGTTTTTTAACAAACAGGTCTTTAAAATAAGTCCTTGCCAAGTGTCAAAGTATTTCTCAGTGATATTAAGGGCCTTTGGCAGCCGTAATTTAACCGTGAAGGAACCTGATGCCGGCAAAGGACCGCACAGCTGGAAATTTGTGCTGCAAAGCACCATTTTATGGCTGTTAAGCTGTTGGCCTCTCAACGTTGTAAAGCTGTTAAACAAACACAGCCCTTGGCCCACAGCACATGTCAGGGAGGGCACAGTGTTTTGGCAGGAGCAGACTGATGGCAACAGGGGCTTCAAAAGGGCTATGAAGAGGTAGAAATAAGAAGAGAAGGAAAATTCAGGTGGAGGATGAGATGCCTGTTGGCTATCACAGCCTCATGCTGGGAGGAGGTGGTCTTGGAAAGAATGTGTAGGCTCACATGGAGTAACATCCTCCTCTGGTTTGGCGTCAGATAAGATTGCCATGCACATATGGATCCCATACATCTTACCGCTGTCATAGCTGCTGGTCAGAAGACCCTTAAATCACTCTCTTGCAGGAAGGTGATATCCTAGGGAAGCCTAAATGTAGAAGATTTGGACGGTATTGATAGCTTTGAATGGGGAGATAGGTGTCCCAGGAGGATGAGCCACATGCTGCAAACTACATATCTTTTGCTGCATATAGTGACATATTGAAACAAGCTGTGTTAAGTGCCAAGAGATGCCACAAGAGCAGCCACAGCCCGGAGAACACAAACTGAGCCCTGGTCCCAGTAAAGACATAGCAAATCCACAGGGAAGAAATAAAATACACTTGATGATCCCAGCACTCAAAAATTCGGAGAAAATGTCCACAAAAATAAGGAGGTTCTGTCTATTTCTTTACTGTTTACTTCCATTCTCTTCAATGGAAGCAATCATTGTTTATTCCTTTGGCTTGGAAGCTGATCTTAGCAGGCAGGAGCAGCTGGTCCTGCTGCGGGGAAATGTGGTGGGAGATGCCTCCAGCTGTGCTGCCTGCAGCCACCTGTCCAGGACAGACACTCTTTAGACTGCTGCCATGAACTCTTTTTCTGGGTCAGAAGCTGTATTAGAAGAGCACCAGTGACTCTCTATCATCAGGAGGGCACCACACAGAAATGGACAGGATGGTCTATGCAGGCTTGTGGGACTCCTTCCCTGTTCAGTGGTCCCATCCTCCAATGATGCTCCACCTCCTAAAGTTTTCCAAGAAATGTTGTGCCTGCAAGACCCATTCTTTCGCAACCAGCCTGTGTTAAAACCTATCCAAAACAACCAGACTGTGTGTGGTACACTGTTTCCTCTGCCAGATCTTGGCTGTGTAGTGCCTTTCATTGCTACCAGACAGACCAAAGAGAACTGGAGGAGTTGTGGTTCTCACACTGCTGATAAAAAGAGAGGTCGTGGTAGCATCATTTGTCTTGCTTGCAGCATTTCCTCCTGTTTTTTTCACAAAAACTCCAAATTCTGGAGTCTAGTTTCTGCTCTTTGTGGGTTTTGTAATGCAATGTGTCAGGCATGAAGGGAGGCTGCAAGACTGGACTCTGGGTGGTTGGAAAGCAACAAGCTAAGCAGCAAGAACTGGTGCTGGATGTGTGTATTCAGGTGCTGGTTCGTGTGGTTGCACATCTCCATCTTCTTCAGTCCCCTCACTGATGTGTGCCCATGTCTTAGTCCTGCCAGGTGGCTGCAAAGAAATGGCTCGGTGTTAATAGGAGGAAACTAATGGGACATTTACCACCTAGAACTAGGAAAAAAACGTTTGTGGGTTTGTTTCCCAATGATTTGGGTGATCCGTTTTGAGGAGATGGACTAGTGAATTACTGCTGCTGCCTGGTGAAATTGGTTTTTTTTCCCTCCTTGATGTGTCTATTTTGTCACTCAAAAGCAGCCATTTTGATGAAAAGTGGGTGAGATTAAGCCAAAATCTGCTAGCCTTGCACGTCCTCTTGCTAAGCAATTTGCTGCTTCGCTGCCTTTGGAAGATTGCACTGAAGTTGCTTTCCTGGCACCAGGAGCTGTTTTGAGAATTAGTGCAAAACTAATTTGATTACAAATCTCAAAGACACCAACAAAAGCTATTTTTAAACTTTTGAGAAGTATGGTCTGAATCAGACTGTTCAGGGAAAAGACCACAGGAGTTTCTTACCATTATTTCAGGCACAAAATTCTCCAAAATTGTGGGATCCTGGTGCAGTAGGTTGGCTGAGATCTAGCACGTGCCCATCACCTGCCCATCACCGATATGTAAAACTTGTGGTCAGCACCCGGGGTGAGGACCCCAGCACACCGCTTGATTTCTCGTGGGTTACTAAAGGTGTTCTTCCGTCTTAGAGATACCATGTGTTTCTTCATAACCCAGCCTCTTATAATTATCAGAGCTCCAAAGCTGGTTATATATAAAAATACAGATAAGGTAAATCTCATTTTAAAAAAGCACCACTGTCCAGAGCCAGGGCAGGATGGTGGGGATTGCATACCCTCCCTTGACATCCTCTGGTACAAACTGAGGTCTGTGTCAGGTAATGCAGGAGCACTGGTCGTAATTCACATCGTGCTTATTGACATGCACCTCTCAGACCTTCGCCGCCTTCAAAGACAGCCTGAACAAGCTGTTTTAAGGACTACACTTAGATGTAATCCTTCCCTAGGCTGTGGGAGCTGAGGCGTCTGCAAGGGAGCATAGCCCTGCAAAGGAGAGCATCTCGAGGTGGTCCCTCAACCCTGTTCATCCCACAGGCAGGTGCCATGATCCTCACTCAGAGCACACCCCAAAGAAACACTCTGCTCAACTCATGGGTTGGGGGCTTACACCTGCACAATTTTCCCTGTAATTTCAGTTTTAGCCTTTAACATGTTATCCTTCTGGCTATTCCTCCTCCTGTGGGCTCCCAACTGTGTCTGGTGTGGGGAGGGCAGCAGGGTTGCAGCTCTCAGGGCCAGGGCTGATGGCTGACATTTGTTTTGCTGGTTTGCTTCAAACTCCACAACCCCCTGAGTCCATTCCGCTGGTAATTTGGCTAGGGGCTGCTGTCAGCAGTGCTTGGAAAAGTCAGTGATAACCTTTTCCTTTGCCAAGGAGTTACCTACATGCCAGGGAGCAGAGGATGCTGAAAAACAAATGAAGCTGGGATTCTCCATGGGTCTCCCTGGCATTATTCCTGATATTTAGAAAAACAAATGAGTTCTCCTTTGGTTTTATTAGTCTTTCTATCCTGGCATTTAAATAGAGATTGGCATGGTCAGTATCTGCAGACACATCCTATGATGCTCTCAGGGGTTTCTCTGAAGGTCAGGACACCCAGGGTGCTGCATCCAAAGTGCCTCTGTTCCTCCAAGCTGCTGGAAGGCATTTTGGCATTGCGACACCCGGTAATGCCACTGCACAGATTATCCCACATCTGGGACAGTGTCTGGGCTGTAGGGTAGGAGCAAGGTTCCTCTGAGCCTCAAGACTGGCACCTTTTGGGGTCATCTTATGCCATGATGCTATTTCAGTATTTAATTCTCCTGGATTTTAGTATCAGACTAAGGAACTGAGCTGAGTCTATGCACCTCTTGCAGGTATGCCTGAGCAGCATCCCAGAGCACCCCATGGTGGAGAAGTGTTGTGTCCCTCTGTGTCACCCTGTGCCTAGCAGTGCTTTTTCACTCTCACAGATTCAGCAACGGGGTTCATACTTGTTCTTGTCTTGGTTTCAGGCATGGAAGAAGCGCTGGTTCGTCCTGCGCAGCGGTCGGATGAGTGGTGACCCCGATGTCCTGGAGTACTACAAAAATGACCACTCCAAGAAACCTTTGCGTGTCATTAACCTCAATTTCTGTGAGCAAGTGGACGCGGGCGTCACCTTCAACAAGAAGGAGCTGCAAGACAGCTACATCTTCGACATCAAGACGAGTGACAGGACCTTCTACCTGGTGGCTGAGACTGAGGACGACATGAACAAATGGGTTCGCAGCATCTGCCAGATCTGTGGCTTCAACCAGTCCGAGGAGAACACAGGTACCATGAGACAGAGGTCCAGAGCTAAGAGCATTTTCTCTCCTGTCCTCCCAGTGGGCCCGAGTCCTCTTTCAGATCAGGCCTGTAGGAGGGGGGTGCAGCCTGCCACACGGCTAGGGCGGCTGAAGTGGGAAGTGGATGGACATGTAGGAAACTTCTCATGAGGCTTTCCTGCCTTTGACATCTAAAGAGCTGTCTTGGCTACTGTGAGAGCAAATCATTCTTACCCTCCATAACTCTAGACCTTTCGGTCTCTTACAAGAAGTTGGTGGTGTCTGGGGACTTTTTTAGCTGCAGCCTTTGTCCTTATCCATCACCAGAATCCCTTTGAGAGTGGTGGGAACCAGCAGTGAACATCCCACTTGCTCAGAGGTTTCAATGCCTTCATGGAGTAGGGGGAGAAGCTTTACTGGAACCATTTTCCTCTCCACTGCAGTTGTCACCACTGCTGACAGGCCCTAGTGTGGAGGACAGACAGACTCCCTGCACCTGCATCTCCATCTCTTCCTGTGACCCTCAGGGAAAGTGTTGGGAAGGGAGAAGGAAAACTCCAGGTAGTTTACGTGCAGTGAGGAGACCTGTTGTCTGAGTTGTGCTCCACCATCCAAACTCAGTTGCACTTGGGCAAGCCTCTGCATTAAGCACTGGTGAGCTGCCTCTGCTTTCCCAGCACCATGAGGGCACACATAAATCCTGAGTGAGATAGGATGGGGGAGTGAGCCTGGGGTGCAGCTCTGCAGTCACCTGCCCATCCCATTGTATGTGGTAGAACATCTGGGTATCTTCGCTTCATCTCATCGGTGGTCCAGTCTCATCCAAGGGACTGTAGGCCTGTGCTCTGTCTACATGAAATTCCCTGTATTAACGTCCAGTTTGAATCTGTTTTGGTCCCTCGTGGAGCAGCTGCCATCCGCAGGAGTTGAAACCCTGCCAAGAGCTTGTCAGGCAGGACAGCAAACAAAGCATCGCAGCAGCACGGATGCGATCTTCACTGACTGACGCATGAAACAGGATGTCACCTTGGCAATGGGTGCACAAGTGGCAGAAAGGATCCTTGATAACGTCGCCAGCCAGGTCTTTCAGGGAAAGGTCAGGCTAAACAAATTACATACTGTTCCAGTGTCAGCAGTGCGGCCCTCGAGGTTCAGCAAAATTGTTCAGGCCCCTTTTTTAAGAGCTGTTTCATTGCAGGATTTTCCATTTTGTGTGCATTCAGCTGGGGGAACTGTTTTTCTTCTCATTTAGTAAAATGAGCTTTCAGCCCAGCGGCAGCAGGATCGATACGGAACTTCAGTGAAATATAAATCTGGGCAGCAAAAGGAAAAACAATCTCCCGTTTGCAAGTACATCTGTCCCAAAGGGCACACAGGGATCATCAGGCTGCAGAGATCCAAGCACTATTCCCTGCAGGATCATGGAGTGACATCAGCAAAAGAGGAACAAAAATCCCTATTTGTAACAGAATCACAGCTCGTTAATGCTGTAGGGAAAGTACCCACTTGAAACAGTACCCAGCTGCCAAAGTGTGATTTTCTGAGTAAGCCAAGGAAAAGCCTGCAACAGCAAATGCAGCAGATGTGTCCAGATGCTGCAGCAGAGAGGGAGCATGAATTATTCAGGGCTGGTGCTTCACCTCGGTCCTTGCCAAAGCAGTGACCCCATGCTCACCTTTCCTTCACCATCCCTGCTAAGTAATGGCAAATAGATCATCCATTTCCCAAGGTGGGTAATGTTCATTTGAGGAACCCATAGCCTGAGGCTGGGCGGAGAAGCTGAGTGATCATTGCAGCATGATGGGTGTTGGGAGTCTTGTCCATCTTGGCATAGATAAGCTCATCATGCATCCTTAGTGAAGTGTCATCTGGAGGGAGTAATGCAACAGGCATAGCAATGTTTGTAACTGCTGTGCTGTGCTCTTCTTCACCTCCTTGAGGTGAGGTCAAGAGTGGATGGATGGAAGAGGATCAAGAGGTTGTGTGAGATTAAGACAGCTCCTGGGTAGCAACAAAGCTTGGGACACTTGGCATTTTGTTCTTGGACCTTCCTCCCTTCACCCTCAAGCTTCTCTGTGTCTTGTTTTGGCCTCTGCTTTGGAGAATGAATGAGTCGGTAATTGGATGAACCAAAAAGGGGAAGGAAAAGGTAACCATCATGGGCAGGAATAGCTCCATGCTAATTGTAGCAATTAATTAACTAAACCTCCTTCTCCCAGCAGACAGGCAGCGTGGTGGAACAAGATCAGAAACTGCCAGGAAAGCCACTGTGCACATTTTTCTGGTTGTACTTGTTCCTGGATGTGTGACTTCTTTATACTGGCCCAAAAGCCTTGCTGGGTCTGGCCCCACAGCCAGGCTGTTCCCAGCTGGGCTGTACTCACATCCCAGCTAGGGGACCACTCCATCACCGGCAAATACATTTACTGCAGTTGCTGAATATGCTGGATTACTGTCTCCTTGAAGGGACACCCCACATCAGCTGAGCCCCAGCCACCAGTCACTAGTTTGCTTAGAACCCAGTGGTGATGGAGGACAAACTTACTAGCTTTTGGGACAGTTTGGGTAAAAGCCTGTTCCACCAGCTCCCCTGATGGTAGGGAAAAGGCAGACTAAAAAGGTTTTTTAACATGATTTAGTAAGCAGATGGGCAACTTCGAAGCAGTGATATAAACTGGCTGCAAACCCTCTGCACCAGTGTGGGACCATGCTTAGGTGCTGCCCATGCTCCCAAAAGGCAGAACAGTTAAAAGGCAAACTGATTTACACCCTTTGATGCTTCTTGCCATTTGCAGCTCAATGGGAGAGTGTAAATTTTCTGTCACTTGGTTTTCACATTAGTCCTTCATATCCTGTCTAGACAGGGGGACTCTCAGGATTAAGAAGGAGGCTGGACTTTAGGGCAGTTTAATGTCATGCTATGGCTCATTGCTGGCTTGCTGATCTCCAGCTGCATTATACATCTGGTTCAGTGGAAGGAAGCTCGTTTCAGCCTCAGGGTCTGAATGTCAGTGAAGCAGAGGGTCCTGTTGGCTGTCCCAAGGAGCAGCTGCTCAGCAAAGTCGCTCCAGTGGCTTTGTTCCCTGCCCCGACCTGAAAATAATTGCAGAGCAGCACGATTACATCTGCCAGGAGAAGGGAAATTAAATTGATTCTAAAGTGTTTACCCAGACTGTGGCAAAGCTCTTTGTTTCTGTTAACACCTATTTACTTTGAGAGCTAATTACTGTTTTTGAACAAGCAGAACCTCGCAGGATCCCAGCTCCTCTGCGTGTCTGAGGAAGTCAACTGTGCTCAAGTAAAGGAGATTTACTCCTGTCTCAGTGCTGCCTTTACGCTGCAGTTTGCCCTGCTGCCACCTTGAGTGATCCAAATACAATGGGGGGAGACTAGGCAGGGACCCTGGGCCACAGGCTACATGAGAAAGGCCAGTGCGTGGGTATTTCAAACCATCTGCATTTTCCCTGCCCTACTGGGCAGGCAGCCAGGGCTCAGCTGTGAACTGGATTTTCTCATATGCTTTGTTTGTTGAAGTTAAAAAAAATACCAAATCCCACTAAACACATCTCATGTGCCATTAACCCTTTCTGAAGCTGATGCTTCAGCCAGAGCCCCTCCTTGTCCCATCCCCAGTATGACAGAAGTCCAGCTACAGCAGCCTGTAGTTCAATTTCTCACAAACCAGTGTGTGCCCATGCAGTGAGCATGTCCTTGAAGGGGCTCTGTGCAAGGACTAGTTATTTTGAAGGCGTCAGTAACTTTATTAACTCTATGTCAATTTACTGTGCCAGCCGTAGCACCTCCCTGGAGCTCCTCTTCTACCTCCTCCATGGAAAGGGGGCTCTTTTCAGGAGCTTGGATTTGTGGGTGCTGACCAAACATGAGTGGGATTTTAAAAGCTTATTCATGCACATCATTTACGCCTGTATGCTGGAGGTTTAACCCAAACATGAAACCAGGGAAGGGAATGTTTGTGGGTAAGTAGATGTCCTTGCTCTGAGCTGAAAGCTCCTTCCACTTGGAGAGGATGAAGAGGGCATGGGAAAAGGATGGCACTGGGCTCCTGCCCTGATGGGTTGTGTTTGGCAGCAGTAGCTTCTCCCACCCAGTCCAGGCATGTTGTCTTTTTTCTTTCTTTTTTTTTTTTCCCTATCTGGGACTTAATTTCTTTTATTTATTTCTCTGCTTTCTGTCAGGGGGTTGCTCCAGGGCAGTGCTGAATTCTGGCTAACTCTCCACTCTATCTCCAAGGCTTGGCATTGGTTCTTTACATCATGACAGGGATCAATCCCCAGCAATCCCAGCAATGTCTTGCTGAGCATAGGTCAGGGCTGAGCATTAAAGTTTAATGGAAATGTGTCTCTCCTTCCTCCAACAACTCAGACATGCTCATTCTAGCAGTTTAGTGGATCAGCCTCTGGATACCAGTCACTTTCTGTTCACAGTGGTGAGATCTGCCCCTCACATGTGTGGGTCTCTTGGCTTGGTTCTGCCCCAGACCCTCTATCAGTTGTGCCTTGTTCCAACCCATGAGAGCAAATTTATTGCTCTCACTTGACTTGCTTTGGCTGGGGGTCCCATATGGGCCACAGGCTGGTTGCCCCCCAGCCTGCTGCCTGCAACTCTGTGTTATGACCCCATCTGGCTGTTCCTGCAGCCTCCTCACTTCTCTCCCAAAAACATATTTGTCCTAGCAACCAGCCAGTGATACCTCCAGCCCTATCGATTCCTTGCAGCCAGGTTTGCCTGGGTGTTTGCCCAACAAAGGGAGCTCAAGATGGACCAGAGAAGAAAACAGAGAGACCCCTGAAGACTTGTTAGGAGGACAGGAGCTGCCCAAAACTCAGTGAAGAAGCTGTGGGCTGCAAGACGGGAGTAAAACCAGGCTTGAACATTGTATACCACACACTTCTCCCAAACACTCCCAAGTCACTCCCTATCCCTGCATGCAGGAGCAGAGCACCAGGGAGCACATGTGAGGTGACAGTTCTGCATTCCTGCCGCCACTGCTTCTCCCATGGCCAGGAAGAACCAAAGCAGAGGGGAAATACACAAGACCAGGTACTTCCTCGTTAACGTGCCTAGCACATGCCTCCTTCCTTCCCTACTTGTGCCCTGGAGGAGTTACAAGCCCAGAGCCCAGCCACGGAGTGGGCAGAGGCTGAGGAATGTGGGATGAGAGAGACAAGGAGGGATATCTGGAGGTGTCCTTGTGTCCCTGACAGCACCCAGGCCTTGCTGTGCATTATTTTGGGATCTGCAGGCAGCACTGCCACCTAAGGGTAATGGAGCAGGCAGCTCCTTATGGAGCCTTGTGCCCTCAAGTGGGCCATGACTTCCTAAAATCACAGAATGCTTTGGATTGGAGGGGGACTTCAAGATCATCCAGTTCCAACCCCTCACCATGGACAGGGTCACCTTTCACTAGACCAGGTTCCTCAAAGCCCCATCCGTCCTGGCCTTGAACACTTCCAGGGATAGGGCATCCACAGACAGCTTCTCTGGGCAACCTGTGCCAGTGCCTCACCACCCTCACAGGAAGGAACGTCTTCCTAATACATAAATTAAACCTGCCCCTGTCAGTTTAAATTTATTCCTCCTTGTACCACTTGACTTTTTAGCTTCTGTTGGCACAAGTCAATTGGTCTTGACTCCATCTTTAAGCCCTGGTATGAGTTGTACTTGGATATCAGCTCACATGGAGGCCAATCTGTCCCTTGGCACACAGTACAACAAGCAATGAACAAGGGTACATTTGAGTTGAGCTTGACCCATGGGGTGGACGGGGCATATCTGGTTGGATTCTCTCCAGGTATCTCACCTTCCCATGTTTGTTCACCTACCCAAAGACCTAATCTACCCTGACCCATTTGGGACTTGAAGGTAGCTTGTGTTGAGACAGCAATGTGGAGCCTTGAGCCCTGTACTCTGACCTGCTGTCCCACCATAGATGCAGATGCAGCCTTTTCCTCAGTGTTCCCATCAATACTTTCAGCACTCAGTGCCAAGGAGCTCCTTCTTTTAAAACATCTATGTCACACTGGGATCCACTGGATGCGCACATCCAAGGGCGTTTGGATCAGACTCCCCTCATCCTTTCTTCCATGTTCTGAGTGTTCCTAGCAAGGGAAACAGCTGTGGCTGCAGATTCACTCTGAAGGACAAATGCAGATGTCATAGCTCGGCCCTAGGTTTGGCCCAGCCTCACTGGAATTGAGGGGGGAGACCTGGTGGCCCAAACTCACTTTGCACCAGGCTCATGGTTAAACTTCAGATACGTGCAGGCACTTTCTTGCCAAAGTCACAGTTCATTCCTTACCCTTCCTGCCACTTCAGATTTTTTCCAGACTTCCCTGACCCTGGTTTTCCTGCTCCACAAACAGCAAGTTATTTTAAGATCTGACACTGTTCAGCTTTTATTTCTGTGTAAACAATACCAGAGATGGAGTGGTATTGGCACAAAGGAGCATCTTGAGAGCAGTTAACTGCCTGCTGTCTTTTTCCCTCTTTTTTTTCCCTCTCTCCCTCTGGAGATAAGCTAGTTGAGGTACTGATGAGTCTGCTGAAGAGCAGAGTGACACTAATGACCTGGAATTTGCTTCCTAGAAGACAGAAACAGGGCTGATCTCTACTAGCTGTTCAGGGTGTCCTTGCTGTGATTCCCCTGGCAAGTTTGGAGAGGGAATTGATGGTGCTAGGAGTGAGACATGTTTGGGTGCCTGTAGTCTGTCCACTTCTAGGGAAAAAATGAAAAACTATGTCTAGAATGAGGCTAATGATTTGCACCCTGAAAGTGGCTGTTTCCTTCCCTTGGTTCTCCAAGGAACTAGGACTAATGAGCTCAGGTGTCCATGTTCTCCTAAAACTCACCTCACCTGTCTCAGGATTGCTGTCAAGGCCTTTGCTATCAAGCTGGATCTTCAGTGATTCCATTTTCATAATTTTCATTTACACCAGACAACAATCAACCACTGCTGTTCTTCCATACCTTATTCCTCTTGTTGTACTCGGCTCTTCAGCATGCTAAGTTCCCAGAAACGTTGCAGGACCAGAGTCAACACTGCACGGCTGTGGTGGTCACTGTACTTGATAACAAGAGGAAGTTTCCTGCCCATCTAGGTGCCAAGAAAAGGACTGAGGCAAGGATACAGAGGATTTTAGCAAGGGAAAAGGTCTTAAAGTATCTGCATGATTAGAAAACCAAGCCTCTGGCTTCAGGGCATCTGATGTAGTCAAATCTCTGACATTTGCAATGCTTGGACCAAGACTTTCTTCATAGTCTGGGTTTTAGAAATTTAGGAATTGTTAGGATTTTCTTATTTAGATGTTTTTATTGTAACTGTGGACATTTTGAAGAGGTAGAACTGAAAAAAATCCCGAAGACATGTGAGCCTTGTGTTTGCAAATCCATAACTCTGCCATCCTAGAGAGTCCATTGAAAGATCAGTGTTCCTTGAGCCTCCTTTGACCATACCCAGCACTGATGGGAACTGGCAGAGGATGCAGCTGTTTGTGGGGGAGCACAAGGTTTATAGGCAAAAAACGCTCTTATCTCGCTGCAAATAATAAAACCATCAACCAGCAAAAAAAGAAAATTTATGCTCAGCTTTCAAAAAGGACCAACAGCCAAATACGCCAGCTCTTCTTGACTGTTTCCCAGCTGGCACCCAGCTCTAGGGTATCCAACTGGTCTCTTCTGAAGATAAATACAGAGCTGGAAGACTGGGGCCTTTGGGGAAAATCCTGCCCTTTCCTGGCCAAAGTCCCACTGGATTAGCTGAGCCGAGGCTGGGATTTGAGCTGGGAGAGAAAGAAGAAATGTGAAGTTCAAGAGGCTTGAGGTTTCTGTAGAGCTAAAAGCATTGCTCAACCTTTCCAGCACAGGTTTCCTACCAGGGATTGACAAGCTAAGTTCACATCTCAGTCTCCTGGCCTGGCACCCAGAATCAGAAACACATTTAACATAGTTCTTTCTTTTGCAATTGGCTTTTATGGCTATGAGCCCTGTCAGATGAGCTCTGTTAGTTTAATGGGCACAGAGGAATTTTTAGGGTGACTTACTGACCGTGGAAAAATGAGCACGGCAGACGGTATCAGCAGTGCATCAAAAACAAAACCATGCAAAGCCCTTGGAAACAAAAACAGCTGATGGACTTGGAGTGAGGTGACACTGTCTGAGCAGAACCGAGGGAGGGAGAGAGGCATTTTTGGGTGTCAGCCAACTGAGAGGAAACTCACAGTTGGATTTGCCTGCATTTGTATTTCCCAGAGGGTTCTTGGGACTTTTGTAGCCCATGTGCCCCAGTCATGCGCTTTGGGATTCATGGAGCTGCCATGAATCTGTGTCTGCAGAGTTTCTCAGACGTCAGAGTGGGACACAGATCTGCAGGTGATTCCCAGCACATAGGAACCAGGGTGGGAAATGCAACAAACAGAGAACCCCAAAATGCAAGTGCAAGCAGGTTGGACAAGGGAAAAAAACCGCCTTTGCAAAGGATAACTTTCTGGCAGTTTTTCACAATGCAACCGTTTTTACACACCCCCAGGTAAATGTATTTCCCCATTTTTTCCCTCCATATATTTCCCATTGTTCCCTCCAAAGCTTTGAGAGGGACATGGTTTTCTATGCCCTCTGCACTGCTTTGTAAACCCGATAAAAGCCAGGACTGAATTAGACTCATTTCCCAAACCCCAATGCCTGTTCGTTTGCTGCTTTATATTTCCAATTAAAACCAAGCCTGAGCAAAGGGAAAGCTTTCTAAAGCCTTTAAAGCCTCCAAGTGAAGGCACATGGAGCAGGAAGGAGACATGAAGCTGTCGATTCCTGTGAACTTTCTGTGACACCAGTCAGGGTTTGTTTCCAGACTGATTCTTATTTATGAATGCAGTAGCATTTATTACTGATTTTATCTGTAAAGATAGCATTTCTTCCCTAGGTGGTTTCTATGCCTCAGTTATAATTACTGCCTACTCCTCAAACATACTTCTGATTTATTTATTGTGGTACAATACCAGAGCTGTAATACTGGCAATTACTTAGGGTTGTGGGGCTTACACCTGATCCGGGGATGCCCTCCTTCCACGTCCCAGCTCCCTCCAGGAAGACTGAGAGCATCTCTAAGGGTCTATGACAGTGTCAGTGTAGCCAAGAAACGTCTTCTGCTATGCCAGGTGCTGCACAAGCACTGAGCAGCAAGGCAGCCTCTGCTTGAAAGGACTCGTCACTAAGGCACAGTCCAGATGTGTTGGTCCATCTTTTCTCCTGCCTGTAGCCATTTGCTGCCAGAGGCACATCAGCGATGGTGCCTGTTCCCTCCAGCCTGGGAATGGTCTTTAAAGGGACACTTGGCCACAACTCCTGAAAAACCTGTTTAAAAATTAGACTGTCCAGGAAAGATGTTCTGTATCTCTGTTGTTCCCCACCTGCCCACAGTCAGCTGCTTCTCTGTGGGATTCAGACATAGAAAGGAGTTACAGTTTCCACCAGGCATCCAAGGACCATCTTTGCCATTTTTCCATGCTTACAATCACTTTAAGCCACAGAGGATGAAGAAAATACTTAAAGATGTGTGGAAAAAAAAGTCCAGCCCCCCAAAAAAGCCAGCAAAACCCACTAACCTGAGTCTCCATCCTTGGAGATACTCAAAACCTAGCTGGACACAGTCCTGAACTGCTGTAGCTGCTCCTGCACCCCTCTGGATAAAAAACCTTTTCCTAATATCCAGCCTAAACCTCATGTCAGGACTTACTGGGGATGTTGCTTCCTTTCCTACTTACTGGGTTGTTGTCACATGCTGAGGAATGTGATTTGTTTGCACCTTTGATTGATTGCCACCCTTTATATCTGTTTATTAAAATGGAAAATAACATTTCACCTCGAAAATTTCATCATGTGCTCCCTCAGTTCCACATGACCTAATCCCATCCTGGCCAGCACGGCTGCCTGTGCCAAGTTTTGGTATGATTACCTTCCATCATTTCACTGCCAAAATATCCCCGTGCTTGTACACCATTGCTTTTGAAAGTAAACTGGAGTGGAATGACTCATTGCAGTTGCTATTTTATTTTTTTTTCTTTCATAACTGGCAATGAGTCCTTTTTGAAGTGTTGGGCAGGTGTCTGGGCACTCACAAATACTTCATCACCTGTAAAAGTGTAGTGAATGACTGTTGTACTGCCTGTGGCTCTGTCCTCACCTTCATCTCACGGCCGATCACCTGCCCTGCCAAGCACCACCTTGTTTGACATTGCTGCATGTGTAAACCCTCCCCTCAAGCCTGCATGTACTCTGCACAGACTAAACCTTGATATAAAGCCTTTACGATGATAATTATTTTTGCTGGCTTGCCATGATGGTTCATATTGCTCTCCAGTGAGTAATGATGAAGTCTTTCAAATACCCACTTGAAATCCATAAATTCTGTGATTAATCTTTCTGCTACTTGATGCTTGCTTTGATGATTAGTGTTAGGGTCAAAACCTGGTCAACACATGGTCTTCCAATTGAAAACAAGAAGAAAGCTTATGAAAAAAAGGGGGAGTGACTTTTTGCATGGGCAGAGAGGGATAGGAGGAAGGGGGAACAGTTTTAAACTAAAAGAGGAGAAAGTTAGATTAGCTGTTATGAGGAAATTCTTTACTTGAGGGTGGTGAGGCACTGGCACAGGTTCCCTGGAGAAGCTGTGGATGCCCAGCTGGGGCAGTGTTTAAGGCCAGGTTGAGTGAGGCTCTGAACAACCTGATCTAGTGGAAAGTGTCCCTGCCCATGTCATGGAGTTGGAATTAGGTGGTCTTTAAGATCCCTTCCAACCCAAGGCATTCTATGAGCCTATGAAAATGCTACCTTCATCTATTGAGATTTGTCTGAAAAGAACTCCTGATAGAGCAGAAGGCTGTTTTTCCCAGAAAATACTGAGGTATCTCTTAAGTCTGTACTTTTTTTTTCTTTTTTCTTTTTTTTTAAGTATCTCAATCCCAGTTTATTGACTCTTGTGGCTTTTCTTCATCCCTGTGATTCTAAGAAAAGGGGGTAGATTTGGGATTTTCATTAGAAGCTTATTCATGCTTTTACAGCTTTATTACAGTTTTTAAATACTGTTATATCTCCTTTTGGTGTCAACATAACTCCTTCTGAGCATCCAAGGTCCTGTTGGTTTTTCTGTTATGCTCCAGAAACTCACTTCCACCATTCTTCTACCTCTAAGAAGAACTCAAGAGTACAGACTCAGAAATGCTTCGAGTTTCTTCGGCCCGATGTTGGAAGGACCACCTTGTCCTCTGCCTGCCAGTAACATTTTTATGGAGATAAATCCACACTGTCCAGGTCCTGGGCAAACAGAGCTTTGTGTACTAAAAAATCCACTCATATCTCAGTGATGAGAACACATGTTCCTGATCTAGTGTCTCATGGTGCCATCTGAAGGGAAGGCCAACACTGTGTTCCCAGACCTGTATGACACAGTGGTTTGTTTTACAGATGAAGCAGCTCAAAAAATTAGCACTGCCGTGACTGCAAGAGTGCTCTCAGTCCTATTAGATAAGTTAAACTATTTGCTTTAATAAGGTGTATGAGTGATGAGGTGACACACAAATGGGTTTCCCCTGCGGGTGCATTGCTGCATGAGTGATCCCTGTGAAGTTCTCGGCTGTCTCCGGAGCAGTTGGAGTTGGGAGGTTGGAGCAGGCTGGCTTCTAGTCTGGTCTGGTCCCAGTAGTCCCTGCATTCCTGGAGTTGTAGCCAAAAAGCCATTATATCCTGGCTTATTCTTCCCATCATCTCTGGAGAGAAATGGGTCTAATGTACCGTGTATTTGTCACCATTCCACTTTTCATCCCATAGATAAAGGATGAAGATGGATCTCACCCAGATCTGTCTCAGCAGCCAACACTAAGTTCAGACATGTGTCAGTAATTAAAATCAGAAATTAAATAAATCCCATTCCTGTGAGGAAGAAGGAGTGCTCAGAAGTTGCCTATATGGAGTCAGAGCAATCTAGGGAGATGCTGTCCTGACAGCAAGTGGAGCAGGTGACATGCCCCCAACAAACTCCCTTTGAAAGGCAGTGAAAATTCAGCATCTTCGTTTTCACTCTCTCTGGTATTCATTTTTCATACTCTTTCAGAGCCAATTTTGATTCACACCTTTTCATTCTGAATTTGAATGAATTTCAGGAAAAAACAAGAATTGCACTTTCACATCTAAAAAGCACATGATGATGATTTGCAGTCAAAAGAGGGGCAATCTGACCCCCAAAAATGATACGCTCTGATGAGAATGAATTGAAATACCTTGACCTTCTCCCTTTTTTAAAATTCACTTTTATCCTCTGAATTTCTGGCTTCAAACGATCCTTCGGCAAGTTCCTATTTTGATTAAATGGTGTTTTCCAGCTGGAGGATGTCAGAAGATTTTCAGCTGGCCCTAAGCCAAGCGCGAGGCGCTGGGCGAGGCACCGGGCAAGAAGATGTGGATTTTGCTCTGGGTGCTGGTTCCAGCTGTGGTGGGTGCAAGGGTGTGTGAGCTGCAAGGGGGGTAATGGCATCTGGTGCTTCTGGCTTTTAAGAATGGGCTCACCACACTAGGAGCTGGTTTGAGCAAGGAAGAGGAGGGTGAGGAAATGCTGAGTAAGCCCATGGGATGGTTCCCACCCCATGGGCAAGAATCAGCGCAAAGATGGTTTGCCCTGGTCTTTGGATGCCAGTGGATGTTTTGTACCTGAGTCAGGTGATTAATGCCACAATACAAAACTGTAACCGTGAAGGAGATTGTGATAAGTCTGCTTTTCCTGAGTCTCCTGAGGACCAAGCTCTACATTACACTCCATTGCTCCACTAAACGCAGCTCTACTGCTGCTGTGTGTTAAAAATAACCGCCAAACCAGCCCGTGCTTTACTGCACAGGGTTCAAACAGCAACATCCATGCTGGGAGTTCGCTCTGCTTCTCAGTGCAGAAATATCCAGTCGGGAGAGACTTGTTTGTGCATGACCAGATGTGATGGGGAAATGGAGGGTGTCCAGGTGGAAACACTCATGCACAGGGAAAAGAAAAACAAGAACATAAGATGGAGCTGAACTGATAGTGACCAAAGTGTATCAGGATCTTAAGCCCAGTGGGATTGAGGACTTCAGCCCACTCTGCATCTCCTTTAGGCACCCTCGGCTGTTTTTTTGGGGTGGTTCCATGGGGGAAGAAGCCATGGTGGATGGGGAATGTGGGGACAGGGACACTACTGGAACTGACCCTCACACAACATTGCTTGTGGGAGGAGCTGCCAGCCCTGCGTTTCTGAGTGCAAATCCACTCCAAAGTATTACACGGCTTTCAACCCACGCCGGTTCTCGCCTTTGGCACAAGCTGTGCTCCCCACTCCCTGCCAAACCAGTACAGATGTTTTAACACCCACCAGAACCCAGATAATTACAAACAGAATCAAAAGACTGGTCAGGGTTGTTTTCTTTTAATTGCCTGAACTCTCAACCATTCTCAAGCGAGATGCTTCCCACTTTCTGACATTGCTTTCAAAGACATTTTTGTGGGACATATTGCTAATACTCATTTTATGGTTAGGGGAATGTCTAGAAGCCCCAACCAGGATGAGGATCACACCATGCCTGCTGATGTAATCGTTACCACAGAGTGAAACAAGTGCAAGGAAGACGAGTACAGCAGCTGGGAAAACACTTACATGGGAAATTAGAGCTAATTTCTAACCAGCAGCCTTTCAGCCGTGGCATTGCAAAGCTCATCTCATTTTTGAACAGGTTTGGGGTGTGTTTTCAATGGAACAGAACCATGTGATCAGCTGGTGGGCACAGGTCAGAGAATGCTGCGGGTCCTTCACATCCTAGGTCCTCGTGGGAGACAGTGCTTACCATGGAGAGATTGTGAGCAGCTGAGATAAAGGAAACAACAATATTTCCTGTTGTAACAGAGGGAAGCCAGTAACAAACAATTTCTTCCTGGTCTGTGCTTGTACAACCCTAAGATATAGGAGTGTGGCCCATGATGAGAAGCTTGGTTCTCTCAGACCAGTTGCAATCAGCCAGATTTGATTTTAACAGACAAGAACTGATTCAGCGTCAATGAAACCAGTTGTCATATGTGTCTGCCCTGAGGCCACTTAGAGACCATCTATGGGGAGAAGGACCAAGAAAACCTTCTCAGGCTTCATTCTACATGAACCGCATCATGCATTCTCCTCTCTTTTCCATCAGGATGCTTCGAGGTCCTCCTGGATGTGCAGGTGAATTTTGTCCTTGCATTTGTCATCACTGACTGTCTGGGAAGGAGCTGACCAGCACAAGCCCACCAACCCTGGTGGGATCAGTCTTCACGGCTCTCCCCTCAATCCCTGATGCAAAATTCCTTGTCCGCCATGCCCAGACATGAAAATTTCTATGTGACATTATTCCAGTTCATTTCTGGTTGCTGTGGAGACCAATTTAAATGAAACTCTAGTATTTTGAAAGAGAATATGAGTCTAAGTCATTTGCCGTGCAAGGTCCCATGCTAATAGCATTAGCATATTATTTGATTATGGCGATGTGTAGGGAATAAATTCCAAGTCCTTTTGCCATCATTGCATCATAAAGAAGAGGAAGAGAAAAACCTCTGGGCTTTAACCGATACTGAAGACCTCTACTGCATGTGAACTCCTGATTTCTGAATGCATAAAGCTTTGCGGGTCACAGGCATTTTTAACCTCGCAGCAATGTGAATAGCTTGCTGGAAAGGACCTTTTCTTTCTCTGCTTCCACTGAGCACTGTTAATAGGCTGTCTAATGGGCAGAAAAAACTCGAGGTTTTTAATGATGGGCAGAAAAATCCAGGATGGCTTTTTGAGCTGCTTGCATTATCCCTGGAGTGCAGGTGTTGCAGAACCTATCAAGAGAGTGGCTGGGCAAGGTGCAATCCTCCCATTGCTTATACAGGGTTTTGCTTCTTGCATTTTCCCTCTAATATCTTAAGAAGAGCATTGCCTTCAGGATTTCTTCAGATGATCCCAGTATGTGGACAGGCTGTGCCCATGCCCCTAAATGAAAAAAAGCCCAGAAGAAGGCAACAAACAAAGAAACAAAAAAACATATGGAAAACCATTGCAGATAGGCTTGTTCTGAGAGAAAAGGCTGCAGTGATGAAAAAGGGAAGCTTACTTCCAGCCAGAAAAATAAACCAAAAACAAGTCAGTCTCCACCCCTACAAGCATATTTTCTGGAGCTGGACTGACTCCTGCTTGCACTGACTTCTGGACTGCTTTGTGGCTGGTTCCGGGACACAATATTGTGTCCATGAGGGTTAATGGCTTCTTCTGTCTCCTCTGGATTTTTGCAGGGCTGATCATGACGGGCTCAGCTGAAGCTGTGTGAGAAATGTGGAGCTCTACTGCAGCCACCTGTCCCCATCTTCACCCCTTATCCCTGCACCACAGCTCCCACCTCCCTTTCCTTTTAACTCATCAGCTAAAATACCACCTGTAGAGCAAAAACAATGTTAATCTTACATAGAGGAGGGAAAAACAGAGTCAGACTCCTGCAGCCAGGTCCCATGTATGAGTGCAAGGGCACACACGAAGAAGGGGGCACTGAATGGAGAAATTTGGTGGTGCTCCTTTTTTCCCAAGCTGAGCCGTGGTAAAGCAGACCCATAGCAATGCTGCTGCTTTATTGACTCCCCGACAAACTGGGAGTTACAGTGTTTCTTCCCCCAAGGTAAGGTGAGATCGAAATAAATTACTTCTGTAAAGAGCCAGGGAATGGCAGTTCTTCTATAATACAAAGTGCAAATATTTGGGCCTCTTGTGTGCTGCCTTGAATAGAAATGGTCCTAAATCATGCATAAGTAAAATGGGTTCACATTTTCTCCCCTAGTGGAAGTTTTTCTGTGCTCTCCTGGAACATTAAAGACCTCCGCTCCCACTGTCTATAAAAAGAGCTATAAAATTTAAAGCGAGCTGTTAAGAAGCTCTGTCAGGGATAAGACCAGGGTTCATTCTTTCTCCTCTGTCCCTGCTAAGTGAGGCGTGCGCTCATGTTTGCCCAGGCAAGGAGAGGTTCCCACATACTGCTTGCAGTGAATGATAATAGGACGAGGAAAAATGTGTTCAGGACCTAAAAGCAAGTTTTTCCTGGGCTAGGGAAAGTCAGTGATGCACCAGCTTCTGGATGTTTTCATGACATGTTGGACCACAGCACCCGGGTGAGACTGCTCTAGTGTAATTTCCAAGGGAAAACTGGGTTAGTCATTAGTCATTGTCATAATCATCATCATAACTAGTAATAACCAATTATAATAACCAATAACAATATCCAATGCAGTCCTCTGAAACAGGATGCCAGAGCTTCATGTCACAAAGTAAGAGAGCAGATTTGATCCTGGCCCATCATGAGTCTGCCTCTGAGGAAAAAAAAAAATCCTTTTCTCGTATAAATGTGTCATCTCTTTCTATACCTCTTAGTTTTCAACAGCTTCAGCCCTGTCCTCCGCAGGCAACACTGGCCTCCACAGACTGCTTGTACGTCCAGACAGACTTGCATCTGCCAGAATCACATGTGCCACCCACAGACAGAAAGCAGCTTATGCTACACATCTCCATTGCCTTGATTTTGCCACCTTATATACTTAACCTGGCAGAGGCAAGAATACCCACCTTGAGACCACTTTGTGGTTTTTAGTTACACCTCATCATCTTTGCCCTTTTCCTCTATTCCAGCCTTTTCTTTATCCCATTTAATCATGTGGGGTTTGCATCCCCTCAACAGTTTTGCAGTATCAGAAATGATGATGCATGAAGCAGAGTGAGATGAGGTTAGTTCCATGCAGCAGATGAGGCCCAGCCCAGCTCATGCTGCCACCCTGGGACTGTCCTTCATCCCTAGCTGTGGGTCACTGTCCCACTCCTGGACTCTCAGATAAGGGTGTCCCACGTGGGCACACATAAGCCACATTTGTGAGCATCTACCTTCATCTGCTTTTATCTCCAAGCACTGAAACTCTTATAACAAAAATAAATAGGTGCACACCAGGCATCCCAGTCTGGCAAAATGTTGGACTTTCAATTATTGACCCAAGTGTTGAGCTCCACAGTCGAGGTTGTTTGAAGATTTGCTCTTCAGATGGTAACTGCCATGTCCAGGACATGTTGATACAAAACAGAGATGGGTCACTGTCACCAAGGGGTATTTCCCAGGGCAGGGATGGAATTTGGGTCACAGCCTCATCTTGCAGAAGCAAACCTGTGTTCTCCAGGCAGAAGCTTTGCATTGTTTCTGTTGGAGTCTCTCTCCCTTCTGCTTCAAAGCTCCCTTCGTCCTTCAAAGAATTGATTGCTGTTAAAATAAATGAGATATATAATCCTTTGAGGTCAGGACTTAGTTCCTTTCCCTCTCTTCTCACTCACTCTCCAGCACTGTGATTTTTTTTCTCCTGTTTCCCATGCTTCTCCAACGTAAATGCTTTTTTACTTTGCCACTATTTTTCAGTTGTTTCATACAAATGCAAGCATAGCACTGGCACTAATGGAGAAAGACGATGCTATTTATTATCATCATTTTCTCACTGTCTCTCCCATAATTCTTTCTTGGGTAATTCTCCCTGTCCTGTGTCAAATACTTAAGTAATTAGGAGATATCACTGTTCTTCATAGAGAAAACCTAAGGAAACTAGCATAGACTAAGTGTCATTGAGATGACTGAAATTGTATAATTGAAACCATGCCCTCAGCTCTCTGTGCAGCAGATCCTTGCCTGTAAAGGGGTGATGCTCCTCCTTTCCCTTGGCCAGTCTGTCCTGACCAGTTTCCCAAAGCAAATGGAACTGAGCATCAGAAACTGAACAAAAGCCCTATGTCACTGTTGTCTCGCTACTCTTCAGCTCTTCTGCAGTCAGGGATGAAGCTGTGTCCTGTCCTCACTTTCGGGAAGCTCAACTGCCCCTACTTTGCACCCAAAATTCAGGCAGTGATAAGAATTGGGGTGCCTGTGTCCATGCACACAGCTCTCCATTTTGAAGGAGAGGGGAAATTACCCAGATCAGATGCTATGTCCCACTAACCTCCTGGAGAAAACCTTTAGTGATCTGCCAAGGCATCCTCAGACTGGCAACAGCTTTTCCAAATGCCATCCAGCTTGGAGGCGATAGGGAAAGCTCAGTAAATAAACCTTCCTCGGGTGCCATGCTCATCCTCATGGCATCCCAGGGCCGCTTGGCAGCACTGTGATGTGTTGACTCATCCACTGGACATGTTGTTTGTTCTCTTTCGGCCAGGAGAAGCATGTGGATGGCTTGCTTTGGTAGGGTTGTTTGTCTTATTTTAATTATTTCTTGGTATTTGTGTTTGAGGAGAAAGCTGGCAGCAAAATTGGGGGTGCAGGGAGATTCCCGTGAAGAAGGTTCCCCCTCTTTTTGCTAATCAATGATGTAACTGCTCCAAAGAGTGAGGAAGATGATGGTGCATGAGCATGGTCTGCTCTGTGCCATCCTAGGGATTATTCCTAGTAGATTTCTACTATTCCCTCGATAAAGAAAGTCTCATTCACCACAAGTTTTAATCAGCACAAAGGCAGCGGTGTGGTCCAAGGCACTTCGTGGCCAGAGCAGATCTGAGGAGCTCTTATCTGTGGAGCTCTTGGACCAGTCCTTGCCAGTTTGATGTTGGGGATCATGGGAATTTTGTGCTACTGGGGGATGCCGAGCAAGCCTGGCACCTTTGCTGTGATCAACAGGAGCACGGGAATTTATCCACAGCGTTGTTTGAAGATACAGGGAGTTGCAGTCCCAGCCTCTGCCTTCAGGTGGGGAAAGCTGACATTGCGGCTCCAATGAAAAAGGACATTCAGAGCAACATTTCCAAAGGAGGCTGAGTTATTATTTTGCTCAGATAAGCCCAGGAACACTGTGTGAAGCTATGTGCACACAGCGATAGTCAAGTGCTCTGCACAAGGGAATTCAGAACTGTCAACAAGGAGGGAATTACCGCTTTGGGAGATTGAAAACATTCATAAAAATTTCCTGGCTCCCAGCCTAGGCCATCCCATTGCTGTCTGTGCTCACAATTGTGGATTTTTGCTTTGAGGATGGATTCCAAGTTTTTTTCCCCACTTGGCTGTAACACATGGACAAAAAGGTATATCTTAACCTGGACTAGTGAGTTCCAAGCCTTCTGCCAAGGGCCACTGACACCATGGGGTTTTGCAGGGCTGTGCTGATTTGTCCCCACAGAGCTTCTGGCTCATTTTCTTGTAGGGACCAGTGCAACAGCTGTAGCCTGAGCCCAGCAAGATGTATGCATGTAAATCGTGCTGCTGACATTGAATTTTAACTTGTGGGCGTCCAACACTGCCTTTTCCTGACCGTGAGTGTCCAATTCCCCAAACTCGGAGGAGAACTGGCTAGGAAATGTGGGGTTAAGATGACACTTCCCACATGGCCCCACTACATAACTTTAACTCTGCCCCCTCTGGGAATGGCAGTAGGAACTGCACAGGATCTTATCCCTCCTTGGCTGTACTTGATACATTCCCTCAACATAAACTCAAGATATCAACATCAAGCCAAAGGATTAGAGGTTATTAGGTTATGTCTACACTGTTAAATGAAGGAGGGCCCTGGGTTTATCCATGGCCCCAAGGTGGATGGCCATGAGGGATTGAGAATCATCATTCTTTTTGGCTTGTGGAAAGATTGAGTTGAGTATCTTTGGTCATGCTGCAGGTGGGACCAATGCCTGGAGGCATCCGGATGGGATCCCATGGAGATTATTCACTAAGAGCACTGCATGGATGTGGGAAAGGAGTGTTTGTCCTCATTGCTTGGCAGCTGGGCGCTGCAGCATGGCAAGTTGAAATGGCTTTGGGATCTCTGGCTTATATTCATTCTCTGTGCCCTGCCCTTGTGGGGATCTGTCTGCGTTTCAAGTTGATGTGGTGTCCTGATTTTTCCCCTAACGTGCACTAGTCTTCAAATGCTATTTTTCTGCCATGATTTCTTTTCTTGCCTCCCTGCCTGCCCTCCAGCAGGACCCTCTGTCAGCGTGTGACCTGGACACATGAGCTGTCCTTTATTCTAGTGCCAAAAAACCCCACAACATAAAAAATCCAGACCAATCTTGGCAGTCTCCTTCCACAGGATTTATCTTCCCAGCCCTTGCAATACTCTCCCAGCCCTGCAAAGCAATCCATCTCTCACCTACTATTATGGAGTTCATCTCACAGACCTAATGGAGTACGTGAGTCCTGAATTGGCTCCCACTAATGCTCTCGGTGGCCGGGTCGCTGTGGGAAACGAGCTGGGAATTCATTTTGAAAATCAATGAGGATGCCAATAGAGTGGCTTTCCCCAGGGAAGTGACATGCTTTTACCAGGCATTGCCTCCTGCCCCTCTTCATCCCCCATTTTCATTTATGTGGTTGGAGTAACTGTGGAGTAATTAATCTTAATTTCAGCGAGTGCATCTTTCGCACTGCATTCTCCAGTTTCCCCAAATCAGAGTGATTTTTGGGGAAAGATAAAGGTCTCCTGGCAATGCAGAATGCCAGGGCTCCCTGAAGTGTTATGATTTAAAGTTGCTGTGCCCTGGGGGGTTCCTGGGGACTGTCTCCTCTCTGCAGCCCCATGTCTCCCCTCAGGCTGTGTTAGCACAAATAAATCAGTGTTATTTCTAACTCCTGGGTGTATTTTGCCTTGCCATGACATTTTGATGCAATGGCAAGTGCAGAGCCTGCTGGGATAGTGTGAGAGGACAGCTCAGAGCTACTGGAAGGACCCCAGCACAGTGCAGTTCATAGTTGTCCCCAGACACGACCTTCATGCTGGGATGGGAGCACAACACCAACCTGTCATCCTCACCATGCCCAAAGAGTCTTGGCCAAAGCACAGTGCCATGGGAAATGCTTGGTGGTGATTCAGGAGGTGGCAGGATTGGGTTCCTGAGAGGCATTTTGGGTGCAGCATCCCTGTTTTTGATGGCAGTGTGGGTTTGGTATCTCTCATCCTGGTTGTTCTCAAAGCATTCCATTTGGAATTGTCATAGCTCTCAAGACTCCTTTTCCAATGGGGATCATTCTGCACTGCTATGGGATAAATATTTAATAAGAATGAGGGTCAAGACACTGTTTTGTCCAAGGACACTGAGATGGCCATTTACACCCATGAGGAGCCCCAGGGGATTTTTAATGTCCATGCAAAAAAGACAGGAATCAAGAGTTTTAAGCTGTCATCCCCCACCATTAATGTCAATGTTAAATATTGATCCTTTCTGTGTTTAGCACAAACCAAACAACACAGTCAAGCCAGGCTCTTTGGCTTTTATTAATGTACTTTTTGTGCACCAGGTGAAGTTTGCAGTAACACCAGGGAAAAAATGTAGCAGCAGTGAATGAGCAGCAGACAGATTGATTTTGTTTCTTGACATGATTCAGAAGTTGGTGAAAAATCACCCTGTGTGGAGCTTCTCCTTGTCCGAGCCACGACAGCCGCTTTGTAGAGAACTCATTTCTCTGTAGCATAAAGGAGTCAGGTGCAAAAATTCTGGTGGGATTTGGAATTTGAGGTAAGGAATGGAAAAAAAGAGGTTGGTAATATATAAAAAGTCCCTCATCCTCATGTTGGAGCATGGATGTTTGAAGTCAAATTTGAAGAGCTAGTGAACACCGTGTCAGGGAAATCTGAGATCAATCCCAAAATTAGTGGTGGCTAGAAAATGCATGGATTTCCCCTTTTTATTGGGGTCTGGGTTTTTTCTGTGTTTCATATCAGCACGAAGTAAGTGTAAATCACACTTATTATATGAAGTGTGACTTCTGCGAACCATTTTCACATGTCAGGAGTGCATGGATGGTCTTCTGCAACCAGAGATGGATCAGTGTTTCCAAAATATTCTGCAGCTTGTGGATTTTCTGGGTGTTTTGGTTTTGTTTCCGTTTTTTGTTTGTTTTTTTTTTAAATGGGGATTTACAGCTTGGCTGTAAAAATTCATCTGTGATTTGAATTCATGAAACACACTTATGAGAGGGCTGAAATAGCTGGGTGATTATTCCTGACCTCTGGGATAGTCCCCATTGAAATTAATTTAATATTTTAAAATTTGTTTCTCCTTGAGAGGGGGGAGTAGGCACTAAGAGTCACGCCTTGGGTCTGCATACCTTTTTATTCACAGAAAACAGCAGCAACTCCCTTGAGGTCACAAAATCAATACAGAATTTGGAAACATGAGAATATTTTTCATCTTTGCTGTCATTATGTCCATCCAGATTCCCACCCTATTCCTCAGTTAACCCAAGTGTAAAGGGATGGCAGTGATGTCCTTGCACAGAAGGATGGAGGTGACTTAAATCACATCTCACTGAGGTGTGAAAGCTCCTCTTTTAAATCAGGTTTTAACAACCCACTGAGCTCCCCATGAAATAGGTTGACATCCTGCAGACATCCCAGCAAGCCACCAAGCATGTGACAAAATATTATAAAATTATGAAATATTATTTATGATAAAATATGATAAATACTTATTTCCATACGTGGTACCTATGTGCTCTGAGTAGAGCAGCTGAGAGGATCACTTGGAGCTGTTAGCAAACCACACTGACCTCCATAAATGCCAGAGCATTTACATAAGGAAACCCCTGGGAGCAGGGGATGTGGGGTAGCTACATCTGATGCTTACAGGTGTTTTTTCTCTGCACAGACACCCTGAGGAGCATCGCCTCCATGAACCACGCCCCGCGCTCCTCCCCGGCGGAGCTCAGCAGCGCCAGCCACCACCTGCTGCGAGAGCGCGAGTCCTCAGCGCCTTCCCACTCCAGCCAGCCCACCCTCTTCACCTTCGACTCACCTGCCAGCCACCTCCAGAGCACCCTGTCTGCCAGTGCCCCCCAGGACTACCTTTTCCTCCACCAGTGTATGAGCAGAAAGTCAGAAAATGCCAGGTATTGTAGCCCCCCGACTCGGGGACAGCTGAGGGGAGGGCTGGGTGTGAGTGGCTCAACACAGCTCCATCCTTGGAGGTCTGCAAAACCCGTCTGGAGAAAGTCCTGAGTGATGGTTTCATCTCATCATGGCTGGGAGGAGGAGAAGGTCAGAGTGGTGACCTCACAAGCTCCCGGCTTTCCTGGCTTTTCAGGTGGTGTTAAAAACTGGCTGAACGGCCAGATCCAGAGGATGGTGGTCAGTGGCATGATGTCTAGTTGGAGGCCAGTCACTAGCAGTATTCCAGGAGTCAATACAGGGTCCAAAGGGGCATGAAGTCGCTGAAGGGCCTGGAGCATCTTTCTTAAATGGAAAGGCTGAGAGAGCTGGAACTGTTCAGCTGACACTTCAGAAGGCTCAGAGGGATCTCCCCTGCAGGGAGGGTGCAAAGGGGATGGAGCCAAGCTCTTGTGATGACCAGTGCCAGGGACCAGAGGCCATGGGCACAAACTGAAACACAGGAGAGCCCATCTGAACATCAGGAAGCGTTTTTTCGCTGTGAGTGTGACTGAACACTAGCACAGGTAGCCCAGAGAAGTTCAGGAGTCTTCTTGAAGATAGTCAGAAGCTGTGTGGGCACAGTCCTGCCACAGCTCTAGATTAACCTGGTTTAGACCAGATGACTTCTACAGGTCCCTTCCAACCTCAATCACTTTGTGATCCTGCAGGCAGGGCCTGCCTTTAACCAGAAAAAAGACAAAGGGATGGGCAGGGTTTGCACCACTCTGCCATTCACCCCTTCCAGAGCTCACTGGGCTTCATGGCAGCTGGTGGTATACAGTGTGGGATTTCTGAGCCAGCGACAACTCCCCGCCTCCAGACCCAGCCAGTTGCCTTAAATAGCGAGGAGTTTTTTTGACGTGAAGAGTTCTGGCTCACAGGAGAGGGTGAGGAGGGAGAGAGGGAGGGAGAGAGAGACAGTCGGAACCCAGCTGGCATGGAGTGAGAGCAGAGCTCAGGCTGCAGCCTCCACTGGGCTTTCCTGCTGCAGCTGACTTTCCCTACTCGGAAAACAACAACAGAAAAAGGCTCATAAAAATTAACTTCAGATGGAGTTAATGGAACAGAGTTATAAAGAAAATGGTCCTCTCACACTCCAGCCTGTGAGGATACCTAAAAGCCACCCTCTGAGAACGTGAATGGGGACCTGGAGGAGAAGGGAGCAAGCAGCAATGCTTTGGTGAGCAGAAACAAACTGGTCAGTGGTAGCTTCTGCAACTGGGCCAGAAATAATCATCCCGATCAATACCCAGTGCATGGGGCCAGGCTACGGGACTGCTGGGAATTCCTGCCCTTTCTGCTCTGGAGCTCTTACTTTACTCATCCATAAAATGAGGGTAATAGTAGCTAATTGGCAGGCAATGCAGAATAATTAACCCATGAGATGTTTCAAGTCCTCGACCGAAAATACCCTGACAGAACCCAAACCACTTCTGAGTGAACTGAGGTCCAAAGGTGGCAGGGATTCATTTGTCTTACCACAGCATCACTTGCTTTTTCCCCTAAATAAGCCCTATTTCTGAGCGCCATCTCGTGCTGGCTCCATGAAACAGAGTCCCTGTTGTCCGTGCAGAGCATCAATCACAGCAGAGCAGTGTAAACCAGCCTCTTCCTGCTTTTCCCATAGGACTGGTGCTTTCCCCAGGAATTTGTCATGACTGGAAACTCTCCCCATAACCATGTCGCTTTTTCTCACCACAATGATTGATACAGGGCAGAACTTTCTTCTGTGGGGGGTGTTTATATGGGGCTGGCTGAGCCCCTTCTGAGCTGGGAGAGTGTAGTTCCCAAAAGCCTGACGCATGTAAGGGATAAAACAGGGATAAAGCAGAGATAAAACTGGAGATTAAGTACCTTGAGGGGAATCAGCAGAGGAGCGGTGGCTAACCAGCAGTTGTTAGAGGCCTGAGATCTCTGTGCCCAGCCCCTCTTCTGGCGAGTGTCCCTAGGCGGGACTGCATGTAAATTGAGGAATCATTACCAAGGCATGGATCTAGTGACCACACTGCCCTGCTCACCCTGGAAGACTCAAGGGCTTCTACAAATCTGAAATTAGCCCTGAGGTTCATTCCTCCCCCCATGCATGTCAGGGCTGCAAACCCCAGATCCCAGCTGGGACCTCTGTTACTGACACAGTTTGTCACACACACACAAACACACACTCACACTTTGATCAGAAGGCATGAACTAAAACTTCTACTTTATTTGAAAGTCTGACTCCATATCCAGTATATCTACAAAGGCCCGGGATTGGGGAAGAAGGTTGACACCTTTTCCCATCCCATTGGTCAAGACAACTGTCCGTCAGCTGTCCATATCTCTAAGAATAGGAATGTAAACTATCTAGA
The DNA here is from genome assembly GCA_013397315.1 of Donacobius atricapilla. Classification (NCBI taxonomy): domain Eukaryota; kingdom Metazoa; phylum Chordata; class Aves; order Passeriformes; family Mimidae; genus Donacobius; species Donacobius atricapilla. The sequence goes on along the minus strand of WBMY01003585.1, from coordinate 59,486 downwards.
AACTACAATAACATTGGCTGTGTTTACAGACCAGAGCGTGAGAAAGAACCCAAAACATGAAACTGTGAAACAGAAGAGAAGGCTGAAAAAATCAGGGCGACATATTACCTCCCCAGTGCTTGTCCTGCAAGAGGGCAGGATGATTACATGGCTGGAGACTTTGAAATAATACCCATCACAAACTTTTTTCAGGCCTTCTCAAACACATTTGCAAGGCAGAGGTGAGATGAAGTCTCCCTCCTCTACTGCAGATACGCAGTCAAGGCACTATGGCAGTGCTGGCAGATTGGCACTTGGCAGCTGTGCCCTGGGATGTTGTCAGCTTGGGTGAAAATTGCCCTTTTGGTGCAGTTTACATCTGGACAAAAGGCTCATTCTTGCCTATGGCCCTGTCATGCAGCTGGGTGCATATACCTCTCACCTATGACAGAGGCGTTGGTTTGACGGTGTTTCAGGATTAAGTGGCTTGTGGGCATATTTGGAGGGGTCTGAGGTGTTCTCATTGCTCTGGTGTGGGGCAGTGCAGGTCAGTAAGGTGACAAACAGAGGGAGCAGATCTCTCTGCACCCAGAACCAGCCCTCCTCCCACTTCAGCCCCTTTCTCCCCTCCCTCTGCAGGAGTGCCAGCTTCTCCCAAGCCACAAGGTCTGCCTTCTTCGTGCGGAGCGACACGGCAGTCCAGAAGCTGTCGCAAGGTAACGGGCACTGCATGAACGGCGTTGGTGGGCAGCTCCACGGCTTTTACAGCCTGCCAAAACCCAGCCGGCACAACTCGGAGTTCAGGGACAGTGCCTACGACCTCCCGCGCTCCTTTGGTTCCTACACCCACCCCAAGTCGAGCCTCACCAGCTCCGAAACTGATAATGAGGAGGTCTACACCTACAAAACCCCCAACAACACCCTATGCAAGGAGTTTGGGGAGCTCTCCACAGACTCCTACGACATCCCTGCCACCCCACTCTCCATCTACCAGATCCCCAGGACATTTACACTGGACAAGAACCACAACGCTCTGGCTGTGGCCGCCAGCGACTCGCCCGCTGCACCACCCCCACGGCCCCCAAAACCTGGGCAGACAGAGCCCCGGTGGGGCAGTCCACCCCAGCGGCCCCAGCCTGGTGAAAATGTCGGTCTCATCCCCATGGCAGCCACCATTCCCCGGAGAAACACGCTGCCAGCAGTGGAGAACAGCAGACTGCACCGAGGTGAATTTGGGGGTGGGGACCTGGGGGTGACTTTGTGCTATCCAGCAGCCTTGGGCAAATCAGTCCCACTGGGCTGTGGTAGGGTTGGGGTGCAGGTGGCATCAGCCAGGCGGTGGAACACAGAGAAGGTCTCCCCAGCCAGGATCTGGCCCTGTTTTTTTATTCAGCAGGCATGGAGAGGCATCCATAGAGTTCTGCCCACCAGAGCTGCTCAGCTGGCTCTTGGCTGTGTTTTACCTTGAACCAAAACCCCAAACATGCTTCCTTATGCAGCCCTTATGCAGCCCTTCGCCAGATTTTTATGATTTCAGCTATTTTTAGCTTACCTTCAATTCAGAACATACTTCAGCCTGGAGCTGTCTTGGTTTTGGTCACCAAGGCAGGTGAGCAAAACCATGGTATTGCATATTTCCAAAACCCAACATCTCCAGGTGCAGCAGAGTCACAATTGCCATTGGCCATGGGTGAGCTGTAGGTGTACATGCCCTTTCCAAACCTTGTGCCGAGGATGAGATAGTTGCAAAGTAACTTGGAAAAGGTGTCTGGAGAGAGAATACACTGTAAATTACACACACAGCTCTATGAAATGCCTCTTCCATCTCCTCCTACCTAAATGCCCACAGTTAGGCTGAGATCAGATCTGTGCTCAGCAGTAAACAGACTGGCAAGAGCATAGCACCCATCCTCCCCTTACTGGAGGCTGCCAGCCTTTACATTTACTAAGCTGTAACAGAGCTCCCCCTTAATCCAGTTTTGTCACCATGATCTGCCTTATCTGACACCTTTACCCCTGGGATTTTGCAGCACTTCGACAGAGCAGGGTTAGGTCTGCATGGCAAATTGTGCAGTTGTGCTGATGCATCAGAGAGATGCTAATTGGGAGGGAGCATAGCAGAGAGCCTGTGACAAGCTAAAGACCATGTCTTCTCATCAGCATCTCAGTCGACAAGAACAGATACTGCCCTACCAGTGCCTGGATTTTGTTTTCATGGACCCCTTTTTATTAGCAGTTGTGGTGGGACACATGTGTTTGTGTTGCAGCTTTTTCTTGTGAGACGTACGAGTACCCCCAGCACGGGGGCGGCAGCGCTGTGCAGTCAGTCGAGTCCATGAACGATGGCTACAACTCCTACCTGGTGAGTTGGCCTTGGTGTGGGCCACCACACTGCAGGCACCATTTGCACCTTACAGATTCAGAGACAGGTTGGTTCCAGGTTGGCCCTCACAGCCCAGTCCTGCGGTGCTAAGTCAAGAAAGGGTCTATTAATGGTTTCAGTTAAAACCATGGTGACCTGCAGAGAACAGATGGAGTGGCAACCACCTAGCCCAGCATCATCGGCAGAGCTGTGCTTCCACACAGTGTATCTGCCTGCAGCTTTGGCCCAAAAAACACTACCCAAGAGTTTGCCTTCTTCCTGAAAGCCTGGGATGCTTCTGAGCTAAATTTTGACTTGTTGCCAGAACAGTCTCTTTTGTATGCTTTCTAAGATTTCCTGAGCTGGAAATGACATTAAAGCAGCATTTCATACTGCATTTTAGTCATGGACAGAGCCGAGGGAAGAAGGACTTGCCAGGTTAAGCATGCTTCTCTGATCATGAGAAGATGCTCAGGTCTGGGTGATGAAGACCATTCTGAAAACTCAGGATGTTGCAATGTCTTGGAAACAAAGTAGGTAGACCCTGTCAGTGCAAACTGATGACCAAGGAGGGAAAAGATCATTCCTGCCCTCTGTGCTTAGATTTTAGAGTGAGTCTCCCCTCAGATGTTGTTTGGTTTTGATGAAATGAAGGGTTTGTAGTGGATGGGGTTGAGCAGTGCCTGATGCTCACAGCACATCCTCCCACTTGTCCCCCAGCAGGCCAAGGCAGCGGTGGCTCGCTCCCGTAGCACCGACTGCGAGGACAACTACGTCCCCATGAACCCTGGTTCCTCACCCCTAATCCATGCTGAGAAAGCCAACGACAATGCCCAAAATCTCTACATCCCCATGAGCCCTGGGCCACATCACTTTGACCTGGTGGGGTTGTCCTCGGCCACCCTTCCCGTGCATAAAGGAGGAGCCATGGCTAAGTGCCACAGACTGCTGAGTGAAATCCAGCCCCCACCAGTCAACCGCAACCTCAAACCCGACCGGAAAGGTAAGAACGGTTGGTTGGGCACAGATCTTTCCAGGAATCCCTCTATTCTCTTCATTCTTCAGACTACATCTGTGAAGTTTTGTCCAGTCCTAGGTGGGGTGCACTTTGCTACTGCCAGTACAGTCAAACCTTCAGATGTCCCCCTATCCCCTTGCTCTTTCAGGAGCTCTACTGTGCAGATGTAGCTTTCATGGTGCTTGGAACAGTCCATCTCAAACCCTTCCAAGCCTTTGCAGGACATGCATGTCACAGGCAGGATTTCACCCTTTGGCCTGCACCTCTTCCTGTGCTCCACCCCAAAATCTCGTTGTATTCAGATGACACAAATTTTTCCTGTGGTTTCCTACTAGCTGGTTCTGGGCAGTTGTTCCTGCAAGGCTTTGCTGATGTTCTCCAAATCTCTCCCTAATTCATTGTCTGACATGTGGCCAAGGAGATCCTGAGGAGGAGGTGTCCCATCTCTAGGGTGTCAACGTCTAAGCCCATGAACACTCTGTTCAAGGGCTGGGGTTGGAGCATATCTCTCTTCAACCTAATGCACCATCCACGATGAGAAGAGCTTTCATGCTACCCTGCAGATGTCCTTTTCCATTCCCTGTGCGAGAACTCTCCACACAGAGGCAGTTCAGGCCTGGCAGAGCCTGGTCTTGTCCCCATCTAATGCATCAGTTACCACAGATACCTAATGAATGCTTTTGGGGTTTGGGCATTTTTTGCAATCTCCATTCCCTCTAAGGCACATTCCTGTTTTGGGACCACCCATCCACTTTGGGGCTGTGGAGCAGAGGGAGAAATTTGCTGTTTTCTCCCAGTTCTGGCGTAAATGACCACAATGGTTTTGGTTTGGAGTATTTGTCATCAGCGGGGAGGGCTGGGGGGCTGATCAGTAGAATGGGAAGTAATCAACCGTCTGTTGGAGACGCTCTCATGCCAGTCATGGATGCTGAATTGTGGGAACGTGCTGCCTCTGAATAAAGGCTTTTCCCCTCCCCAGCAAAGCCATCACCACTGGACCTGAGGAACAACACTGTCATTGATGAGCTTCCCTTCAAATCGCCAGTCACAAAGTCCTCCTGGTCCAGGCCAGCGTGAGTAAAGGTTGGGGGATGAATTCTTGCTTTGCCCCAACAGCAGCTCTCTGGATCTCATTCTCACTGGTGTCTACATGTAGCCATGCTGTCACCTCTGCCAGGGATTAAACATTCCCCACATCACAGCTGGTGGCAGGAAGATAAATTCATTTAGGTTGGGATTTAACATGAAAGCCCAGCATGTGGCTAACAAGCTAATTAAGACCCCTTGAAGACATTTCCTGTTTCTGGGATCTGACAACTACTGGAGAGCCGTGGCTAGGACCTGGGACCTGTGGTCCACCATGATTCATGGTGCCGCTGAGCCAGACCAACTCAGCCACACTGTGTGGGAGGCATGATTTCACATCCAAGCTGTCTCCCCCAAAACCCCACTGTCATCTGAAAGTAGAGGGTGACTCTCAGGGTCTGACCAAGCTGTGTTTTGATTGCCTTGAAAGCAAAGCTTAGCCTGAAGGAAGTCTGCAAAATTAAACCAAAGCAGTTCAGAGCTATGTCTGCCAGCCAAAAATAACAGGATTTGCACAATTCCAGCTCTGCTACTAATTCATGGTCTGATGTTGTCGTGTAAAAAGGCAGAAGCAAAGCTTGGCTGCTTTGACTCCTCTAATAAATTGGATTGTGTGGAGACTGACTGCAGGGCATGAGCGCTGTGTGCTGAAATCACTGCGCTGGGAAGCGGCAAGCGGAGTTTGATTGACAAGAGGTCTGACCCTGGAGAAGCTAATGGATTTTTCCCCTATCAGCTAATCATATGACCCTGCTTTACTGAAAGGCAAGGAATAGCTTTTTGAGACACGCGCTTCAATGACAGAAGCTGATTTCATTATTTTGTTTGGTATAATTAGATTTGGCCAATTGAAAGCAAGACAATTCCTCAGAGGATTTCTTTTCTGGCAAAAAATTTGGATAGGGCCTCTATGGTAAACAAATCCCGTAGCTGTGGTGAGGTTGGAGGTGAGAGGCTTCACCAAGGCTGCCCCTCCAACCTCCACAATTAAATGTTTCCTGTGAGGTGAAAGAGTTTGTGGAATCTGATTTGTGTAGTTGAGAGCAGGAGAGTTGCAGGTACATAGCAAGAAAGGTTTTACTAAAAAAAATCTAGAAAGAAAAAATTGAGGAGACCAAACCCAGGGATTTCTGACCCATGAAAAGGACAGGCTGGAGAACCTCAATGCCACCAGCTCTTCTTCATGCCCAGATTGGATCACGGTGATGGTTGTGGGCATCAGGAGCTGCCCTCTCCCATCCCTCCTTGGCAAAGCACAAGCAGGACCTGCAGCCATCAATAACACATCAACCCTTGTCTTGTTCTTGCAGCCAGACCTTCAACGCTGGCTCCCTGCAGTACTGTCGCCCTGTCTCCTCCCAGAGCATCACCAGCACTGACTCGGGAGACAGCGAGGAGGACTACGTGGCGATGGTAAGGGCCCCACAGCTAAGACAGATGGTCCTGGCAGGACATGTGCTCTCCCCAGCTCTGCAGATGCATTCCTAGCCCATGACATGGAATTGCTGAGATAGTACTGTGTGCAGTACATCCTTATGTGCATCCCTAAATGCACAAAACAGGGTGTTTCCTTCTGAAAACGACATGTCTCTTTGGAGTTTCAGTGTGAGAGCAGAAACATGTATCGCCTACTTTGCCAGGAATTAAGAGGGAATTAAAATTCATATGGACTGCCAGGGTGTATTTTTCTAATTAAAGTCGCTTTTTTTTCAATTTTTTTTTCTCCTAACAGCTGCTGACATCATATTTCTGTGGGAGCAGGGGCTATCAGAGCAGCAGCAGGGAGTGGCACTGCTTACAGGGAGGGGATTTTGTCTCTCTTGGTGAAGCTACTGACTTGAAGCATATTTTTGAGGCTGTGTAACTAATGGGGTAGAGGAAATCTGTGCTCCGTGTAGCATGGTTGTGATTAGCAAAGATTCCAGAGCTGGCCTGGCCTCACTGAGGTGTGGTTCCTGAGACATGCTAAAGCCCACGTCTGCTGTCAGGCATGTGAATAAATTCAGCACAAAGGCAGCAGAGCTGCTCTGAAATATGAAATCAAGAGCATGAGCTTGAAATATTTGTTAGCACAATATACAACATTTATAGTATCCCAGCAGTTCTTGCACATCCTTGTCCCAGAGGCAGGTGAGCAAATACCCAGGCTCTTTTAAAGATGCCTCCAACGTATTACATTTCCAGATTTGTGTTGATTTCCTTTTTTTTCTTTCTTCCTTCCCATTTTAATCCTCATTATCTCTCCTTTCTCTTCCCTGCATTAGCAAAATCCCATTTCTGCTTCTCCTGTTCCTAGTGGTACCAACAGCCCAGCGCCTAAAAAGAGTTGGGGGAGTGTGGATTACTTGGCCCTGGACTTCCAGCCAAGCTCACCAGGGCCACACAGGAAGGTATGGGGGATTTTACAAACTACTGAATATTTTTAAGGGATTCTATGCACATTGGAAACAGCATAGTCCAAAGCCCCAGAGTGTGGCCTCAAGATTCTCTGATGCTCAGAGGGCTGGAGCACCTCTACTGTGGAGACTGGTTGAGACAGTTGGGATTGTTCAGCCTGGAGAAGAAAAGGTTCAAGGGAGCCCTTAGAGTACCTTCCAGTGCCTAAAGGGGCCACAAGAGAGCTGGAGAGGGACTTATGACAAGGGCATGGAGTGACACTACAAGTGGTAATGGCTTCAGACTGTCAGAGGGCAGGTTTAGATTAGATATCAGAAAGAAATTCTTTACTATGAGGGTAGTGAAGCACTTGAGTAGACTACCCAAAGAGGCTTTGGCTGCCAAATCCCTGGCAGTCTTCAAGGCCAGGCTGGATGGGGCTTAGGGCAACCTGGTCTTGTGGAAGGTGTTTCTGCCTGTGCCATGGTTGAAATTAGATGATCTTTAAGGTCCCTTCCAGCTCAAACCATGACCCATTGCTAAATTTACTCTCGGTAAATTCAGTCTCTCTTGCATGTCTGCAACTTTGCTGGAAGTGGAAAGCAGAAGCATGGATGTGCAGGGTTCAGGGATGCTGGTGGGACCACAAGTTCAGCTGGAGGCTATATATTAAAAGCTGTCAGGAGGTATCCAAGAAGTATCAGAGTTGGTTTTTTCCTCCTTCAAAACAACAGGTCCTCCAAGACCAGACTTGGATTTTGCACCTGAAAGGTGAAGGACAAGGATTTTATAAATCTTTGTGGCAACAGCTTGTAGTTGGCCTCACTTTCTCAAATACCACCTTGTTTCCTAGGCAAAGCATCCGACTGGTTAGGTCCTTTTATTATTTGACAGTTGTCCCTTGATGGTTTCTTTCTGCCCAGCAATATTTCTGCAAGTATCACTCATTTAATTTATATCCCATTCTGGAAGAGTGATTTTAGACCACTAAAAAGCATTATCTGGTTCCAGTTACAAGCAGATGGAGGTCCTCTGAAATGCATGTAGAGTCAGAAAAAAATCCAGGACTCCGGAAGCTATGGTAAAAAGTATCTCATTGTTCTCAACACATCTCTTGGGTGACCCTGCTGTGTTGTTTTGGGGATGAAAATGTGCTAGTGCCATAGGTGGGTAGAGTCAGCACAGCTAAAAGGTATGGAGCTGGTATTTTTATGTGCATTTCTAAGAGTTCTGGAGTTCTTTACGGGAAAATAAGCAAGATGCAAGGCTGAACTCACAAAATCAGCTGTTAAGAGAACACAATTACAACCAGACATCCATGTCCCAAAGTTTGCGCAAAGGTAGAGACCCACATGCTATTTCTACCCTCCCACTGCACTGCAGTCTCATGCCAGCAAGAGGCAGAGCAGATTGAAATCCTTCATCCAGGAGTCTTCGGGAAGTTAGAGAGAGGGTGATGAGCCTGTGGAGTCTTCAAGAAAGCAGGGGTGGTGCTGGTGGACTTGTGGCACCCGCGGTGCTGCTGCAGAAAGGAGTGGGAGGGCAGTGTGCAGGGAGCTGATGAGTGACCAGACAGTGCCCTGTTTCTCCTCCCCACAGCCCTCCACCTCGTCGGTCGCCTCAGATGAGAAGGTTGATTACGTGCAAGTGGACAAGGAGAAGACGCAGGCGCTGCAGAGCACCATGCAGGAGTGGACTGATGTGCGGCAGTCCTCGGAGCCTGCCAAGAGCACGAAGCAGTAGTGCCTGCGGCAGGCAGCAAAATGGGCAAATGTCCTGTTTTTCCCCAGCTGCAGCCCCGTTGGGCTGCCGGATCCACTTGGGCTGGATTTCTAAGCCCTCTCTGTGGAGGGGAGGGGATGTTATGGGTTTTTTTCTCTTAAAACAAAACAAAACTTAATTTCAGGGGAAGACTTGGCGGATACTGTTTGCCAGTGATAGAAGACCAACTATGTTCGGTGGCTAGGTTTGTGCTTTAGCTGCTGGATGCACTATCCAGGAACTTTGACTTAGCAATACCAGGTTTCACCCCACACATCTCTTCCTTACAGCTTTTAAAGCCACCTTGTATGTGCTAACACTGGATCATCTCTCCCCGTCTTCTTCCATATCGTACCCTAAACCACGCCATGCGGGTTTGCAGCATCTCCCCTAGGATATCATTCCCCAGTTCTGATTCTCCACTCCTTATGGCTGTCCTCTCTCTGCCTCCTCCCAGTCCCAGAAGTGAGCAAGGACCATTGCTTTTGAAATCACTTTTTTTGTCCTGTCTCTTGTAAATAACACGCTGAAAATCTCTGAGGGCTGTTTTCCTCCTGGTTGGACAGCCCCCAAGGTTTTGGTTGGGGTTGTTAACCTTCAGGAGCTTGATGAGTAGCCACACCATCCCACTGAGCTGACTTAGGAGCCCAGGACTTGCCCCGTCATACACACACACATGTCAGCACATGCTCACATGAGTTTGTTGGGGTGTCTTCTGTTTATATTCTCCATCATCTCTCGAAGTCAGTGGTCTGGAGAGATTGGGTTTGGAAGGTAGAATTTAAGCACTGACCTACTGCCTGTCTGGAACCAGTTCCTGTGAATCTGACCCTAAATCCAAAAAGAAGCCCACAGAGTGAGAGTCCTACATCATGGCCATTGTGAGAAGCTCAGTGGTTGAGTATGAGAGGGGCAGGGAGGCTCTGGATACCCTGTGTATGTGGACTGGCATAAGGATGAGTGACAAGAAGGGAGTGGAAGGCTGCTGCAGGGACTGGAGAAGGCAGGTGCTGTACTGCAGAGGTTGGTCCTGGGTGAGCAGGTCTGCTGGAATGTTTCTTGGAAGAATGAAGAGTAATTGAAATGTTGGTTGATGGTGAAGTCATAGGCTTGGGGAGAGGCTGGTCAGGAGAATCAGGGTAGGGCTTTTCAGTATGAGCTTTAACCTAGCATTGTGGTTGGTTTGTTTAGTATGCAGAAGGCTGAACTGTCTTCCCCTCATGTTCAGCAATGTTTCTTCAACACAAAAGTGGGGCTTGCAGACATGAATGACCCTAAGCTCTAATTATGGGTGGGAGTCTGCTGTTGTCCCTTGCCAGCATCCTTAACACATCCAGGCTTTGGGATCACTCGCCAGGCAGCTGCTGAGCACAGAGAGAAGAGAAGGACAAAACAGTTTAATGCAGAGATAATAATTCATGATCTCACGAAAACAGGAAGAACTAATGATTGCCATGGAGCAGCCTGATTGCCAGACAGCAAGCACTGACACGAATAAACAAGCTGACCGCAAACCAAGAGCCAAATGAAGGAGACATTAGAAACATTAAGTAATAATATTTATTAAAGAGCTGGAGCTATTCTTTCTGCAAGCTGAACCCCTCCCAGTGCCGTGGGCTCTGTGTTCCACCAACACCACCAAGTTGTGTTGATTATTTATGCTTAAGCATTAACACATTTGCTTAATCTTGGTCTGAGCTTGGAAAGGGCCAGTTGTGACCCACATGGGGAAAGGATACCAGTCCCTTAAGGGCTGTGTGGGGCTGTGTGCTGGTAAAATAAGTCTTGAACTTCCAACACCATTTTGTACTTTCTTCTCACATGCCATGAAATTGAAGGATGTTAATGGAAAACCTCTGACAGCCCTGTTAAGACACTGAATTGTTGAACTTCCTTAGAAACAATGAAGCAAATGTCCTAAATTTTATGCTAAAATAATGATTACTAGAAGGGAAAAAACCTCAAAGTCCCAAAGGAGAAAATTTAGCACAGTCAGATGCTTTCTGGAGGTCAGGGATGTTACAGCTGCAAGGGCCATTGCCCCCTGCTGGGGGCTTGCACACTTGTCTGGTGAGATGACGAAATGGAGACCAGAATGCGATACTTCACAGTTCTATTGCCCCTTTCATCTCTGCATCTCAGGAGAGACTAAACATTGGGCCTGATCCAGAGTCCACTGAAATGTGCATTCAGCGATCTGGGAGAGAGCTCCCCATGCCCACCAAAAAGAATGTCACTCTACTGGGAAGCTGATTTTTTCCTATTTCCTCTTCTAAGCTGTTAGCTTTAGTGGCTCAAGAGAGAACACAGTGGGTTTGAATGCAATTTGCTGACTGGTTGCCCTGTGCTTCTGCACGGGGACTGGGTGCATCCATTGCCCACTCCCACGTTTAATCCAAAGCATTAATTAAGACTGGAAAAGCCTTTTGTGGTACTGGAGAAACTAGTCCTTTTTCTCCACATTTCCAAATATCTTTGTTCATGAGGCAACCACTGGCACGGGATAGCTCTTTTCCCAGGCTCAGACACTGTGTTTTGATAATTTGCTCTCATGAGTATCCTCAGTAACTGCATTGCATTTGGCAGACTACAGACCAAAACAGCCCAAAAGTAACTACTTAACAACTGCTGGTTGCTGGCCCCTCTCTGCTTTGCAGTGAAGTCTGTGTTTTCACTGAAACAGATACATTCCTCTTTCTTTTCCCCTGCAAAGTACCAAGCAAATAGCACTAGCAAAATAAGCAGAAGCCCACAGACTCTGTGCCATATAGACATGATTGTATCAACCCCTCCTGAAAGCAGTAAGTAATCAATGGCTTCAGTGGAAATAGTCATCCATGACAATTGCTGAGCTGATTACAGCAGTCCCTGGTGATTAATGCTTGTGCAGTATTTAGTCTTAAACCATATTGAAAAGCAGCTGCTTTAATTACACGGACTGTCAAGAACTTTGTCCTGAAGGCATTGAGTTTATCACATCCACTTTATACTTGGATTCTCAAGTATGACAGGCTCCTTTGTTAGAAACAGGTATTTAAGGAAACTGAGAACATTGCAAATTATTCATTTGAATTGAAATTAAACTGGCTTGAGCCTTCGCGTCAGAGCCTGCTCTACAGTTCTGTGGTTCCATTTAAGAATGGGATGTGCTTGCATGTGTGTGTGCTCATAGAAAAGGGTTGTTTGTGGGACAAGCATCATGACCTCAATATGTAGTTTTATGAAGCACCGGGTCCATGGCTCAAAGCTTTTCCCAAGCTTGAAAATGACTAAGCAGGTGATTTTAAAGGCAAAAGTCTCCAAAAGTGTGTATCCCTTGCTGTGAGTGCAAATGCTGCTCACTGTTCCTCTGTCTGGGGAGATGTGTGAGCTGCCTTGGTGCTGATTTGCTCTGAACTGGCATTTGAGTGTTCAGCAGGAAATACATTTCCAGCTCTAATTGGATGCCAGGCTGAGGCTTAGTCTCAAGTTGGCAACAGGAAATAATGCGTGAGCCCAGACTGTGCCAGGGCAAAGCTGAGAGTCTGGCAGATAGGGCCAAATGCAGATTCAGAAACAAAAGGTGGGGAAGACTTGGCTTGTCTGGGAGCTAACTGGGATGGATTTGAACGCTGGGCCACCAGCCACTGGCAAGGGTAAGATAGGAGAGAACATGAGGTTGGAATGAGAGAAGGCAAGGGAGCTTGCCAGTAAGGTTTGGGTCTTGGTCCTCACCATGTGCTCCTTTGGCCCGAGTCTTGAGTCAGATCCGTGGAGATTTTGGTTGTGGAACGCTCAGTAAAAGCCATGGTGGGAGGGGAGTTTCCACCACTCTTGGGCATTTTACTCTCAAGGGTGTCATCCTGCCAATGTGATGCCTGTGCTCTGGCATTCAAGGATGCTTGGTCCATTCACCCATCTCTTGAGCTGGGCAGGAGAAACCCTACAAGAAATATATGGGGACCAGGACATGCTGGTAGACACCTTGCTGAGGGGCTCCCTTGAGCTGTTAATGGGATAGCGGTGCCATGGTTTCACAGGGTTGTCCCTTGAGGTGCCATCTTCATCCTTGGGGCTTTTCAAGACCAGTCTAGGTTAACCCCATAGCTGACCCTGCTTGGGGCATCTCTTCCACACTGACTGGGCTGGCTGGCCCAGTCATCCAGGACATGGACACACAGTTCTAGAAACTGGGAGACAGCTTTAACCTGTAAATTTGCTAGGCTAGATCCAGAGCTCTTAGCAAACCCATGCCACCTCCAAACCATGGCATACCAGGAAGAGTTGGCTTGTTCTGGCTATCCAATGATCATGGATCCTTGGGTGGGGAGGGGACAACTGTGTCCAGGTCTTACAGAAGATGTTAAAATAGTTCCCAGGTCCTTTCTGATCTTTCTGGCCTAGGAGGCAAGTAAAAGGGTGGTTTTTCTTAAGTCATGCTTACACTGTGTTGGTGTTTTCCCACCTGGTGATGTAGAAGTTCCATTCCATGTAAAAAGCTGACACCCACACTGTATGTCCCATTGGAGGGAATGTATCTGTTTCAGTGAAAACACAGACTTCACTGCAAAGCAGAGAGGGGCCAGCAACCAGCAGTTGTTAAGTAGTTACTTTTGGGCTGTTTTGGTCTGTAGTCTGCCAAATGCAATGCAGTTACTGAGGATACTCATGAGAGCAAATTATCAAAGATGGATGCAGCAGAGCTGTGATTATGGAGAAGCTCTCATTCTACAGGAAGGGGGAAGAGCAAAGCCTAGCCCTGGCACCAGCCAGAGAACACACATGGCCATCAAAGAGCCATCAAGAAAATCAGAGGGACCAGTCCAGCATCAAATCACAAGGGCCAATAAGCCAGTTTAGGGCCTCTGATCAGAGTCTGAGTGCCTCTCTTCTCTGCTCAACCTTCCCACATGTACACAATGATCTTGCAGCTGTTAATGAGGCTCTTGGAGGTCAAGACATGCACTTTTTGATCATGATTCCTTCTTGGCCTGGAGCAGTTCATCCCTCTATCAGCCTGTCCTTGGTGTCTCATCATTGTAGTCACAATTTTATCTCCTTCTTCACAACTCCTAGTGTTGTAATGATTTAGTGTTTATTCTTGAGAAAAGTTGATATGTAGCAAGGCGTCACAATACAGCTGGCCCCGTCCAGCCCACGGCCAGCTGGTCCTGGCACGTGGTGTTCAAGGTAACAGCCAGTAGCATCTGAAACAGAAGCTGGGCCACATGGCTCCATCTCTTAAGCTAAAAAAGCTTCTCAACAGACTCGCTCCCAGTCAGCAGGCTCTTAATTTTTGATGTAGCCCATTGCTAACGTATAAAAGGTTCATTTGTAGGCCAGTGGGTTGACCATATGGGAGAGGTTTGCCCCAAGACCAGGAGATAAGAAATTTTTATTGTCATTCTCTAGGTGACACCACACTGTATCTTCATGTGGGACGAGAGGGTTCATGTGAACTCTGTATCATGCTTTTTCTCCAGCTTGTAAAATGAAGGTTTTTAGTACTTATTTCCCCACCTCACAGATGTGTCATGAGGTGTCATTAATTGACCTCTAGTAATGCCAAGAGCTGTTTTGAGTCTGCAGGCAATGGCTGGGCAGCATGTGGTGCTACCCTATTGTCATGCCCAGCATCTTACATGACACTGACACATCCCACTCTGCAAAACTCATTTAAAACCCCATCATCCTTAATTACCAAGGTGAAAAAAAACTTGGCACGATTTTCTTCTGAGTGAGGGGGGGTGGGGGAAATGCCATTTGCAGTTTTCTGCATTTTGCTGCCACATTGACCCTGAAAATACCATGGTGTTTTTGAGAGCAGTTTGGACGTGGTGGTTGAACCACGCTGCAGAGAGGGGAAGAGAGCAGGACCCTGGGCTCCATGGGGAGCCTGTCGATGAATCCCATAGGGTTAGGACCAAACCTTTAGAGTAGTTATACCCCACTCAACCCAGCCCTTGCCAAAGTCAGCATGTCCCCACTGACTTTGGGCATCATTGTGTGGGAACAGACCCAGCCAAATTAGGGTAGTTTTCTCCGTTTGTTTCTTAACCTGCTGCAAGGAGGGGTTGGAGCCCTGGCTGTGAAGCTGTTGCATCAGCAGCCGATTTGCAGGGATGTTTTGTGTGTTTCAAAACTTACGACTGTTCTTAAAGAGGAGTATTTTTAATTTTTTGATTGCCATTTGTAGAAGGAAGGACAAGAGTAATCTGTGGCAAACTGCACAGTATGTGTCTTCTTGTGGTGTCACTGTTTGAATGGTTATTAAGTTTTCAAATCACTTAAGTTATTAATTTATTCTTTGGGGGGTTGTTTGTTCGGGGTTTTTTTAAGTAATTTGAAACAGTTATTTATCCTGTAAATCAGTCTTGAGTGAAGCCTAGATAATACTTTTTTTGCTGTTAATAAACATGGTACATGCCTGACGTGAAGGTGATCTCATTTTTAAGTACTGTATATGCAACGGAAAAGCAACAGGAAAACAAAAGAATAATAATAAAAAGACATCTCTTCCTGGTGATTCCCAGCATGGATTCAGAGCAGGGAAAGAAAGGAAAAACTAATAAGCAGATCAAGCACCTTTAAAGCTTTCAGAGCATCTTCTCAGCATGTTGCCAAGTGTCTCCTACAGCTTCAAGTGTTCTGTATGGGTAGTGAGGGCCTTTAGGATGTAGCTAGGGTTTTTCCTGATACCAGAACCCAAGCCATGTACTTTTAAGCTGCTAAATTGAATTTCATACTGTGTATCTGCTCTGTTGTGTGCAGTGTTAGGACAAATGCTGCCTTCCTCACCCATCAGCAGCTCAGCACCTGTGAGCCTCAGCTCAGCACACCAAATCACCCAGAGAACCTCAGCAAAAGGACAAATCTTATTCTCCAAAGTTAAAAGTTCAACCCACCCTTTAAGACTTACTTTAGAAAAACAAAAAAAAAAGACAACTGGGAAAAGACACATCCCTAAGCACAGCTCCTGTAACACTTCTTTTAGACAAGAGTAGCATCATCTCACATCTGAAGCACACATGAAATCCCAAACCAAGAGCTGAGGACTCCCCTATGGGCTCTCCTTGACCATGAGGCACGTGTGACAGACAAAATGAGCCATACTATCACATACACCATAGTATATACTTTGTCAATATGCCATATGCAAAAATTACTGGCATTATTAACACCAGTATCAATATAGCATATACTATAATTGGTGTAGCATAGATAGTAATACACCATACTATACTAGACTTCTGTAAGGCCTTTAATATGATCCCTTATAACATTCTTAGCTCTTAATTGAAGTGTTTGACTGATGGATGAACCATTAGATGAATAAGGAATTGTTTGGATGGCCACACTGGAAGAGCTACAGTCAATGACTCAGTGTCCAAACCAGCCATGAGTAGTGTTCCTCAAAGATCTGTACTGGGACCAATACTATTTAATATCCTGTTCAAAGACATAGTAGGATTGGCGGGGTCCAAAAGGGAAGTCCAGTGTTAATAATTAGAGGAAATTAAGAGGGGCTAAACCAGTCAACACCACTGACACTCTACAGGCTGCCATTCCATGCTGAGAACTGCATGCTGTTTGCCTCTGTTCATCTCAGAAAGTCTTCGGGGAAAAACAAGACGTATTCAGGAAAGAGCTTAGCTATGATACAGCCTCACCGTTTTCCATGCTGGTTTGACTGTCTGCCTTCATTACTGAGTTCATGATCTCATCAAGTTAGTCTCCTACAAAAGCACCTTACAGCAAACAGCATAGAAAATGCCAACAGGTGATGCTCCAGAATAAAAAAAGGAGCTAGCATGACAGCAACAGGAAAACTTCCGGCCACCTCTTTGAACTGAAAATAAATAAAAGTCTAGCAATAAAACCAGGAAAGACTCTACTTTCTGTGACACTTCAGCTTTGGGTCTTCATTTATTTCCTCTCAGCACCTGACCTTACAAACTATAAACACACTCCACTGCTCATCTACAAGGCTCCACTATTAGCATTGTGATCTTCTTCTGGAGGGTACATAGCTCTGCACTGAGGTTCCCATTCCACCTGTGCCTGATCCCCACTTCCAAATCACCACTCTGCAGGACTGTCCTATGTCCTTGAGGATGGATGCCTCAGCTTCCCCATCTCTTTTTTGACCCATCAGCCCAATATCTATGAATACTGCAATAAAACACTAAGTCTGTATGTTGAATTAATTTCCTTTATTTATATATAGGAAAGGAAATAAAATAATACGATACTACACACCAGATACTTCACCCCAAGTGTCCTCTCTAGCAGAGTTTCTGCTCACATTATCCATACAAATGTCTGTGCTTCGTCTTTTCCTCCACAAAAACATAATACTCCTACCCTAATAACCCATGGTCAGGATTAAACCCTACACTTGGGACCTAAGGCACAAGTTTCTGCCACTTGAGCCAGAGAAATCTCTACTACAGGTGTGAGGGAGGAGCAGGCAGGAGAAAACAGCTGGGGAGAGACATGGGAGGGAGCTGTGGTCCTGTAGATGTGCTACCTGGGACTTGAGTTGGCCATCTGCCATCAAAATCAGCCCCTGTCCCATTATTGATTTATCGAATACATTGGTTTACATAGTATATACTGATATTGGATTGATATATCTAGTTGGGCTACTCACCTTGCAAATCAGTGTTTAAAAAAAAAAGATCATGAGTTTAGGGGGGCTCTGTCATCTGCTGCTCAGTTTAGGGTATCCCAAGGGAAACGCTAAATTTTAAAGGGCAGATCCAGCCCAGAAAGCCGTAAAATGACAGCAGCAAAAAGAGACTGAGTCCTAAAGACACATCTGGAAAAACAGCTGTGTGTCTTGGCCTGCCGAGCACACTAACAGCATCCAGAAGTCATCAGTCACTGGAGCCCAGAAACCCCAACTGGATCAAGTCAGTCTCTCTTGGCTGGATGGGGTTTGGGCCCCTCAGTCTCTTTTGGGTGTCTTGCAATGCAACATAAAACCCCTCTGGCTGACCTGCCACTGCTCGTCTTAAAAACTCCCTGCCTCACAGACCAGCACTGCTACGTTTCGGCATTTTTGTGACCTTTTTCTACCTTCAGAGTTTTTCATGGTGAGTTCCCAAACCACATTAAAAAGAAACAGCTGAGCAGAGGTCGCCCCAGAACCAACTTAGCACCACGGGGAGGGCTGCAGACAGGATGTGCATGGGACATCTCCATCCCTGGGACCCTGCTGGGTCCGTCTTCCTCCCCAGGCCTGTCCCCATCACCTCCCCAGGCTGGTGGCATGGCTCACAGCAGGCAAGACATGGCTATGCTGAAGCAAAAGGGCACTTCTCCGAGCTGTCGGCAGCTGCTCATCTCTGCGTTAGCTTAGGTACATTAAGGCATGAAGACCAAGTGCATAGGAAGCAGCAAGACCCTCCAGGTGCCTCCAAATCTGCCCCTGAGACCTTTTCCATTGCAATGTTTCTCAAATCCTCCTCCAAGATGCTCACTGTCATTGGGGTGAGGAAGAGAAGCCTCTGGCTTCAGGTTGGCCCCATGGACACTGCCCATCTGGTTTAAGCTGTTGGCTAAAAGACGAGTCCATGGAAGGAGCTGGATCCGCCCCCGCCTGCGGCTGGGCTGCAGCCCCCAGACGAGCTGTCATCATCCTTGTCCCTGTCCAAGTCTCTCCACCACAGCGGGGATTTCGGCAAGGCAGAAATATAGGCGGCTCTGTTCCTCGCTTCTTTTTCCTGCTCCTGGGAGAAGGAAGGGGGGAAAATAGCACAAGGATATCAGCAGATAAAAGACCCAGGTGGGGGGATGCTCCCACCATCCCTGAGGAGCCATGAGCCTGTAAGGTTCCCCCTGGGAGCTTCCTTCAAATTAAACTGGGGTGTGAAGGCCATGTGCTCTAGAGCTCAGCAGGAGGGATACAGCAGAACATTGCAGCTCTTCAGTGACCAAACTGTTCTAGTTTGTATTCCCAGATCACCCATCTGCCCAGGGAAGGTGTGGATGCCCCATCCCTGGAAGTGTTCAAGGCCAGGTTGGATGGGGCTTTGAGCAACCAGATCTAGTGGAAAGGGTCCTTGCACATGGCAGAGGGGCTGGAACTGGATGGTCTGTAAGTCCCTTCCAACCCAAACCACTCTTTGATTCTCTGATAAGAAGAGAAAAAGGGAAAAAAAANNAAAAAAAAAAAAAAAGACTGCTTGCAATGGTTCAGGCAAACATCAGAGGTGGTAGAAGAAACAGCTAGTTACCAGTGAGTGAAGGTGAGAAGGAGAGGAAAGGGCAGAATGTAAGGAACAAATATTTTACAATTAAAGTCGCAAGGCACTGGCACAGATTTCCCAGAGAGGCAGTAAATGCTCCATCCCTGGGAACATTCAAGGTCAGGCCAGATGGGGCTCTAAGCATCTGAGTTGAAGATGTCCCTGCTCATCCTGCAGGGGAGGTGGACTACACAGCCTTTAAAGGTCCCTTCCAATCCAAACTATTCCATCATCCCATTTCCTAGGAACTTCAAAGAAAATTTCAGGCTGAGCTTCCAGGAGCAGACAACAGCAAGTCAACCCCAAGCACAGCCACAAGGTTTCTTGTACCAGTCTCAGTGCCCAGTTTCATCAGGAAACTACAGCCTGTTTGTATCTGGGCGCTAAAAATGAAAAGGGATTTGCCTTCAGGGAGTGGGTGGGGATCTGCAGGATTTTAACCACAGGACAGAATCCCACTGCTGCCTGGATGGGTGGGAATGTGGCCCATGAGCCGGACAGACACAGGAGCAGGAGTTACCTGCAAGAAGAGGATGTTATCTTTGGAAATGGCTTCCATCAAGTCCTTGTGGAGGGAGGGTTCGCCATGCAGGCGGCCGGCCTCAGCCAGGGCCTCATGCAGCAGGCAGCTCTGCCGGCCCGGCCGCTGCCGGTAGAAGAGGACATAGGCAGTGTCTTTGGGGAAGAACGAGGTGACGTTGCTGACTGATTCGAAGGAGGAGAAGGAAACTCTGGTGTCATTGAAGAGGTACCACTGGATTTCAAAGTCCAACTGTTTGTCAGAAGCCGGTTTTGGCACCCCATCCCGGGGCTGTCCGTGGGGGATGGTGTCAGTGCACTCCCTGGAGTAGCAGTAGTAGTGGCCACTCTCGGAGGAGATGCCTGAGTGCACCACCACGCTGCAGAGGTCATACACAACAGTCATGAAGCCACTCCCTGGGACAGCACCATCCTTTCCATGCTGGCAGACCTCCTCAGTTTCCTCTGGAGCAACAAGGATGGGTAGCTTGAGCACTACAGGGATGGAGACATTGTCCAAGATCTTCTTCCTCTTCATAGTCCGTGGGTCAAAGGAAAACCGCAGCAGTGTGAGGATGAGGTAGTGTGGACCCTCTGTCAGCTCTGCCACCTTCTCAGCATCCTGCAAGGATGCACATTTCTCACAGTGGTATTTATTCTCTGCTGTCAGTCTCTCCGGGGATAGAAAATAGTTGATTAAATCTGGGACAGATCTGGAGTCCTTGGGAGCATATGCCTGCTCCCTGAAAGTTGAGAGAGGGTCTTTGGCTGCATCCACCCCAACATCATTGCCACCTATGGGATTTGCTGCTTCTCCTGGTTCCTGGAAACCTAATGTTTCCACTGACACTGATGAGGCTGCATGGTCACTGGCCATAGGGGCCTTCCTCTGGATCCAGGGAGAGTCCATAAGCTGGCCTGCATTTTCTGGAGGCTCAATAAACTGTGGGCCAATTTTGTCCACTGGTAGAATAGATGCACCCCCAGACACGTTCCTGTCTGATGGAGGAAAAGCCAGGGACAGGTCTGTGAAGGCTTCTTCTCGGGAGGAAACATTCAGGCAGTTCAAGCAGCGGATCTTTGTCATCATTTTACCCCCAAACATCTTCTCAATCAATGTCTTGTTTAAGCAATGATGCTCCACCGCCTGAGACATCAAGCTGGATTCCTTGAGTTTCTGGTAGATCCTTTTTCCAGTTTTTTCTTCTTCATGCAATCTTTGGCAGGGAAGAAAAAAGCTATGTTAGGCATCAAACTCAAACAGCGAGAGTAGTTTCTAAAGTAGGGCTCCCGTTCTTCAACGCAAATAGTTAATCTGAGTTAACCTGCCTGTTGTACCCAGGGGTCTGATGCTGTGGGAAAAAGGGGGGAAGGAGTAAGACAGGATTTGGAAGTCTTCATGTGCCACTGACCCCACACTTCTAGAGGGATCACTGGGACACCAGAGATTTGACATTTCTAGGTAAAAGGCAAAATCAACATTTTACAGAGTAGGCTGGGTGGCTTGTCAGGTGAATCTCTAAGCTTGGTACAATTTTAGATTAGGTATCAGGAAAAATCTCTTCACTGAAAGGGTGAAGAGCGGTCAGGCACTGGAACAGACTGACCAAGGACGTAGTGAAATCACTGTTCCTAGAAGTGTTAAAAAATGTGTAGATGTGGCATTTAGGAACATGATTTAGTGGTGGACTTGGAGGTGCTGGGTTAGTGGTTCGACTCGATGATCACAAAGGTCTTTTCCAACCTTAATGACTCTGTAATTCTATAAATTCCTTGTGTCCTCAGAGCAAAGGCAGAAATTTTCAGGTTGAACTAAGTTCTGATGTTACCCCTAAACCTGTCCAAACAGAGTTTTATTAAGGAGCCTCAGACCAGTCTCACTATCCCAACCCTCCACTCTCCCAACTCCTCTGGGGGTCTCAACCACATGCCCTGTTTGCATGTGTGTCAGCATAAAACATTGCAGGGGTTTAGGGACGTCAGTGTCACCAGGCTCCGAGATCACAGCACTCGTCTCGTCATGTCACGTACCGGTCCAGCAAATACTTGAGGTACTCTGAGCAGTCCTGCTGAGTTCCAGGGGTGAACCAGGGTGGCCAGGAGGCAGAGAGGAAGCTCTCAGGGGAGATGGCAGGTCGCTGGCAGCAACACAGAAGAAATGCATTTAATCCTAGCAATTTTTCCTCTATTCACACAGGGGGATGGAGAGGGGAGAGGAGCGGTTTTTAGGCTGGTTCACTGGGAGCACGGTGTTCTGTGCCTGATAAGGTCCCTTTTTTTCCCCCTACAAAGGCTAATCACAGTGCACAGGAAGATTTTCTTGATTTGCTGCAAGCCAGGATGGTAAGGGTGAATTTCAGACATTATTTTACATATACTTCTATAAAATATCCATGTGTTTATCATCCAATTTTTAAATGGTTTATTGGCCTGATACAGATAATTCTACTTAATTCAATCTGAATTTAATTTGCTGCTCCATTTAATTTGATCAGGATCTCTCTCACCAAACCCTTCCATAAAAAAAAAAAAAAAAAAAAACTTAAAAACCCCACTAAACTTCCACCCAGCATTCTGATCACTACAGGCAGGTAATCTGTGTTACTAGATAATGTAATTGTTGTCATTAGGAAGCAGATGTCTAATTAACATGGAAAAAGACCCATCTTTAGCAAAAAAGTAACTTCAAGGACAACCCAAAGAAGAAAAATAACCAAAAGGAAATTAACATCAGCAACATAACAAGCAAATATGCTTCTGTACTTGCTCTTCACAGAACACAGACACCCTAACCTGCCATCAAAACCTACACTCTTTTATGACCAAATATTAAATTTAACAGAAATTTAAATTTTCCCCCAGGTCATTTGTTGTGACATAATACTACAATGCTACCAGCCACCTTTGTCAGTCAAGGCTTGGGAAATGGAGAAGCCTGGAAGACGTGCTACCCAGCAAGGGAAAACTCACTGGCTTTCCAAAATCTTGTCTTTCTAGGGACAGAAAGATCTATTTTCAATAGAGGAATTAGATATGACCTGTAGCTGTATCTCCAAGAGTCACTCCAGTAAATTGCAAGCTTGTCATGGAAATATTTACAATTAGTTTAAGGGTGTTATTTTTATTTTACTTTCCCTCACATACAGAGGATTCAAAGATCTGGAATCTAAGGGGGTTTTTATTATAATCATTTTAACAAAACCACATTTAAAGCAATTTTCACCAATTGGTAGTGCTTTGCTGGGCAGCAGTGGGACAAGTGAGCTGCTCCAGTCTTCTCCCTGCTGCACAGCAAGAAACAAAACCTCTGCTTCACACCAACAGGCTTCTCAGCTGACCACAGATGTAAACTATTACCTAATGGACTTCATTGTCAAAACCATTAGCTATTACATCAGCCTGGCCCAAGAAGACCACAGGTTATAGACAGGCAGCCTGTTGTGAACATAGCCCACTTTCATGGGTGATAGGAGTTTCCCTCCACCTCTCCCAAAATTAGCCTCCTTCATATAAACAAAATTTGTCCCATTACAAAAACCCACCAAGATCCACAGCTCCTTATCAGCACGTTAGAGCCGGCAGGAAGCAACTTGGAGACGAGCCTTTCCGCAGCCGACAGTCCAAACAAATAACTAGAACATGAAATAATTACCTGACTGTGCTCCAAAAATGCAAAGAGCCACTGGAGCTTTGTCATCAGGGGCTGGGAGTTGCCCTCAGTTAAATTCAACACTGAATGCCGAAAGCTGTGAAAGAAAAGCAGAGATGCAATCTGTGAGATGGAAAATCAGCGTGGGACACACACGGCTGGAGTGACAAGCAACCCCTGGAGCAGTCTTGAACAGGAGCAAGGGAGGAGAAACTCACTCTGAAGCCATGAAAAGAGACTGTATGATGCTGTTCATGTAGCAGGTGTTTCCCAAGTTAATTAACCCAATCTTTCCTGTCTCTGATTTAGATGCCAAGCGTGGGTAGAAGCTGGCCAGCTCGTTCTTCTGGGAGGTCCAAGCATTTTGTCCCAAGAGGTGCTTAATCCGGTCTTCATTTGGAATCGGGAGAGCCTTGGAAAGAGAGATCTGTGTTACAAACCATTATCTGTCCTCACAAGGAGAAGCTGAGGGGCAGGCACCACTCTCTTCTCTCTGGTGGTCAGTGACAGGGCAGAAGAAAATAGCATGAAGCTGTTTAGGGGAGGTCTAGGTTGAATATTGGGAAAAGTGTCCAGCACAGGGTGGCTGGACACTGTAACAGGTTTCCCAGGGAAGTTATTGTGGCACCAAGCCAAGAAGCATTTGGACAATTCTCTCAGGCACATGGTGTGATTCCTGGGATTGTTGGGTGCAGGGTCAGGAGTTGAACTCGATGATCCTTGTGGGTCCTTTCCAACTTGAAGTATTCTATGATCCTATGACTGATCTTTTCCCATGAAGAATTAGTAATGGGCAACTGCAAAACTCCTCTGCTGGAGGCGTTCACACAATGAATTTTGCCTGCTCTTCACATGAACCTGCCTCCATGCAAGGAAGAATTTACCTGTTTATATTAGTCCTTTAGAGACATTTGAGAATAACATTATAGCTAAAGCCTACAGGCACCATCAGGACTTCTGCAGGCTCACCATTAGAGAAGTAACTTCCTTCAGCTGCCTACACAATGCTCAGACTCAGAATTTTAATCCCCTTTCTTCTACCACCATCTGAGGTGTTGAGGTCAGGACATCCCTACCAGTGGGACAGTCCATCTACTCTAGCTACTGACAAAGGAGCCATTTCCCTATGGAAAGCTGTAAAATGACTGAGAAGGGCATGACATACTTTAACTGCTTCCAGGACTGGTTCATAGAGGTCTGGGAATCCTGAGAAGCGGAAGAACATGCAGTGGATGAGCTCGGCCAGCTGCTCCAGGGCGCTGGTTGCAGAATTGGAGTCCTCCTTCTTCAAAGAGGCCACCAGCCTGGGGATGTGAGGGAGTAGCTGGAAAAAAAAAATCACTACAAGAATTACTCCACATTACACACAGAATTTTAATACATTCAGGGGAATGAAATTCACCTGCAGGCAGAAAAGACAGTGAACAGTAGTTGACTTCAGTGCCATTCTAGACTTCATCCTTCACCCTTTGAACTCAACAGCAACTCTCTCATTGATTTTTGCAGCCTTAGGGGTTTCATGTTGCATGATACCAGCAGGTTTGTGCTGCTGCTTTGCTGAGCTGCAATTGCCATTCTTTAGTCTCTCCTAAATCCCACACCCACAGTGGAAAGGGTATGCTGACTGCCAAGTGCAGGGATTCAAACCTGCAAGGTAGATGGGATTAACCTAAAAGAAATGTTGTCTCCTGTGCCCTGTTGTTTTATACTGAATACACTGAACTGAAATTGGTATGGTTGGATGGGTAGCAACAGGCATATAAACAGCATAGTCTTTATTTTGCTTTCATCTCCAAACTGTAAAAATACACGAGCAGATGCAAATGCAAACGATCCATTGCTCACGGGCACCCTCTGCTGACCCTGCAGCTGCACATGGAATTAATAACCTGTTTCCAGCCCCACAGATGCACTAGAGTGACCCAGGCACGCACACAACCTTTTTCATATTTTAAGTTATTTTTATCCCAGTGTAATCCTGAAGTAAAGTATCAGGACCCCAGGCCAGCAATTTCCTAGTCCTCTCTTCCTCCCTTGGTTTTCCTCTCCTCTTTTTCCTTCCCTTCAAAATGTTAAGATTTTAACTATTTTCCTTCCAACAGGAAAGGTTGCTGAGGAAGTGGATCAATTGCAGCACCTCTTTATATACCAGAATTTTGCCAAGCTGTGATGGGAACAATTCTCAAAACCCTTCCAAAGTGCCAGGGCAAACACAAAAAGACATAGTTAGGCCGTTAGGGTTTTTTTAACAAAGGAGGAAATTTATGCTTATAGGCTACAGATGGAAACTTCAAGCCAAGAGCAGCTCACAGCTTTTGGAATGTTTCAAAATTGGATGCCCAACTGAAGTCAACACATCGGAATGACTCTATTTTTAGAAACCAAAGAGTTTCTCAAGAAATTCAGGTTCCTTCAAAGTATCTCCAGCAGGGGAATGAAAAAGCATCAGTTGAAAATGTTGGCTAGCTTTGCTTTCTTCTAGCCTTATCTGTTTATTCTGTGAATTTTAGGTGAAAAGCCAAATATAAGGGCTTTAACAAGAAACTGCAAAATCAAACATTAGCAGAAATATTTTTTCATTACTGCTTTTATCAGTTCAATCACTATAAGCCTGCTTTTGCCTTCAGCCTCACTTTTTAAATTCAGCATTCAAGAGGCAACACCAGCAGGAAGCAGAGACATGCCTTAGTGCCAACAGCAAAACAAACTATAAAATATCACTGTGGAAATGAAAAGTGGATATTCAAATGTTGCCAAAAGTTGGTTTTGCTTTTAACAGAGAATTTGTGTAGTGTTCTGATCCAGTCTTCTGGTCTTGCTGCACTGATGCTGTACAAACCTTCAAAGATGAGCCACCACCTGAAGAAATGGGTGCCACATGTTGGTGACAGTTTAATGTCACACATGGGACAGGGCCCACTGAGTCCAACAGACAGTGAGGCACCCGCTTAGGAAAAGCAAGGGCTGTTTAATCATGTATTCCCTGCCCTCCACAGTGAGAGCCTTCCGAGATGTTCTCAATGCAAAGGCTCCACCAAATGCACTCCAGAGCCAGAGTGGCAACACCTGCCATACCTTAGGTCCCCTCCTTTCCCTGCTGCCCTACAGCAGCATTACACTCAGGACAATGCCCTCGTCCAAGAGCCAGACACAGCCTTACCAAGTGAAATGCCTCGTGGGAGTGCTGGAAGCTCAGCAGCATGTACTGCAGGACTGACAAAGCCCCCTCCCTCACAATGGGGTACAGCAGCTTGGAGAAGACCTGGTGGAGGAGGAGAAAAAAAAAAAGCAAATGAGAAGGCAGGATGGCACTGCAACCAGCAGGCGAAGGGAACAGCAGGAAACAGAGGCACTGGGCATCTACCATGTCTGCTGGTCTCTTCCTACTCCATGCTGGATGTTGAAGCAAGCAGCCTGTAACTAGGTCTCCAGAGTCATCTCCTGTCTGGAGTATTGGCTTAGGGCACCCTTAAAAATACTATGTGGGTTATCCTCACTCCTTCAGGCTTGTGTAATGCCTCTTTGACAGTGCTGCATCTCCATATCTCCTCATGAAAAAGCCATGCAAGCACAGCAGAATGCTAGATTTACTAGAACATGCCTCCTAATTTATTCAGATATTTGGAACTTTATCACTAACCTTTCAGATAAGGAGATAAAAAGCAAGTATCTTTTTCAAAAGCTACATAATTATATTTAATCTACTTTACAAAAAATACTGGTATACCCTCTACTGTCAGATTGCACTTCCAAGGGTTTCCAAAACCCACATGTTATTTTATGGGCTGTGTCCCTTTCCTATGTATTAACAATGAAATGCAAGAAAGAAAAGCCAGAGATGCTTGGCTACTGTTCCACTGCTCAATGCACTTGAGGAATCACAAAGACAAATGCAGTTACTGATAATGTTCCAATACCGATATAGAATGACAGGATCATTTAGGTGAGAAAATACCTCTCAAATCATTGAGCCCAGCTGTTAACCCAGCACTGCCAAGGCCACCATTAAACCATCTCCCAAAGAACACAGTCTTAGTAGCTTCTATGGTGATTTCCTTTGGCAACTCAGCCAGGCATTGTCCCCATTATTCAAAGGAGGGAAGAGTAGGACCACAGCATGGAAAAAGCTCTGAAATACTGACCAGCTTCAGTGCTTGATCACAGTTTTCAGAGAGAGCAGATACTCACCGCTGAAACAGGTGATGGCAATGGCACTGGGGGCTTTATCTACACTAATAAAAGAACTAAGCCAGGGCACAGGCTTTAGAACTGACCTGTGGCTGTGTAGACTATTAATAGGCTCACCGATATGTATTTTGCCTGTGCCAGCCAGCAATGACCCAGGTATGGTCAAAGGAGAGCACATCACATTCCCAAAAGCAAGTTTTACAAGAGCTTCATGGTTTGGGAAGGAAAGTGTTCAACTGGTTTGAAAATCCTTGGCTACTTTATTTCATAACCTTTAAAAAATCAGTACCTCTGCAGACCACAACCTGCAGAATCCCAGGTTGTTCTGGAGAACATCATTCTTAGATGCAAAATCAGTATCCCTTGGGACAGCAAACTCTTCTCTCTATACATCTTGTCATTTGAAAGGCAAGGTGATATTTCAGGTGCAAGATGGTATTTCTGTGATTCACATTCACATTTAAAAGAGCCAACTGACCTTTTCTATTTTCGAAAGAGTGACTTCAATCAAGATGCTGAACTTTTTCACTGCAGCCAAACCCTTCAGCAGAGCAATGATCCACTTGTCTATGTTCTTTCCCAGGGGCCAGGACACCCAGTCAATCATCCTGAAATGCAGCACAAACTCTTGAATAAATTTAATGCACATGTTGTAAAAGTCAAGCTCCACTCTGGGTCAAACCTCCTCCAAACTGGTATCCAGTCAGTGGGATGAGACAGGCTCTTCACAAGGCATTTCACATGCTATTCAAAGCACAACAGAGCCTGAAGTAGAAATACTCCAATGTCACCATGACACAGTGGTTCACCAGAGAACCAGGCCCAAGTCCCTCGAGTAAAGTAGGGATTCTTTTCCATAAACTTCAGTCTAGTTCAGGTTTTTAAAACTGGTGCAGTGCTCTATATACTACTAACTTGAGGGTTTGATTGAGGTCTCTGCATTGTCACCATTAGAAAAAAAATTATACTGGTTTGATCTCTGCATTGTTACTGGTAAGGAAAAAACACTCAGATTCATACCTTTTAGTTCTCTCTGTGGGAAACATTGATTTCCAAAAGCATATTTTAAAAAAAACAACTCCAACTGGAAACTCTCATAGAAGCCAATTATTCTGAATGTCACAGGTAAAAAAAATCATTTTTATTTATTTATTTATTAGCCATTCAACCAACGTTGTCAAGTTTCTGCAAGAAATAAGTGCTTGACAGAAGTTACTCATAAAACAATAACCTAAGTGATGACACATTGTTTCTGTTTAAATTTAAACAACTGGGAAGTCAGTAAGACTTAGGATCTCCAAATATCAAATTTTGCTGACCATTTCGATACCTTTGATTTGAAGATACCCCAGACCTTCAGGCTACACCTCAGTCCAGCTACCTTTTCCAGTCAGTTCCTTTTGCTTATCAATCTGTATCTCATGCAAAATAAAAGAAGGGAAGACAGATAACTAACCACCACAAGGCAAAGAGCAAGAATTAGTGAAGTTTACAAGGAACTGGAAAAATTGAAGTCTAGTCAGTAAAAAAACCTTGAAAAGCAGAATATGCTGGGATGCTGAAAAAAAGTAAAAGTCAAACCAAGTTGGATAATAAAGCAAATGCCAGAGAAGCTTGCACAGACATTTGCACCAGAGAAGAACAAGGAAAGCCATGCAATCACTGTATGTGAAGATGCACAGCTGTCAGGCATCATCCACACAAGGAGAAGATCAAGGAGTCACAAGGAAGACCCCGAGGATTAGGAATGTAGAACTTGAAGGAAATGTATTGATTCAAAAGGCATGGAAGGCACTAGAAATGGAGGCTACAGTAACGCATCTGCTTGAAGACAACCAGGCAGATTCCAGGCGACTACAAGTTCCCAGTGTAACAGCAGCCATGGAAAAGGCCAGCACCATCTGTGGTGCAGAAGGAAAGTGCTCTCTATAGCAAAACGACGACACCTCAGGCTGTGGTCAGGCTGCCATCATGAACATGGTGCACAAACACCACCATCTGTGCCCAAGACCAATGAACTGTGTTGAAGAAACCTGCTCAGGTGGTAGGGGAAATGAAAAACACTTCCTTCAAGAAAAGCTTAAAATAACCTGACTTGTTTAGCATAGCCATGAGAAAGCAGAGATGGGAAGGGACTGCTCTTCCTGTTCATATTGAAGGAATAAACACCAGGGAGGCAAAAGATATTTCAGCTATTTCTGTTGGCATAAGATCAAATGAATTGTAAGCTGGCCAGAAATACACACAGACTGGCTGTTAGAAGAGAGATTTTACACACTAAAGTGACCCAGTGGTGGAAGAGCTGTGAAAGAACAGCAGTGGGAGCACAGTCCTGCTTTGAGGAGCAGAGTTGAACATACATGAAAGGAGTCTGTAATGTCAATGCTATAAAGCAGGGAGATGGATCCAGAGATTTAAAGGTCCTTTTTCTCCCTACCTTCTTTAAACAGGCATAAAATAACCTTATATGCTTGAAGCTATACTTTGCTAGCACTGGTGGCTAAATTACAGTGCTGCCCATGTTGCTACAGTAGGAAGAAATTATATTTTAAATTCACATTGCACGATCCATAAATATTTTAGTAGTGATGACCTTAATTTGACAAAGGAGCCTTTGATTTCATATGCTAAACCTTTAAAAGCCCAGACCCTGATCTCCAGAAGTAGCAAGTGCCTGCATAGCTGTGTGACAGCAAATGCCTTCTGCATCTGGACCTGAGCTCTTTGGAACAGATATATCCCCAGGAAAAGAAAAATAAAACCCAAATCTGTGGCAACCTCTGACGCCACAGATGCACAATAATAGAGTTTATCTAAAAATAGACAAACTCGGTAAAAGAGACTGTGGTGTGCACTTATGCCAGCAGGTGACAGCCTTGCTTTTTTTACCACTACTTGTTCTTTACATGGTTGACCAGAAGCTCCACCCTAAGTCCAGTTTAGTCCTCTGCTACTCCCAAACCCAGACTTTGGAAGAAGTCACTTGTGCGTGCAAGCAGTTTGTCAGGGATACTAAGCTAAAAGATCCTTCAATTTGTACATTTTCCTTTGATTTTCTAGGCATGGAGCACACACATCAAACAGCCTGTGTTCACGCTGTTTTTGGGGCACCTATCTGCCATAAACAAGCTGCCAAAATGTCAACATTTCTCCGAAGTGATCCTAATTACATTTTGCAGGCTCTGACTAATTATTTACTCATCCTCCTGTGTGACAAAGAATGTTTTAAGGAATGGTGCAATTGATCTGGCAACCTCGGTATGGAAACACTGGCACTCTTAGAAGTTTCATTGTCTGGAGCTTGTAGCAGCAAGTGTCCAGAAAGAGAAAAAGATGGAGAAGTGGCTTAGGAACTGAACTGATAACCTAATCTTTTGTCTCTTGGGTTACTCAGGACTCTGGGAAAAGCATGACCTTCCCCAGCAAGCCAAAGAGAAGTAACCCTTTTCTGCATCTATAAACTTTCCATCAGGAATAACATGTTTCTGTCATGTAACCTTATTGGGAGGGACACACAAATCCTAATAAGAAGAGGAAAAAAAATGCTTCCAGTGAGATCAAGTCAGAGCAGTTCCCTTGCGTTAAGTGCACACATCACTGCATGTGAATATCATTTATTTAAATGGAGACCTCTAAGGAAAGCATGGGTTAAAGCTAGAATCATTGAATAATTTAGGCTGGAAAATACCCTTAAGATCATTGAAGATACACATAAGTAAGTGCAGAGCAAGGCATCAGAGCACAGAGGAGCTGTAAGATTTGGACATTAAGGTGCAAAGAAGATCTGGTGATGCCAAAGAGGGCACTGGTGCTGCAAAGACCAGGTCTGGCACATCAGGTAGCATTTCACCCACTACTCTTCATCATGCTTTGACAAGGTCTCCACTGACTCTGCCTGTCCAGCTGCAGCACATCTACCTGACAAAGGCCAAGGTGGGACCTAGAAACAGTTGGGCATACCCCCCTCACATAAGTCTTTAGCTGTGACTGGTGGCTCAAGATGATGTCCTTCTGAAGGGAGACAGAGATCATCATGCAATCCTGAAAAGGAGACTTCTGGAAAGAAAAAGCCCTCAACAGCTTCAGGGGAAAAAAAAATCAAACCTCTTCAAGATAGCCTATATTCGACATCCTATAATACAGCTTATTTCTACAAAAATAAACTAAATTAAACCAAACAAATATAATAGTAGCCATAACCATAATAACAGCCAGTTGTTATTCTAGTTCTCTAGGACCTCAGGGCTACAAGAAATGATACAGAAGTTTTCTTTCTCCCTACACACTCCTCACCAGGCGGCCAAGCTGCTTGGGATAAAACCGCAGAGAGCATTTCTCCAAATTGAGTTAAAGCTTTCACTACCACAGCCTCTCCTACCTGCCAATGGCCATCATCATTTGCACATCAGTGATGCTGTCATCGTTGGTGAGGTTTCTTATGACACCATCCATGAGCTCCAGAGGGACAAACTGAACCACGCTGGCCAAGGCATTGGAGGGTGCTTCCTGCTCCTCTGCAAGACAGAGATGAGCCCCAGCAATGAAGACGTTAATTGACAGCAAAATCAGGCACGCTAGGTCATTTCTTGTCCTAAAACCCAAATAATTTCTGTCCACAAAAATAGAATCATAGAATTGTTTTGGTTGGAAAAGCTTTCTAATATTGAGTCCAACCCTTAACTCAGCACTGCCAAGTCCACCACTAAACCACATCCCCAAGTGCCACATCCACACATCATGGAGCAGATACTGAGCTGTTGCCAATGAGCAGTGTAGAGTCCACTATTGGCTGTGCTAGGAGGATAATTCCCCAAATCCCAGTGCAGCACATAATGAAGCTGGATATTAGCAGATGGCTGCTCCCTGAAGCCATATATAACCCCAAGGGAGGAAGAGATCACAGGCATGTGTTGTTTGGCACAACTCAGGTACCAAATTTCCTCTGCTTGCTCTCTTTTTACTAAATACTGTAAATAATTGCAAAAGGATGCAACTGCAATTTTTCCTGCCTGGAAATTGGCCTTGTTCCAATGGATGAGGCTGTCATACTGAAAAACCCATCTTCTGCGGCCTTAGGAATAGCTAAAGCAGGACCTCACCATCCTTTCATGGCACCTGTACCTTCAAAAACCTTCTAAAACCCTCCACAATAACCTAAAAGCCCCAGAAATTGGATAAATATTGTCTGTCTCACCTAAAGATGCAACTTCAGACATCAGTAGGACTTCATACCTCTAGGTCAGAGAGAAATAACTGCTCAAGTTTCTCCCTAGTCTCTGGCAGGGAGCAGGCTATGAGGCACCATCAAGTCAGCCGTAAGAAAGTGGCATTTCTAAAAGCTCTCAAGTTCCACTCTAACAAGCTGCAGATAAGATACTTTCCCTTAAGCCCAGCTGATGCTGGAAAGTGCTGAACACAAACTTGTGCTGCAAATGTTTCAATCCCATTAACAGCTCCTGTTTGTAGACTCTCTATGCTTTCAGGGCAATATTGTTTTCCCAGCTCAGAGCCCAGGTAACTTTTAGAGATGCTTGTCTATTACATTTCATCTGTGGCTGTATTTCTGTAGTGGATGAAAACCCTGCAAGATGTCAAACTAATTGAGTTTGACTTCCTCAGAGCCAACATTTACATTCCCAGCCTTTTTTAAATTATTGTTTTTAAATTACCTGTTGAAGAAATGATAGTGAACAGTTCCTTCAAAGAGGGCAGGATGGATGAGGTCTGAGTTCTCCAGATCCTCTGCAGCAGACCACTCACTTTGTTCACCTGCTCCAAAAACTCCATGATCTCCTCTTCCCCCTCGGAGACGCACTGAAACTGCCCAATGCAGCGGATCAGCTGCTGACAGAACAAGAGCTGGTGTTTTCCCGTGGGAATGCACTGGGGATGCTGCGTTAACAGTTTGCTGATCTTCGCACACTGCTTGGGGCTGGGCCTCTCACAGACTTTCCGGAGCACCTCGATCCTCAGTAAGCTGAAGATGCTGTTTGCTGATGGGCTTTCCAGGACAAACTGCAGTCCTAACTGGATATAATCAAGTACATAATGGCTTCTCTTCCCTAGAGGTCCATAGCCTTCCTGGAGGAGACTCAGCAGGAAGCGGACATTGAAGAACTCTTCAAATTCCTCTGGGTGATAGTGGCCATAGACCTCCAAAACCTCTTTCCCAATCTCTCTTTTATACTTGGTATCCCCAGTGAGATAAAGCTTGGTGGACAGCTCCAGCATGGACCAACACTGCTCGCTGTCCATGGGCTGCTTCGCTGCCTCGATGACACGCCTCACAAGCCCCTGCTTCACATTGTTGGGGTAAGAGGACATCACTACAGCTTCCAGTATCTTATCCATTTCTGCTCCCTGCTCCTAAAAGAGAGGGACAGAGCAGCAGGTTAGTTCAAGGAGGGTCTGCTGAGCTTTCAAGCCCAGGCTGGGGCAAGGGAGGTCAAAAAAACGGAGCTATCTGGAACCACCCTGAAGAGGATAATTCTTGTGGCCTTTTCATGTAGCATTTAGAAAAGTTTCCACTCTGGTGATGTTTGGCTGAGACTAAAGCCCCCAAACTGAATGAACACACAAAGATACAGAACTTCTTCTGATTAATCACACATTTGAGCATTTTTGTCTTGCAAACAACCAACTACAGATCCACAGAAGGGATAAGAGCGGAATTAAGGGAGCCAAGGTCTTACACTGGTGTCTGCTGGATCAGATGTCCACAAGAGGCAAAGATGGTCCTGATGAGCGTCTCCACATTCAGGGAAGAAGAGAAAAGCCCTGGGAAGCAGAGGTGGGATTGCAGTCTCTCTGTGCAATGGTAGGGGTGTTTGTTTAACATTTACACCATGCTGCCAGCCACTCCATCCAAGTGGTGCAGTCTTGGCTGCTCCCCAGGGACCTGCTGCATTTGCATGCGGGACTGTAGCAAGTGGAGAGAGAAACTGCAGAGAAAGGCAAAGTTTCCCATTTGTCACAGCCTGAATTCACCAGCAGTAAAGGATTAGAGAAGAGTTTTTAAAAAAACAAGGAATTCGCAAGGGAAAGCTCTGAATAACATTTATAACCAAGCATTGGATACACTAATGAACAAAAAAAAAAAAAAAAAAAAAAAAAAGAAAACNAAAAAAAAAAAAAAGGAAAAAACCACCAACAAAACCCAAACAATTACAGAGTGATAAAATTAGAAAATCAGGATTTCTTCTAATGTATTACAGGGACTAAACAGTTTCATCCACAGCAGGTCCCCCCAGCACAATGCACTGCACAAATACACTTTTGGACAAGGTCTTTCCAGCCTGTAGCTCAAAATGAGCCACACTCGTGTATCTGACCAGAATAATAATCCCCACCTTTCTGTTCCTCAGCTCCCTAATCTGTGAAATGAGAACAACATGCACCAATTCCTGGCGGGGTTCATTGAAAGACCCTTTATTAGCACTTGGGAAGTGTTTGAAGTTTTTCAAGTGGACGGGGTTATGAAGAATATAAATGCAGATGACAGATACTCCAAGTATGGTTTTCACGGATGACATCCAGAAGAGACCTCAGCAGATGCCATCCAAGGACCATGCCATCCCTGGAGTAAGCCTGTATTTGAGCCAGAGAGTATCTTTTCACCTGGTAGACAGCTGCTTGAGGGCAGAGAAGTAAAACCATGCCAGACACAAACATCAAGATCTGACTCACAGCTGCTTGGCTGGAAAGCCTTCTCACTTCACCAAATATCGCCTCTTCCCATCATTGCTTCCCCATAATCTCACAGGATGAAAAAAAACNAAGGAGAAGGCAAAATCCCAGAGATCATGTCTTTTCATCTCAAACAGAAAGTACCACAGTGCCAGCAAAGGCTAGAAGTAAACCTGGAGAGCAGATGGGGTTTGCAGACAGTCCAAAATCAGAAGTATGTGTTCTTGCTATAGCTCAGTGGTCGCCTTGGTCAGACACAAACTGGCACAGACCTGCACTCAGGCTGGTACCCTCAGCCTGGCACCCAGTTTTCCAGCCTGAGCCCAGACACCCTGGTCATCTGGAACATAGATAAGGGGCCAGGAGGAATAGTAGGATCTACAGCGCTCATTGGTTATATCTCACTATTAATTCCTTGGAGCAATCCATGCTGAGCCTGGCAGAGTCACACAGGCAGGAGGTCAAACAAAAGCTACAGTTCTTTTAGACCTAATCCCATAAACCACCACGTTACAGTAGGACACGAAAATAGATTGACTCTATATAGTTGTCAGAAGAGAAAGATGGCTTTATTTACAATTCCA